>CM059781.1:19356984-19749484 GCA_030435695.1 Brachymystax lenok tsinlingensis
CAGTGCACCATATCTACAGTCACAGCACAGTGACCCATATCTATAGTCAACAGCACAGTGCACCATATCTATAGTCGACAACACAGTGCACCATATCTGTAGTCGACAGCACAGTGCACCATATCTATAGTACACAGCACAGTGCACCATATCTATAGTCAACAGCACAATGCACCATATCTTTTATCGACGGCACAGTGCACCATATCTGTAGTCAACAGCACAATGCACCATATCTGTAGTCGACGGCACAGTGAACCATATCTATAGTCAACAGCACAGTGCACCATATCTATAGTCGACAACACAGTGCACCATATCTGTAGTCGACAGCACAGTGCACCATATCTATAGTCCACAGCACAGTGCACCCTATCTATAGTCAACAGCACAATGCACCATATCTTTTGTCGACGGCACAGTGCACCATATCTGTAGTCAACAGCACAATGCACCATATCTTTTGTCGACGGCACAGTGCACCATATCTGTAGTCAACAGCACAATGCACCATATCTGTAGTCAACGGCACAGTGCACCACATCTACAGTCACAGCACAGTGCACCATATCTGTAGTCAACAGCACAGTGCACCATATCTATACTCAACAGCACAATGCACCATATCTATAGTCAACAGCACAGTGCACCATATCTATAGTCAACAGCACAGTGCACCATACGAATAGTCAACAGCATAGTGCACCATAGCTTTAGTCGACAGCACAGTGCACCATATCTGTAGTCGACAGCACAGTGCACCATATCTATAGTCAACAGCACAGTGCACCATATCTATAGTCAACAGCACAATGCACCATATCTATAGTCGACAGCACAGAGCACCATATCTATAGTCGACAGCACAGTGCACCATATCTGTAGTCAACAGCACAGTGCACTGTAACTATAGTCAACAGCACAGTGCACCATATCTATAGTCAACAGCACAGTGCACCATAGCTTTAGTCGACAGCACAGTGCACCATATCTGTAGTCGACAGCAAAGTGCACTATATCTGTAGTCAACAGCACAGTGAACCATATCTTTAGTCGACTGCACAGTGCACAATATCTGTAGTCGACGGCACAGTGCACCATATCTGTAGTCCACAGCACAGTGCACCATATCTGTAGTTGACGGCACAGTGCACCATATCTATAGTCACAGCACAGTGCACAATTTCAATAGTCAACAGCACAATGCACCATAGCTTTAGTCGAAAGCACAGTGCACCATATCTGTAGTCGACAGCACAGTGCACCATATCTATAGTCAACAGCATAGTGCACCATATCTATAGTCAACAGCACAATGCACCATATCTATAGTCGACAGCACAGAGCACCATATCTGTAGTCGACAGCACAGTGCACTATATCTGTAGTCAACAGCACAGTGAACCATATCTTTAGTCGACGGCAGTGTGCACAATATCTGTAGTCGACGGCACAGTGCACCATATCTGTTGTCCACAGCACAGTGCACCATATCTGTAGTTGACGGCACAGTGAACCATATCTTTAGTCGACGGCAGTGTGCACAATATCTGTAGTCGACGGCACAGTGCACCATATCTGTTGTCCACAGCACAGTGCACCATATCTGTAGTTGACGGCACAGTGCACCATATCTATAGTCACAGCACAGTGCACCATTTCAATAGTCAACAGCACAGTGCACCATACCAATAGTCAACAGCATAGTGCACCATAGCTTTAGTCGACAGCCCTGTGCACCATATCTGTAGTCGACAGCACAGTGCACCATATCTGTTGTCGACAGCACAGTGAACCATATCTGTAGTCGACGGCACAATGCACCATATCTGTAGTCAACAGTGCAATGCACTATATCTATAGTCGACAGCACAGTGTGCCATATCTGTAATTGACGGCACAGTGCACCATATCTATAGTCACAGCACAGTGCACCATATCTATAGTCAACAGCACAGTGCACCATATCTATAGTCAACAGCACAATGCACCATATCTATAGTCGACAGCACAGTGCACCATATCTGTAGTCGACAGCACAGTGCACCATATCTGTTGTCGACAGCACAGTGAACCATATCTGTAGTCGACGGCACAATGCACCATATCTGTAGTCGACGGCACAGTGCACTATATCTGTAGTCCACAGCACAGTGCACCATACCTGTAGTCAACAGCACAGTGCACCATATCTGTAGTCAACAGCACAGTGCACCATAGCTTTAGTCGACATCACAGTGCACCATATCTGTAATCGACATCACAGTGCACCATATCTATAGTCAACAGCACAGTGCACCATATCTGTAGTCAACAGCACAGTGCACCATAGCTTTAGTCGACAGCACAGTGCACCATATCTGTAGTCGACAGCACAGTGCACCATATCTATAGTCGACAGCACAGTGCACTATATCTGTAGTCCACAGCACAGTGTACCATACCTGTAGTCAACAGCACAGTGCACCATATCTGTAGTCAACAGCACAGTGCACCATAGCTTTAGTCGACAGCACAGTGCACCATATCTGTAGTCGACAGCACAGTGCACCATATCTATAGTCAACAGCACAGTGCACCATATATGTAGTCAACAGCACAATGCACCATATCTATAGTCGACAGCACAGAGCACCATATCTATAGTCGACAGCACCGTGCACCATATCTGTAGTCAACAGCACAGTGCACCATAACTATAGTCAACAGCACAGTGCACCATATCTATAGTCAACAGCACAGTGCACCATAGCTTTAGTCGACAGCACAGTGCACCATATCTGTAGTCGACAGCAAAGTGCACTATATCTGTAGTCAACAGCACAGTGAACCATATCTTTAGTCGACGGCACAGTGCACGATATCTGTAGTCGACGGCACAGTGCACCATATCTGTAGTCCACAGCACATTGCACCATATCTGTAGTTGACGGCACAGTGCACCATATCTATAGTCACAGCACAGTGCACCATTTCAATAGTCAACAGCACAATGCACCATAGCTTTAGTCGACAGCACAGTGCACCATATCTGTAGTCGACAGCACAGTGCACCATATCTATAGTCAACAGCATAGTTCACCATATCTATAGTCAACTGCACAATGCACCATATCTATAGTCGACAGCACAGAGCAGCATATCTGTAGTCGACAGCACAGTGCACTATATCTGTAGTCAACAGCACAGTGAACCATATCTTTAGTTGACGGCACAGTGCACAATATCTGTAGTCGACGGCACAGTGCACCATATCTGTTGTCCACAGCACAGTGCACCATATCTGTAGTTGACGGCACAGTGCACCATATCTATAGTCACAGCACAGTGCACCATTTCAAAAGTCAACAGCACAATGCACCATATCTATAGTCGACAGCACAGAGCACCATATCTGTAGTCGACAGCACAGTGCACTATATCTGTAGTCAACAGCACAGTGAACCATATCTTTAGTCGACGGCACAGTGCACAATATCTGTAGTCGACGGCACAGTGCACCATATCTGTAGTCCACAGCACAGTGCACCATATCTGTAGTTGACGGCACAGTGCACCATATCTATAGTCACAGCACAGTGCAACATTTCAATAGTCAACAGCACAATGCACCATATCTATAGTCGACAGCACAGTGCACCATATCTGTACTCGATAGCACAGTGCACCATATCTGTTGTCGACAGCACAGTGGACCATATCTTTAGTCAACGGCACAGTACACCATATTTGTAGTCGACGGCACAGTGCACTATATCTGTAGTCCACAGCACAGTGCACCATATCTGTAGTCAACAGCACAGTGCACCATATCTTAGTCGACGGCACAGTGCACCATATCTGTAGTCGACGGCACAGTGCACCATATCTGTAGTCGACAGCACAGTGCACCATATCTGTAGTCGACAGCACAGTGCACCATATCTGTAGTCAACAGCACAGTGCACCATAGCTTTAGTCGACAGCACAGTGCACCATATCTGTAGTCGACAGCACAGTGCACCATATCTATAGTCAACAGCACAGTGCACCATATATGTAGTCAACAGCACAATGCACCATATCTATAGTCGACAGCACAGAGCACCATATCTATAGTCGACAGCACCGTGCACCATATCTGTAGTCAACAGCACAGTGCACCATAACTATAGTCAACAGCACAGTGCACCATATCTATAGTCAACAGCACAGTGCACCATAGCTTTAGTCGACAGCACAGTGCACCATATCTGTAGTCGACAGCAAAGTGCACTATATCTGTAGTCAACAGCACAGTGAACCATATCTTTAGTCGACGGCACAGTGCACGATATCTGTAGTCGACGGCACAGTGCACCATATCTGTAGTCCACAGCACATTGCACCATATCTGTAGTTGACGGCACAGTGCACCATATCTATAGTCACAGCACAGTGCACAATTTCAATAGTCAACAGCACAATGCACCATAGCTTTAGTCGACAGCACAGTGCACCATATCTGTAGTCGACAGCACAGTGCACCATATCTATAGTCAACAGCACAGTGCACCATATCTATAGTCAACAGCACAATGCACCATATCTATAGTCGACAGCACAGAGCACCATATCTGTAGTCGACAGCACAGTGCACTATATCTGTAGTCAACAGCACAGTGAACCATATCTTTAGTCGACGGCAGTGTGCACAATATCTGTAGTCGACGGCACAGTGCACCATATCTGTTGTCCACAGCACAGTGCACCATATCTGTAGTTGACGGCACAGTGAACCATATCTTTAGTCGACGGCAGTGTGCACAATATCTGTAGTCGACGGCACAGTGCACCATATCTGTTGTCCACAGCACAGTGCACCATATCTGTAGTTGACGGCACAGTGCACCATATCTATAGTCACAGCACAGTGCACCATTTCAATAGTCAACAGCACAGTGCACCATACCAATAGTCAACAGCATAGTGCACCATAGCTTTAGTCGACAGCCCTGTGCACCATATCTGTAGTCGACAGCACAGTGCACCATATCTGTTGTCGACAGCACAGTGAACCATATCTGTAGTCGACGGCACAATGCACCATATCTGTAGTCAACAGTGCAATGCACTATATCTATAGTCGACAGCACAGTGTGCCATATCTGTAATTGACGGCACAGTGCACCATATCTATAGTCACAGCACAGTGCACCATATCTATAGTCAACAGCACAGTGCACCATATCTATAGTCAACAGCACAATGCACCATATCTATAGTCGACAGCACAGTGCACCATATCTGTAGTCGACAGCACAGTGCACCATATCTGTTGTCGACAGCACAGTGAACCATATCTGTAGTCGACGGCACAATGCACCATATCTGTAGTCGACGGCACAGTGCACTATATCTGTAGTCCACAGCACAGTGCACCATATCCTGTACGCACAGTCACCATATGTCACAGCACAGTGCACCATATCTGTAGTCAACAGCACAGTGCACCATAGCTTTAGTCGACATCACAGTGCACCATATCTGTAATCGACATCACAGTGCACCATATCTATAGTCAACAGCACAGTGCACCATATCTGTAGTCAACAGCACAGTGCACCATAGCTTTAGTCGACAGCACAGTGCACCATATCTGTAGTCGACAGCACAGTGCACCATATCTATAGTCGACAGCACAGTGCACTATATCTGTAGTCCACAGCACAGTGTACCATACCTGTAGTCAACAGCACAGTGCACCATATCTGTAGTCAACAGCACAGTGCACCATAGCTTTAGTCGACAGCACAGTGCACCATATCTGTAGTCGACAGCACAGTGCACCATATCTATAGTCAACAGCACAGTGCACCATATATGTAGTCAACAGCACAATGCACCATATCTATAGTCGACAGCACAGAGCACCATATCTATAGTCGACAGCACTGCACCATATCTGTAGTCAACAGCACAGTGCACCATAACTATAGTCAACAGCACAGTGCACCATATCTATAGTCAACAGCACAGTGCACCATAGCTTTAGTCGACAGCACAGTGCACCATATCTGTAGTCGACAGCAAAGTGCACTATATCTGTAGTCAACAGCACAGTGAACCATATCTTTAGTCGACGGCACAGTGCACAGTGCACGATATCTGTAGTCGACGGCACAGTGCACCATATCTGTAGTCCACAGCACATTGCACCATATCTGTAGTTGACGGCACAGTGCACCATATCTATAGTCACAGCACAGTGCACCATTTCAATAGTCAACAGCACAATGCACCATAGCTTTAGTCGACAGCACAGTGCACCATATCTGTAGTCGACAGCAAGGTGCACCATATCTATAGTCAACAGCATAGTTCACCATATCTATAGTCAACTGCACAATGCACCATATCTATAGTCGACAGCACAGAGCACCATATCTGTAGTCGACAGCACAGTGCACTATATCTGTAGTCAACAGCACAGTGAACCATATCTTTAGTTGACGGCACAGTGCACAATATCTGTAGTCGACGGCACAGTGCACCATATCTGTAGTCCACAGCACAGTGCACCATATCTGTAGTTGACGGCACAGTGCACCATATCTATAGTCACAGCACAGTGCACCATTTCAATAGTCAACAGCACAATGCACCATATCTATAGTCGACAGCACAGAGCACCATATCTGTAGTCGACAGCACAGTGCACTATATCTGTAGTCAACAGCACAGTGAACCATATCTTTAGTCGACGGCACAGTGCACAATATCTGTAGTCGACGGCACAGTGCACCATATCTGTAGTCCACAGCACAGTGCACCATATCTGTAGTTGACGGCACAGTGCACCATATCTATAGTCACAGCACAGTGCAACATTTCAATAGTCAACAGCACAATGCACCATATCTATAGTCGACAGCACAGTGCACCATATCTGTACTCGATAGCACAGTGCACCATATCTATAGTCGACAGCACAGTGGACCATATCTTTAGTCAACGGCACAGTGCACCATATTTGTAGTCGACGGCACAGTGCACTATATCTGTAGTCCACAGCACAGTGCACCATATCTGTAGTCAACAGCACAATGCACCATATCTTTTGTCGACGGCACAGTGCACCATATCTGTAGTCAACAGCACAATGCACCATATCTGTAGTCGACGGCACAGTGCACCATATCTACAGTCACAGCACAGTGCACCATATCTGTAGTCAACAGCACAGTGCACCATATCTATAGTCAACAGCACAATGCACCATATCTATAGTCAACAGCAAAATGCACCATATCTTTTGTCGGCGGCACAGTGCACCATATCTGTAGTCAACAGCACAATGCACCATATCTGTAGTCGACGGCACAGTGCACCATATCTGCAGTCACAGCACAGTGCACCATATCTATAGTCAACAGCACAGTGCACCATATCTATAGTCCACATCACAATGCACCATATCTATAGTCGACAGCACAGTGAACCATATCTGTAGTCGACAGCACAGTGCACCATATCTGTAGTCGACAGCACAGTGCACCATATCTGTTGTCGACATCACAGTGAACCATATCTTTAGTTGAAGGCACAGTGCACCATATCTGTAGTTGACGGCACAGTGCACCATATCTATAGTCGACCGCACAGTGCACCATATCTATAGTCAACAGCACAATGCACCATATCTGTAGTCGACGGCACAGTGCACCATATCTACAGTCACAGCACAGTGCACCATATCTGTAGTCAACAGCACAGTGCACCATATCTATAGTCAACAGCACAATGCACCATATCTATAGTCAACAGCACAATGCACCATATCTTTTGTCGGCGGCACAGTGCACCATATCTGTAGTCAACAGCACAATGCACCATATCTGTAGTCGACGGCACAGTGCACCCTATCTGCAGTCACAGCACAGTGCACCATATCTATAGTCAACAGCACAGTGCACCATATCTATAGTCCACATCACAATGCACCATATCTATAGTCGACAGCACAGTGCACCATATCTGTAGTCGACAGCACAGTGCACCATATCTGTAGTCGACAGCACAGTGCACCATATCTGTTGTCGACATCACAGTGAACCATATCTTTAGTTGAAGGCACAGTGCACCATATCTGTAGTTGACGGCACAGTGCACCATATCTATAGTCGACCGCACAGTGCACCATATCTATAGTCAACTGCACAATGCACCATATCTTTTGTCGACGGCACAGTGCACCATATCTGTAGTCGACAGCACAGTGCACCACATCTATAGTCGACGGCACAGGCCACCATATCTGTAGTCGACAGCACAGTGTACCACATCTATAGTCGACAGCACAGTGCACCACATCTTTAGTCGACGGCAGATTGCACCATATCTTTAGTCGACAGCACAGTGCACCATATCTATAGTCAACAGCACAGTGCACCATATCTATAGTCAACAGCACAGTGCACCATAGTTTTAGTCTACAGCACAGTGCACCATATCTATAGTCAACAGCACAGTGCACCATATCTATAGTCAACAGCACAGTGCACCATAGCTGTAGTCGACAGCCCTGTGCACCATATCTGTAGTCGACAGCACTTTGCACCATATCTATAGTCGACAGCACAGTGCACCATATCTATAGTCGACCACACAGTGCACCATATCTGTAGTCGACAGCACAGTGCACCATATCTATAGTCCACAGCACAGTGCACCATATCTATAGTCAACAGCACAATGCACCATATCTTTTATCGACGGCACAGTGCACCATATCTGTAGTCAACAGCACAATGCACCATATCTGTAGTCGACGGCACAGTGCACCATATCTACAGTCACAGCACAGTGAACCATATCTATAGTCAACAGCACAGTGCCCCATATCTATAGTCGACAACACAGTGCACCATATCTGTAGTCAACAGCACAATGCACCATATCTGTAGTCGACGGCACAGTGCACCATATCTACAGTCACAGCACAGTGAACCATATCTATAGTCAACAGCACAGTGCACCATATCTATAGTCGACAACACAGTGCACCATATCTGTAGTCGACAGCACAGTGCACCATATCTATAGTCCACAGCACAGTGCACCATATCTATAGTCAACAGCACAATGCACCATATCTTTTATCGACGGCACAGTGCACCATATCTGTAGTCAACAGCACAATGCACCATATCTGTAGTCGACGGCACAGTGCACCATATCTACAGTCACAGCACAGTGAACTATATCTATAGTCAACAGCACAGTCCACCATATCTATAGTCGACAACACAGTGCACCATATCTGTAGTCGACAGCACAGTGCACCATATCTATAGTCCACAGCACAGTGCACCCTATCTATAGTCAACAGCACAATGCACCATATCTTTTGTCGACGGCACAGTGCACCATATCTGTAGTCAACAGCACAATGCACCATATCTTTTGTCGACAGCACAGTGCACCATATCTGTAGTCAACAGCACAATGCACCATATCTGTAGTCGACGGCACAGTGCACCATATCTACAGTCACAGCACAGTGCACCATATCTGTAGTCAACAGCACAGTGCACCATATCTATAGTCAACAGCACAATGCACCATATCTATAGTCAACAGCACAATGCACCATATCTTTTGTCGACGGCACAGTGCACCATATCTGTAGTCAACAGCACAATGCACCATATCTGTAGTCGACGGCACAGTGCACCATATCTACAGTCACAGCACAGTGCACCATATCTATAGTCAACAGCACAGTGCACCATATCTATATTCCACAGCACAATGCACCATATCTATAGTAGACAGCACAGTGCACCATATCTGTAGTCGACAGCACAGTGCACCATATCTACAGTCACAGCACAGTGCACCATATCTGTAGTCAACAGCACAGTGCACCATATCTATAGTCAACAGCACAATGCACCATATCTATAGTCAACAGCACAATGCACCATATCTTTTGTCGACGGCACAGTGCACTATATCTGTAGTCAACAGCACAATGCACCATATCTGTAGTCGACGGCACAGTGCACCATATCTACAGTCACAGCACAGTGCACCATATCTATAGTCAACAGCACAGTGCACCATATCTATAGTCCACATCACAATGCACCATATCTATAGTCGACAGCACAGTGCACCATATCTGTAGTCGACAGCACAGTGCACCATATCTGTTGTCGACATCACAGTGAACCATATCTTTAGTTGACGGCACAGTGCACCATATCTGTAGTTGACGGCACAGTGCACCATATCTATAGTCGACCGCACAGTGCACCATATCTATAGTCAACTGCACAATGCACCATATCTTTTGTCGACGGCACAGTGCACCATATCTGTAGTCGACAGCACAGTGCACCATATCTATAGTCGACGGCACAGGGCACCATATCTGTAGTCGACAGCACAGTGCACCACATCTATAGTCGACAGCACAGTGCACCACATCTTTAGTCTACGGCAGATTGCACCATATCTTTAGTCAACAGCACAGTGCACCATATCTATAGTCAACAGCACAGTGCACCATATCTATAGTCAACAGCACAGTGTACCATATCTATAGTCAACAGCACAGTGCACCATATCTATACTCAACAGCACAATGCACCATAGCTGAAGTCGACAGCCCTGTGCACCATATCTGTAGTCGACAGCACTTTGCACCATATCTATAGTCGACAGCACAGTGCACCATATCTGTAGTCAACAGCACAGTGCACCATAACTATAGTCAACAGCACAGTGCACCATAGCTTTAGTCGACAGCACAGTGCACCATATCTGTAGTCGACAGCACAGTGCACCATATCTATAGTCAATAGCACAGTGCACCATAGCTTTAGTCGACAACACAGTGCACCATATCTGTAGTCGACAGCACAGTGCACCATATCTATAGTCAACAGCACAGTGTACCATATCTATATTCAACAGCACAGTGCACCATATCTATAGTCAACAGCACAGTGCACCATATCTACAGTCACAGCACAGTGAACCATATCTATAGTCAACAGCACAGTGCACCATATCTATAGTCGACAACACAGTGCACCATATCTGTAGTCGACAGCACAGTGCACCATATCTATAGTCCACAGCACAGTGCACCATATCTATAGTCAACAGCACAATGCACCATATCTTTATCGACGGCACAGTGCACCATATCTGTAGTCAACAGCACAATGCACCATATCTGTAGTCGACGGCACAGTGCACCATATCTACAGTCACAGCACAGTGAACCATATCTATAGTCAACAGCACAGTGCACCATATCTATAGTCGACAACACAGTGCACAATATCTGTAGTCGACAGCACAGTGCACCATATCTATAGTCCACAGCACAGTGCACCATATCTATAGTCAACAGCACAATGCACCATATCTTTTATCGACGGCACAGTGCACCATATCTGTAGTCAACAGCACAATGCACCATATCTGTAGTCGACGGCACAGTGCACCATATCTACAGTCACAGCACAGTGAACCATATCTTTAGTCAACAGCACAGTGCACCATATCTATAGTCGACAACACAGTGCACCATATCTGTAGTCAACAGCACAGTGCACCATAACTATAGTCAACAGCACAGTGCAAAATATCTATAGTCAACAGCACAGTGCACCATAGCTTTAGTTGACAACACAGTGCACCATATCTGTAGTCGACAGCACAGTGCACCATATCTATAGTCAACAGCACAGTGCACCATATCTATAGTCGACAACACAGTGCACCATATCTGTAGTCGACAGCACAGTGCACCATATCTATAGTCCACAGCACAGTGCACCATATCTATAGTCAACAGCACAATGCACCATATCTTTTATCGACGGCACAGTGCACCATATCTGTAGTCAACAGCACAATGCACCATATCTGTAGTCGACGGCACAGTGCACCATATCTACAGTCACAGCACAGTGAACCATATCTATAGTCAACAGCACAGTGCACCATATCTATAGTCGACAACACAGTGCACCATATCTGTAGTCGACAGCACAGTGCACCATATCTATAGTCCACAGCACAGTGCACCCTATCTATAGTCAACAGCACAATGCACCATATCTTTTGTCGACGGCACAGTGCACCATATCTGTAGTCAACAGCACAATGCACCATATCTTTTGTCGACGGCACAGTGCACCATATCTGTAGTCAACAGCACAATGCACCATATCTGTAGTCGACGGCACAGTGCACCATATCTATAGTCAACAGCACAGTGTACCATATCTATAGTCAACAGCACAGTGCTCCATATCTATAGTCAACAGCACAGTGCACCATAGCTGTAGTCGACAGCCCTGTGCACCATATCTGTAGTCGACAGCACTTTGCACCATATCTATAGTCGACAGCACAGTGCACCATATCTGTAGTCAACAGCACAGTGCACCATAACTATAGTCAACAGCACAGTGCACCATAGCTTTAGTCGACAGCACAGTGCACCATATCTGTAGTCCACATCACAGTGCACCATATCTATAGTCAATAGCACAGTGCACCATAGCTTTAGTCGACAACACAGTGCACCATATCTGTAGTCGACAGCACAGTGCACCATATCTATAGTCAACAGCACAGTGTCCCATATCTATATTCAACAGCACAGTGCACCATATCTATAGTCAACAGCACAGTGCACCATATCTATAGTCAACAGCACAGTGCACCATACCTATAGTCAACAGCATAGTGCACCATAGCTTTAGTCGACAGCCCTGTGCACCATATCTGTAGTCAACAGCACAGTGCACCATAACTATAGTCAACAGCACAGTGAAAAATATCTATAGTCAACAGCACAGTGCACCATAGCTTTAGTTGACAACACAGTGCACCATATCTGTAGTCGACAGCACAGTGCACCATATCTATAGTCAACAGCACAGTGCACCATAGCTATAGTCAACAGCACAGTGCACCATATCTATAGTCAACAGCACAATGCACCATGTCTTTTATCGACGGCACAGTGCATCATATCTGTAGTCAACAGCACAATGCACCATATCTGTAGTCGACGGCACAGTGCACCATATCTACAGTCACAGCACAGTGAACCATATCTATAGTCAACAGCACAGTGCACCATATCTATAGTCGACAACACAGTGCACAATATCTGTAGTCGACAGCACAGTGCACCATATCTATAGTCCACAGCACAGTGCACCATATCTATAGTCAACAGCACAATGCACCATATCTTTTATCGACGGCACAGTGCACCATATCTGTAGTCAACAGCACAATGCACCATATCTGTAGTCGACGGCACAGTGCACCATATCTACAGTCACAGCACAGTGAACCATATCTATAGTCAACAGCACAGTGCACCATATCTATAGTCGACAACACAGTGCACCATATCTGTAGTCAACAGCACAGTGCACCATAACTATAGTCAACAGCACAGTGCAAAATATCTATAGTCAACAGCACAGTGCACCATAGCTTTAGTTGACAACACAGTGCACCATATCTGTAGTCGACAGCACAGTGCACCATATCTATAGTCAACAGCACAGTGCACCATATCTATAGTCGACAACACAGTGCACCATATCTGTAGTCGACAGCACAGTGCACCATATCTATAGTCCACAGCACAGTGCACCATATCTATAGTCAACAGCACAATGCACCATATCTTTTATCGACGGCACAGTGCACCATATCTGTAGTCAACAGCACAATGCACCATATCTGTAGTCGACGGCACAGTGCACCATATCTACAGTCACAGCACAGTGAACCATATCTATAGTCAACAGCACAGTGCACCATATCTATAGTCGACAACACAGTGCACCCTATCTATAGTCAACAGCACAATGCACCATATCTTTTGTCGACGGCACAGTGCACCATATCTGTAGTCAACAGCACAATGCACCATATCTTTGTCGACGGCACAGTGCACCATATCTGTAGTCAACAGCACAATGCACCATATCTGTAGTCGACGGCACAGTGCACCATATCTATAGTCAACAGCACAGTGTACCATATCTATAGTCAACAGCACAGTGCACCATATCTATAGTCAACAGCACAGTGCACCATAGCTGTAGTCGACAGCCCTGTGCACCATATCTGTAGTCGACAGCACTTTGCACCATATCTATAGTCGACAGCACAGTCCACCATATCTGTAGTCAACAGCACAGTGCACCATAACTATAGTCAACAGCACAGTGCACCATAGCTTTAGTCGACAGCACAGTGCACCATATCTGTAGTCCACATCACAGTGCACCATATCTATAGTCAATAGCACAGTGCACCATAGCTTTAGTCGACAACACAGTGCACCATATCTGTAGTCGACAGCACAGTGCACCATATCTATACTCAACAGCACAGTGTACCATATCTATATTCAACAGCACAGTGCACCATATCTATAGTCAACAGCACAGTGCACCATATCTATAGTCAACAGCACAGTGCACCATACCTATAGTCAACAGCATAGTGCACCATAGCTTTAGTCGACAGCCCTGTGCACCATATCTGTAGTCAACAGCACAGTGCACCATAACTATAGTCAACAGCACAGTGAAAAATATCTATAGTCAACAGCACAGTGCACCATAGCTTTAGTTGACAACACAGTGCACCATATCTGTAGTCGACAGCACAGTGCACCATATCTATAGTCAACAGCACAGTGCACCATAGCTATAGTCAACAGCACAGTGCACCATATCTATAGTCAACAGCACAATGCACCATGTCTTTTATCGACGGCACAGTGCACCATATCTGTAGTCAACAGCACAATGCACCATATCTGTAGTCGACGGCACAGTGCACCATATCTACAGTCACAGCACAGTGAACCATATCTATAGTCAACAGCACAGTGAACCATATCTATAGTCAACAGCACAGTGCACCATATCTATAGTCGACAACACAGTGCACAATATCTGTAGTCGACAGCACAGTGCACCATATCTATAGTCCACAGCACAGTGCACCATATCTATAGTCAACAGCACAATGCACCATATCTTTTATCGACGGCACAGTGCACCATATCTGTAGTCAACAGCACAATGCACCATATCTGTAGTCGACGGCACAGTGCACCATATCTACAGTCACAGCACAGTGAACCATATCTATAGTCAACAGCACAGTGCACCATATCTATAGTCGACAACACAGTGCACCATATCTGTAGTCAACAGCACAGTGCACCATAACTATAGTCAACAGCACAGTGCAAAATATCTATAGTCAACAGCACAGTGCACCATAGCTTTAGTTGACAACACAGTGCACCATATCTGTAGTCGACAGCACAGTGCACCATATCTATAGTCAACAGCACAGTGCACCATATCTATAGTCGACAACACAGTGCACCATATCTGTAGTCGACAGCACAGTGCACCATATCTATAGTCCACAGCACAGTGCACCATATCTATAGTCAACAGCACAATGCACCATATCTTTTATCGACGGCACAGTGCACCATATCTGTAGTCAACAGCACAATGCACCATATCTGTAGTCGACGGCACAGTGCACCATATCTACAGTCACAGCACAGTGAACCATATCTATAGTCAACAGCACAGTGCACCATATCTATAGTCGACAACACAGTGCACCCTATCTATAGTCAACAGCACAATGCACCATATCTTTTGTCGACGGCACAGTGCACCATATCTGTAGTCAACAGCACAATGCACCATATCTTTTGTCGACGGCACAGTGCACCATATCTGTAGTCAACAGCACAATGCACCATATCTGTAGTCGACGGCACAGTGCACCATATCTATAGTCAACAGCACAGTGTACCATATCTATAGTCAACAGCACAGTGCACCATATCTATAGTCAACAGCACAGTGCACCATAGCTGTAGTCGACAGCCCTGTGCACCATATCTGTAGTCGACAGCACTTTGCACCATATCTATAGTCGACAGCACAGTGCACCATATCTGTAGTCAACAGCACAGTGCACCATAACTATAGTCAACAGCACAGTGCACCATAGCTTTAGTCGACAGCACAGTGCACCATATCTGTAGTCCACATCACAGTGCACCATATCTATAGTCAATAGCACAGTGCACCATAGCTTTAGTCGACAACACAGTGCACCATATCTGTAGTCGACAGCACAGTGCACCATATCTATACTCAACAGCACAGTGTACCATATCTATATTCAACAGCACAGTGCACCATATCTATAGTCAACAGCACAGTGCACCATATCTATAGTCAACATTACAGTGCACCATACCTATAGTCAACAGCATAGTGCACCATAGCTTTAGTCGACAGCCCTGTGCACCATATCTGTAGTCAACAGCACAGTGCACCATAACTATAGTCAACAGCACAGTGAAAAATATCTATAGTCAACAGCACAGTGCACCATAGCTTTAGTTGACAACACAGTGCACCATATCTGTAGTCGACAGCACAGTGCACCATATCTATAGTCAACAGCACAGTGCACCATAGCTATAGTCAACAGCACAGTGCACCATATCTATAGTCAACAGCACAATGCACCATATCTTTTATCGACGGCACAGTGCACCATATCTGTAGTCAACAGCACAATGCACCATATCTGTAGTCAACGGCACAGTGCACCATATCTACAGTCACAGCACAGTGAACCATATCTATAGTCAACAGCACAGTGCACCATATCTATAGTCGACAACACAGTGCACCATATCTGTAGTCGACAGCACAGTGCACCATATCTATAGTCCACAGCACAGTGCACCATATCTATAGTCAACAGCACAATGCACCATATCTTTTATCGACGGCACAGTGCACCATATCTGTAGTCAACAGCACAATGCACCATATCTGTAGTCGACGGCACAGTGCACCATATCTACAGTCACAGCACAGTGAACCATATCTATAGTCAACAGCACAGTGCACCTTATCTATAGTCGACAACACAGTGCACCATATCTGTAGTCGACAGCACAGTGCACTATATCTATAGTCCACAGCACAGTGCACCCTATCTATAGTCAACAGCACAATGCACCATATCTTTTGTCGACGGCACAGTGCACCATATCTGTAGTCAACAGCACAATGCACCATATCTTTTGTCGACGGCACAGTGCACCATATCTGTAGTCAACAGCACAATGCACCATATCTGTAGTCGACGGCACAGTGCACCATATCTAAAGTCACAGCACAGTGCACCATATCTGTAGTCAACAGCACAGTGCACCATATCTATAGTCAACAGCACAATGCACCATATCTATAGTCAACAGCACAATGCACCATATCTTTGTCGACTGGCACAGTGCACCATATCTGTAGTCAACAGCACAATGCACCATATCTGTAGTCGACGGCACAGTGCACCATATCTACAGTCACAGCACAGTGCACCATATCTATAGTCAACAGCACAGTGCACCATATCTATAGTCCACATCACAATGCACCATATCTATAGTCGACAGCACAGTGCACCATATCTGTAGTCGACAGCCCTGTGCACCATATCTGTAGTCGACAGCACAGTGCACCATATCTGTTGTCGACATCACAGTGAACCATATCTTTAGTTGACGGCACAGTGCACCATATCTGTAGTTGACGGCACAGTGCACCATATCTATAGTCGACCGCACAGTGCACCATATCAATAGTCAACTGCACAATGCACCATATCTTTTGTCGACGGCACAGTGCACCATATCTGTAGTCGACAGCACAGTGCACCACATCTATAGTCGACAGCACAGTGCACCACATCTTTAGTCGACGGCAGATTGCACCATATCTTTAGTCGACAGCACAGTGCACCATATCTATAGTCAACAGCACAGTGCACCATATCTATAGTCAACAGCACAGTGCACCATATCTATAGTCGACAACACAGTGCACCATATCTGTAGTCGACAGCACAGTGCACCATATCTATAGTCCACAGCACAGTGCACCCTATCTATAGTCAACAGCACAATGCACCATATCTTTTGTTGACGGCACAGTGCACCATATCTGTAGTCAACAGCACAATGCACCATATCTTTTGTCGACGGCACAGTGCACCATATCTGTAGTCGACAGCACAGTGCACCACATCTATAGTCGACAGCACAGTGCACCACATCTTTAGTCGACGGCAGATTGCACCATATCTTTAGTCGACAGCACAGTGCACCATATCTATAGTCAACAGCACAGTGCACCATATCTATAGTCAACAGCACAGTGCACCATATCTATAGTCGACAACACAGTGCACCATATCTGTAGTCGACAGCACAGTGCACCATATCTATAGTCCACAGCACAGTGCACCCTATCTATAGTCAACAGCACAATGCACCATATCTTTTGTTGACGGCACAGTGCACCATATCTGTAGTCAACAGCACAATGCACCATATCTTTTGTCGACGGCACAGTGCACCATATCTGTAGTCAACAGCACAATGCACCATATCTGTAGTCGACGGCACAGTGCACCATATCTATAGTCAACAGCACAGTGTACCATATCTATAGTCAACAGCACAGTGCACCATATCTATAGTCAACAGCACAGTGCACCATAGCTGTAGTCGACAGCCCTGTGCACCATATCTGTAGTCGACAGCACTTTGCACCATATCTATAGTCGACAGCACAGTGCACCATATCTGTAGTCAACAGCACAGTGCACCATAACTATAGTCAACAGCACAGTGCACCATAGCTTTAGTCGACAGCACAGTGCACCATATCTGTAGTCGACAGCACAGTGCACCATATCTATAGTCAATAGCACAGTGCACCATAGCTTTAGTCGACAACACAGTGCACCATATCTGTAGTCGACAGCACAGTGCACCATATCTATAGTCAACAGCACAGTGTACCATATCTATATTCAACAGCACAGTGCACCATATCTATAGTCAACAGCACAGTGCACCATATCTATAGTCAACAGCACAGTGCACCATACCTATAGTCAACAGCATAGTGCACCATAGCTTTAGTCGACAGCCCTGTGCACCATATCTGTAGTCAACAGCACAGTGCACCATAACTATAGTCAACAGCACAGTGCAAAATATCTATAGTCAACAGCACAGTGCACCATAGCTTTAGTTGACAACACAGTGCACCATATCTGTAGTCGACAGCACAGTGCACCATATCTATAGTCAACAGCACAGTGCACCATAGCTATAGTCAACAGCACAGTGCACCATATCTATAGTCAACAGCACAATGCACCATATCTTTTATCGACGGCACAGTGCACCATATCTGTAGTCAACAGCACAATGCACCATATCTGTAGTCGACGGCACAGTGCACCATATCTACAGTCACAGCACAGTGAACCATATCTATAGTCAACAGCACAGTGCACCTTATATATAGTCGACAACACAGTGCACCATATCTGTAGTCGACAGCACAGTGCACTATATCTATAGTCCACAGCACAGTGCACCCTATCTATAGTCAACAGCACAATGCACCATATCTTTTGTCGACGGCACAGTGCACCATATCTGTAGTCAACAGCACAATGCACCATATCTTTTGTCGACGGCACAGTGCACCATATCTGTAGTAAACAGCACAATGCACCATATCTGTAGTCGACGGCACAGTGCACCATATCTAAAGTCACAGCACAGTGCACCATATCTGTAGTCAACAGCACAGTGCACCATATCTGTAGTCAACAGCACAATGCACCATATCTGTAGTCGACGGCACAGTGCACCATATCTACAGTCACAGCACAGTGCACCATATCTATAGTCAACAGCACAGTGCACCATATCTATAGTCCACATCACAATGCACCATATCTATAGTCGACAGCACAGTGCACCATATCTGTAGTCGACAGCACAGTGCACCATATCTGTAGTCGACAGCACAGTGCACCATATCTGTTGTCGACATCACAGTGAACCATATCTTTAGTTGACGGCAAAGTGCACCATATCTGTAGTTGACGGCACAGTGCACCATATCTATAGTCGACCGCACAGTGCACCATATCTATAGTCAACTGCACAATGCACCATATCTTTTGTCGACGGCACAGTGCACCATATCTGTAGTCGACAGCACAGTGCACCATATCTATAGTCGACGGCACAGGGCACCATATCTGTAGTCGACAGCACAGTGCACCACATCTATAGTCGACAGCACAGTGCACCACATCTTTAGTCGACGGCAGATTGCACCATATCTTTAGTCGACAGCACAGTGCACCATATCTATAGTCAACAGCACAGTGCACCATATCTATAGTCAACAGCACAGTGCACCATAGTTTTAGTCTACAGCACAGTGCACCATATCTATAGTCAACAGCACAGTGTACAATATCTATAGTCAACAGCACAGTGCACCATATCTATAGTCAACAGCACAATGCACCATAGCTGTAGTCGACAGCCCTGATCACCATATCTGTAGTCGACAGCACTTTGCACCATATCTATAGTCGACAGCACAGTGCACCATATCTGTAGTCAACAGCACAGTGCACCATAACTATAGTCAACAGCACAGTGCACCATAGCTTTAGTCGACAGCACAGTGCACCATATCTGTAGTCGACAGCACAGTGCACCATATCTATAGTCAATAGCACAGTGCACCATAGCTTTAGTCGACAACACAGTGCACCATATCTGTAGTCGACAGCACAGTGCACCATATCTATACTCAACAGCACAGTGTACCATATCTATATTCAACAGCACAGTGCACCATATCTGTAGTCAACAGCACAATGCACCATATCTATAGTCAACAGCACAGTGCACCATACCTATAGTCAACAGCATAGTGCACCATAGCTTTAGTCGACAGCCCTGTGCACCATATCTGTAGTCAACAGCACAGTGCACCATAACTATAGTCAACAGCACAGTGCAAAATATCTATAGTCAACAGCACAGTGCACCATAGCTTTAGTTGACAGCACATTGCACCATATCTGTAGTCAACAGCACAGTGCACCATATCTATAGTCAACAGCACAGTGCACCATAGCTATAGTCAACATCACAGTGCACCATATCTATAGTCAACAGCACAGTGCACCATATCTTTTATCGACGGCACAGTGCACCATATCTGTAGTCAACAGCACAATGCACCATATCTGTAGTCGACGGCACAGTGCACCATATCTACAGTCACAGCACAGTGAACCATATCTATAGTCAACAGCACAGTGCACCATATCTATAGTCGACAACACAGTGCACCAAATCTGTAGTCGACAGCACAGTGCACCATATCTATAGTCCACAGCACAGTGCACCATATCTATAGTCAACAGCACAATGCACCATATCTTTTATCGACGGCACAGTGCACCATATCTGTAGTCAACAGCACAATGCACCATATCTGTAGTCGACGGCACAGTGCACCATATCTACAGTCACAGCACAGTGAACCATATCTATAGTCAACAGCACAGTGCACCATATCTATAGTCGACAACACAGTGCACCATATCTGTAGTCGACAGCACAGTGCACCATATCTATAGTCCACAGCACAGTGCACCCTATCTATAGTCAACAGCACAATGCACCATATCTTTTGTCGACGGCACAGTGCACCATATCTGTAGTCAACAGCACAATGCACTATATCTTTTGTCGACGGCACAGTGCACCATATCTGTAGTCAACAGCGCAATGCACCATATCTGTAGTCGACGGCACAGTGCACCATATCTACAGTCACAGCACAGTGCACCATATCTGTAGTCAACAGCACAGTGCACCATATCTATAGTCAACAGCACAATGCACCATAGTCGACAGCACAATGCACCATAGTCGACAGCACAGTGCACCATATCTGTAGTCGACAGCACAGTGCACCATATCTGTAGTCGACAGCACAGTGAACCATATCTATAGTCAACAGCACAGTGCACCATATCTGTAGTCGACGGCACAGTGCACCATATCTACAGTCACAGCACAGTGCACCATATCTATAGTCAACAGCACAGTGCACCATATCTATAGTCCACAGCACAATGCACCATATCTATAGTCGACAGCACAGTGCACCATATCTGTAGTCGACAGCACAGTGCACCATATCTGTAGTCGACGGCACAGTGCACCATATCTGTAGTCAACAGCACAATGCACCATATCTGTAGTCGACGGCACAGTGCACCATATCTACAGTCACAGCACAGTGCACCATATCTATAGTCAACAGCACAGTGCACCATATCTATAGTCCACAGCACAATGCACCATATCTATAGTCGACAGCACAGTGCACCATATCTGTAGTCGACAGCACAGTGCACCATATCTGTTGTCGACATCACAGTGAACCATATCTATAGTCAACAGCACAGTGCACCATATCTATAGTCGACAACACAGTGCACCATATCTGTAGTCGACAGCACAGTGCACCATATCTATAGTCCACAGCACAGTGCACCCTATTTATAATCAACAGCACAATGCACCATATCTTTTGTCGACGGCACAGTGCACCATATCTGTAGTCAACAGCACAATGCACCATATCTTTTGTCGACGGCACAGTGCACCATATCTGTAGTCAACAGCACAATGCACCATATCTGTAGTCAACGGCACAGTGCACCATATCTACAGTCACAGCACAGTGCACCATATCTGTAGTCAACAGCACAGTGCACCATATCTATAGTCAACAGCACAATGCACCATATCTATAGTCAACAGCACAATGCACCATATCTTTTGTCGACGGCACAGTGCAGCATATCTGTAGTCAACAGCACAATGCACCATATCTGTAGTCGACGGCACAGTGCACCATATCTACAGTCACAGCACAGTGCACCATATCTATAGTCAACAGCACAGTGCACCATATCTATAGTCCACAGCACAATGCACCATATCTATAGTCGACAGCACAGTGCACCATATCTGTAGTCGACAGCACAGTGCACCATATCTGTAGTCGACAGCACAGTGCACCATATCTGTTGTCGACATCACAGTGAACCATATCTTTAGTTGACGGCACAGTGCACCATATCTGTAGTTGACGGCACAGTGCACCATATCTATAGTCGACCGCAGTGCACCGTATCTATAGTCTACTGCACAATGCACCATATCTTTTGTCGACGGCACAGTGCACCATATCTGTAGTCGACAGCACAGTGCACCATATCTATAGTCGACGGCACAGGGCACCATATCTGTAGTCGACAGCACAGTGCACCACATCTATAGTCGACAGCACAGTGCACCACATCTTTAGTCGACGGCAGATTGCACCATATCTTTAGTCGACAGCACAGTGCACCATATCTATAGTCAACAGCACAGTGCACCATAGTTTTAGTCTACAGCACAGTGCACCATATCTATAGTCAACAGCACAGTGTACCATATCTATAGTCAACAGAACAGTGCACCATATCTATAGTCAACAGCACAGTGCACCATAGCTGTAGTCGACAGCCCTGTGCACCATATCTGTAGTCGACAGCACTTTGCACCATATCTATAGTCGACAGCACAGTGCACCATTTCTGTAGTCAACAGCACAGTGCACCATAACTATAGTCAACAGCACAGTGCACCATAGCTTTAGTCGACAACACAGTGCACCATATCTGTAGTCGACAGCACAGTGCACCATATCTATAGTCAACAGCACAGTGCACCATATCTATAGTCAACAGCACAGTGCACCATAGCTTTAGTCGACAGCACAGTGCACCATATCTGTAGTCGACAGCACAGTGCACCATATCTATAGTCAACAGCACAGTGCACCATAGCTTTAGTCGACAACACAGTGCACCATATCTGTAGTCGACAGCCCTGTGCACCATATCTGTAGTCGACAGCCCTTTGCACCATATCTATAGTCGACAACACAGTGCACCATATCTGTAGTCGACAGCACAGTGCACCATATCTATAGTCAACAGCACAGTGCACCATATCTATAGTCAACAGCTCAGTGCACCATAGCTTTTGTTGACAGCACAGTGCACCATATCTGTAGTCGACAGCACAGTGCACCATATCTATGGTCAACAGCACAGTGCACCATAGCTTTAGTCGACAACACAGTGCACCATATCTGTAGTCGACAGCACAGTGCACCATATCTATAGTCAACAGCACAGTGTACCATATCTATAGTCAACAGCACAGTGCACCATATCTATAGTCGACAGCACAGTGCACCATAGCTTTAGTCGACAGCACAGTGCACCATATCTGTAGTCGACAGCATAGTGCACCATATCTATAGTCCACAGCACAGTGCACCATATCTATAGTCAACAGCACAATGCACCATATCTTTTATCGACGGCACAGTGCACAATATCTGTAGTCAACAGCACAATGCACCATATCTGTAGTCGACGGCACAGTGCACCATATCTACAGTCACAGCACAGTGAACCATATCTATAGTCAACAGCACAGTGCACCATATCTATAGTCGACAACACAGTGCACCATATCTGTAGTCGACAGCACAGTGCACCATATCTATAGTCCACAGCACAGTGCACCCTATCTATAGTCAACAGCACAATGCACCATATCTTTTGTCGACGGCACAGTGCACCATATCTGTAGTCAACAGCACAATGCACTATATCTTTTGTCGACGGCACAGTGCACCATATCTGTAGTCAACAGCACAATGCACCATATCTGTAGTCGACGGCACAGTGCACCATATCTACAGTCACAGCACAGTGCACCATATCTGTAGTCAACAGCACAGTGCACCATATCTATAGTCAACAGCACAATGCACCATATCTATAGTCAACAGCACAATGCACCATAGTCGACAGCACAGTGCACCATATCTGTAGTCGACAGCACAGTGCACCATATCTGTAGTCGACAGCACAGTGAACCATATCTATAGTCAACAGCACAGTGCACCATATCTGTAGTCGACGGCACAGTGCACCATATCTACAGTCACAGCACAGTGCACCATATCTATAGTCAACAGCACAGTGCACCATATCTATAGTCCACAGCACAATGCACCATATCTATAGTCGACAGCACAGTGCACCATATCTGTAGTCGACAGCACAGTGCACCATATCTGTAGTCGACGGCACAGTGCACCATATCTGTAGTCAACAGCACAATGCACCATATCTGTAGTCGACGGCACAGTGCACCATATCTACAGTCACAGCACAGTGCACCATATCTATAGTCAACAGCACAGTGCACCATATCTATAGTCCACAGCACAATGCACCATATCTATAGTCGACAGCACAGTGCACCATATCTGTAGTCGACAGCACAGTGCACCATATCTGTTGTCGACATCACAGTGAACCATATCTATAGTCAACAGCACAGTGCACCATATCTATAGTCGACAACACAGTGCACCATATCTGTAGTCGACAGCACAGTGCACCATATCTATAGTCCACAGCACAGTGCACCCTATTTATAGTCAACAGCACAATGCACCATATCTTTTGTCGACGGCACAGTGCACCATATCTGTAGTCAACAGCACAATGCACCATATCTTTTGTCGACGGCACAGTGCACCATATCTGTAGTCAACAGCACAATGCACCATATCTGTAGTCAACGGCACAGTGCACCATATCTACAGTCACAGCACAGTGCACCATATCTGTAGTCAACAGCACAGTGCACCATATCTATAGTCAACAGCACAATGCACCATATCTATAGTCAACAGCACAATGCACCATATCTTTTGTCGACGGCACAGTGCAGCATATCTGTAGTCAACAGCACAATGCACCATATCTGTAGTCGACGGCACAGTGCACCATATCTACAGTCACAGCACAGTGCACCATATCTATAGTCAACAGCACAGTGCACCATATCTATAGTCCACAGCACAATGCACCATATCTATAGTCGACAGCACAGTGCACCATATCTGTAGTCGACAGCACAGTGCACCATATCTGTAGTCGACAGCACAGTGCACCATATCTGTTGTCGACATCACAGTGAACCATATCTTTAGTTGACGGCACAGTGCACCATATCTGTAGTTGACGGCACAGTGCACCATATCTATAGTCGACGCGCACAGTGCACCGTATCTATAGTCAACTGCACAATGCACCATATCTTTTGTCGACGGCACAGTGCACCATATCTGTAGTCGACAGCACAGTGCACCATATCTATAGTCGACGGCACAGGGCACCATATCTGTAGTCGACAGCACAGTGCACCACATCTATAGTCGACAGCACAGTGCACCACATCTTTAGTCGACGGCAGATTGCACCATATCTTTAGTCGACAGCACAGTGCACCATATCTATAGTCAACAGCACAGTGCACCATAGTTTTAGTCTACAGCACAGTGCACCATATCTATAGTCAACAGCACAGTGTACCATATCTATAGTCAACAGAACAGTGCACCATATCTATAGTCAACAGCACAGTGCACCATAGCTGTAGTCGACAGCCCTGTGCACCATATCTGTAGTCGACAGCACTTTGCACCATATCTATAGTCGACAGCACAGTGCACCATTTCTGTAGTCAACAGCACAGTGCACCATAACTATAGTCAACAGCACAGTGCACCATAGCTTTAGTCGACAACACAGTGCACCATATCTGTAGTCGACAGCACAGTGCACCATATCTATAGTCAACAGCACAGTGCACCATATCTATAGTCAACAGCACAGTGCACCATAGCTTTAGTCGACAGCACAGTGCACCATATCTGTAGTCGACAGCACAGTGCACCATATCTATAGTCAACAGCACAGTGCACCATAGCTTTAGTCGACAACACAGTGCACCATATCTGTAGTCGACAGCCCTGTGCACCATATCTGTAGTCGACAGCCCTTTGCACCATATCTATAGTCGACAACACAGTGCACCATATCTGTAGTCGACGGCACAGTGCACCATATCTGTAGTCGACAGCACAGTGCACCATATCTATAGTCGACGGCACAGGGCACCATATCTGTAGTCGACAGCACAGTGCACCACATCTATAGTCGACAGCACAGTGCACCACATCTTTAGTCGACGGCAGATTGCACCATATCTTTAGTCGACAGCACAGTGCACCATATCTATAGTCAACAGCACAGTGCACCATAGTTTTAGTCTACAGCACAGTGCACCATATCTATAGTCAACAGCACAGTGTACCATATCTATAGTCAACAGAACAGTGCACCATATCTATAGTCAACAGCACAGTGCACCATAGCTGTAGTCGACAGCCCTGTGCACCATATCTGTAGTCGACAGCACTTTGCACCATATCTATAGTCGACAGCACAGTGCACCATTTCTGTAGTCAACAGCACAGTGCACCATAACTATAGTCAACAGCACAGTGCACCATAGCTTTAGTCGACAACACAGTGCACCATATCTGTAGTCGACAGCACAGTGCACCATATCTATAGTCAACAGCACAGTGCACCATATCTATAGTCAACAGCACAGTGCACCATAGCTTTAGTCGACAGCACAGTGCACCATATCTGTAGTCGACAGCACAGTGCACCATATCTATAGTCAACAGCACAGTGCACCATAGCTTTAGTCGACAACACAGTGCACCATATCTGTAGTCGACAGCCCTGTGCACCATATCTGTAGTCGACAGCCCTTTGCACCATATCTATAGTCGACAACACAGTGCACCATATCTGTAGTCGACAGCACAGTGCACCATATCTATAGTCAACAGCACAGTGCACCATATCTATAGTCAACAGCTCAGTGCACCATAGCTTTTGTTGACAGCACAGTGCACCATATCTGTAGTCGACAGCACAGTGCACCATATCTATGGTCAACAGCACAGTGCACCATAGCTTTAGTCGACAACACAGTGCACCATATCTGTAGTCGACAGCACAGTGCACCATATCTATAGTCAACAGCACAGTGTACCATATCTATAGTCAACAGCACAGTGCACCATATCTATAGTCGACAGCACAGTGCACCATAGCTTTAGTCGACAGCACAGTGCACCATATCTGTAGTCGACAGCATAGTGCACCATATCTATAGTCCACAGCACAGTGCACCATATCTATAGTCAACAGCACAATGCACCATATCTTTTATCGACGGCACAGTGCACCATATCTGTAGTCAACAGCACAATGCACCATATCTGTAGTCGACGGCACAGTGCACCATATCTACAGTCACAGCACAGTGAACCATATCTATAGTCAACAGCACAGTGCACCATATCTATAGTCGACAACACAGTGCACCATATCTGTAGTCGACAGCACAGTGCACCATATCTATAGTCCACAGCACAGTGCACCCTATCTATAGTCAACAGCACAATGCACCATATCTTTTGTCGACGGCACAGTGCACCATATCTGTAGTCAACAGCACAATGCACTATATCTTTGTCGACGGCACAGTGCACCATATCTGTAGTCAACAGCACAATGCACCATATCTGTAGTCGACGGCACAGTGCACCATATCTACAGTCACAGCACAGTGCACCATATCTGTAGTCAACAGCACAGTGCACCATATCTATAGTCAACAGCACAATGCACCATATCTATAGTCAACAGCACAATGCACCATAGTCGACAGCACAGTGCACCATATCTGTAGTCGACAGCACAGTGCACCATATCTGTAGTCGACAGCACAGTGAACCATATCTATAGTCAACAGCACAGTGCACCATATCTGTAGTCGACGGCACAGTGCACCATATCTACAGTCACAGCACAGTGCACCATATCTATAGTCAACAGCACAGTGCACCATATCTATAGTCCACAGCACAATGCACCATATCTATAGTCGACAGCACAGTGCACCATATCTGTAGTCGACAGCACAGTGCACCATATCTGTAGTCGACGGCACAGTGCACCATATCTGTAGTCAACAGCACAATGCACCATATCTGTAGTCGACGGCACAGTGCACCATATCTACAGTCACAGCACAGTGCACCATATCTATAGTCAACAGCACAGTGCACCATATCTATAGTCCACAGCACAATGCACCATATCTATAGTCGACAGCACAGTGCACCATATCTGTAGTCGACAGCACAGTGCACCATATCTGTTGTCGACATCACAGTGAACCATATCTATAGTCAACAGCACAGTGCACCATATCTATAGTCGACAACACAGTGCACCATATCTGTAGTCGACAGCACAGTGCACCATATCTATAGTCCACAGCACAGTGCACCCTATTTATAGTCAACAGCACAATGCACCATATCTTTGTCGACGGCACAGTGCACCATATCTGTAGTCAACAGCACAATGCACCATATCTTTGTCGACGGCACAGTGCACCATATCTGTAGTCAACAGCACAATGCACCATATCTGTAGTCAACGGCACAGTGCACCATATCTACAGTCACAGCACAGTGCACCATATCTGTAGTCAACAGCACAGTGCACCATATCTATAGTCAACAGCACAATGCACCATATCTATAGTCAACAGCACAATGCACCATATCTTTTGTCGACGGCACAGTGCAGCATATCTGTAGTCAACAGCACAATGCACCATATCTGTAGTCGACGGCACAGTGCACCATATCTACAGTCACAGCACAGTGCACCATATCTATAGTCAACAGCACAGTGCACCATATCTATAGTCCACAGCACAATGCACCATATCTATAGTCGACAGCACAGTGCACCATATCTGTAGTCGACAGCACAGTGCACCATATCTGTAGTCGACAGCACAGTGCACCATATCTGTTGTCGACATCACAGTGAACCATATCTTTAGTTGACGGCACAGTGCACCATATCTGTAGTTGACGGCACAGTGCACCATATCTATAGTCGACCGCACAGTGCACCGTATCTATAGTCAACTGCACAATGCACCATATCTTTTGTCGACGGCACAGTGCACCATATCTGTAGTCGACAGCACAGTGCACCATATCTATAGTCGACGGCACAGGGCACCATATCTGTAGTCGACAGCACAGTGCACCACATCTATAGTCGACAGCACAGTGCACCACATCTTTAGTCGACGGCAGATTGCACCATATCTTTAGTCGACAGCACAGTGCACCATATCTATAGTCAACAGCACAGTGCACCATAGTTTTAGTCTACAGCACAGTGCACCATATCTATAGTCAACAGCACAGTGTACCATATCTATAGTCAACAGAACAGTGCACCATATCTATAGTCAACAGCACAGTGCACCATAGCTGTAGTCGACAGCCCTGTGCACCATATCTGTAGTCGACAGCACTTTGCACCATATCTATAGTCGACAGCACAGTGCACCATTTCTGTAGTCAACAGCACAGTGCACCATAACTATAGTCAACAGCACAGTGCACCATAGCTTTAGTCGACAACACAGTGCACCATATCTGTAGTCGACAGGCACAGTGCACCATATCTATAGTCAACAGCACAGTGCACCATATCTATAGTCAACAGCACAGTGCACCATAGCTTTAGTCGACAGCACAGTGCACCATATCTGTAGTCGACAGCACAGTGCACCATATCTATAGTCAACAGCACAGTGCACCATAGCTTTAGTCGACAACACAGTGCACCATATCTGTAGTCGACAGCCCTGTGCACCATATCTGTAGTCGACAGCCCTTTGCACCATATCTATAGTCGACAACACAGTGCACCATATCTGTAGTCGACAGCACAGTGCACCATATCTATAGTCAACAGCACAGTGCACCATATCTATAGTCAACAGCTCAGTGCACCATAGCTTTTGTTGACAGCACAGTGCACCATATCTGTAGTCGACAGCACAGTGCACCATATCTATGGTCAACAGCACAGTGCACCATAGCTTTAGTCGACAACACAGTGCACCATATCTGTAGTCGACAGCACAGTGCACCATATCTATAGTCAACAGCACAGTGTACCATATCTATAGTCAACAGCACAGTGCACCATATCTATAGTCGACAGCACAGTGCACCATAGCTTTAGTCGACAGCACAGTGCACCATATCTGTAGTCGACAGCACAGTGCACCATATCTTTAGTCAACAGCACAGTGCACTATAGTTGCACTATAATATCAGAGGTGAATGTGAAAAATAATTCATTTGACTTTGGCAGCGAGAGATACCCCAGAGGTTTGAAACTGAACAGAGGAGGAGCAGCCATGGGGTATGTAATCACTTGGTATCCATGACACCACAGACAAAAACCCCTCTTAATAAACCTAATCTCCATTATCAGAGGGGCTGTGTGTGTGTGTGTGTGTGTGTGTGTGTGTGTGTGTGTGTGTGTGTGTGTGTGTGTGTGTGTGTGTGTGTGTGTGTGTGCGTGTGCGTGTGCGTGTGCGTGTGCGCGTGCGCATGAATGCTTGCATTTGTGTATGCCTTTGTGTATGCGTGTGGATACAGAAAGGCAAGGTAAAGCAGCTCTTTTATGGAAGCTAAATAGTTTTTTTCTGGAGGATTATGGGAGATTAATCATTTAAGTGCTCACGAATACCATGATACTCATGAATGCAGGACATACATGTACATATCCACACACAGATATGCATGTACATGCACACAGACACACTTCCACAGTTGTATTTGAGATACGTCTTGGGACGTATTTAAAATATCACTATAAATGGTGTAAAAAATGATGCCAGTTGTTGTGAGGGTAAGCCACACACTTTAGTAGCTCTTAGTAATATAATTCCATCTGATTGGAATGTATGAATGGAATAAAGGGTAATCCTTTGGATTATTCACAGCTAATTACTAGTTTATAAATATGTAATAATAGAATGGTCTTATATGGCTCAGTTGGTAGAGCATGGCACTTGCAATGCCGGGGACGTACAAATGTATACATGCATGAGTAAGTTGCTTTGGATAAATGCATCTGCTAATTGGCATATAATAACATGATCACAGTAAGCAATAAATAAGACTACTACTGCAATAGTAACATTGTCCATTGTTTTTCATTTAGAGCTTTTAGGAAAATATAACCATTCATTTCTTATCAGTGTTGCACTGTAAGTTGCAGGCCTCTGACCACAAAATCAGCAGACCTAAGCAAATGTACATGAGCTCAACTACTACTGTGGACCGACTGCTCCTTTCTGCTGTGGGCTATCTCATCCCATGACCCATGGCCCACACCACCGCTCATGTATGGCTGCTTTAGTACCTCTGCTAGGCTGTGTTATGTGGGACCACACACACACAGCTAAGTGGATTACACACTGATGATTTGTGTTTGACCAAAAGCATTTAGTCACGGAGCGCACAGCAATTCAAACCCGTGATTAGGATTCTAGCATATCATCCGTTTGGTCAGCGACCATGGCTAATGGTGGGGGGGATTTAGCATGTCATATGTGTCTGTCAGCATGTAAACTAACAGGGTGGGATAGATAGAGACTGTGTACTGTCTACTGTATGAGAGAGAGACCAACTGGAGAAATATTAACTGAATCTGAAGGGAAGTTGAGTTAAAATGCTCTGGTCTGGTTTGGTCTTCAGTTCAACATTGACACCAGATGTAATGATGTGGCTTGTAGACAGAGTCAATATGCAAAACTCATACAGGCTACTGATAGTAAGCTATATCAAAGACAGTTAGCGATACCAATTCATGATGAAAGCCTATACCTGAAGCCGGTGCTAATTACTAACCGAAGAAAAGTCAAAAATGGAATGAAAGCAACAATGTAGCGTCAAGATGAAGTTAGAAATATAAATCTATTTACAGGATATACTGTAAGTGTCTGGTGTGTAAGAAAATTCAATTTGACCCTGTGACAGAATCAATGTATAGTCAGTGTCAGAGCAGGAAATCACTGTATGATGACAACGCCATATGTGATTACACATAAACTCACTGTCTCTGAGCTACAGAATAGTCTTTGTCCTCCAACTGTAACATTATTTACTGTTATCATGGGTGGTATGTGTCTTTTATTAATACATTTAAATAACAGTATAAATAATGATTTTACATGCTCCTGGTTACAAAGTGTGAGTGTCTGGATTGTGAATTTCCCAAGGAGTACGACTGGTTTCCATTCTTCAATAAATTCTATTTAAAAAAATCTGAGACTGTTAACCTTGGTCTTGATCTTAGTTGAAGTGTTGGCCTCTAGTGACTGGGTTCCCGTGGAGATTCACATCCAGCACAATACACAGCCCCTCATGTGTGACTCCGCCATTGTTCCTCTCACACAAAATGCTCATTTGATGTGCGATCCTCTCTACTCAGTGCCCCTCTCAAAACCAACTGGGCTCTCCATGCTACGCTGAAACCATGCTGAACTTAAGATAATTCAATCGATTTTAAAGGGCTGCTTCTCTGTGAAATGTTAGGGTGCATTAAAAAAAACACACCAAAAGAGCTACTCAACTTGGATCATCTATGTTGATTTGTGTTGGGCAAAAACATTAAAATCCTTCAAAGGCCTCTGATTGGTTTCCGGTACAGGGGTGGGGTAGCTAGGGCCCCTTCCCCCCTACATCGTTCCAGATGCTACCCTGTTGCCATGACAACATGTTGGCACATACAGAAAATCTTTGATTGACAGACATGCTCCCTGGCCACAAAACAATACAGGGAGGAAGTCAGCCATTAGTCTGGTTACAAGTCTAACCTTGTCTTGATCCCTCTGGGGATGCAATGTTTAGGTCTAGCTATGTTTGTGTGTGTGTGTGTGTGTGTGTGTGTGTGTGTGTGTGTGTGTGTGTGTGTGTGTGTGTGTGTGTGTGTGTGTGTGTGTGTGTGTGTGTGTGTGTGTGTGTGTGTGTGTGTGTGTGTGTGTGTGTGTGTGTGTGTGTGTGTGTCAAGAGCAAAACAGACTTTTTGGTAAGCTATATTATTTGACAGCAGCCCAAATACCAGAGTGGATGTGTAATTCATTGATAATGATGATGACAGTGAGGGGACGGAGTATATGTTTTGTTTTTGTCAATATATGTTTTGTTATTTAATATATTTACAAAAGTACAAATTGTGTAGCACTGAACAATTTTAAGTGCTATTTAAAAATAAATTCAATTTAAAAAATGTATACATATATACTGTACCAGTCAAAAGTTTGGACACACCTACTCATTCAAGGGTTTTTCTTTATTTTTACTATTTTCTACATTGTAGAATAATAATGCAGACATCAAAACTAAGAAATAACACATATGGTATCATGTAGTAACCAAAAAAGTGTTAAAGTGTTAAACAAATATTTTATATTCTTCAAAGTAGCCACCCTTTGCCTTGAGGACAGCTTTGCACACTCTTGGCATTCTCTCAACCAGCTTCACCTCGAATGCTTGTCCAACGGTCTTGAAGGAGTTCCCACATTTGCTGAGCACTTGTTGGCTGCTTTTCATTCACTTTGCGGTCCAAACCATCTCAATGGGGTTGAGGTCGGGTGATTGTGGAGGCCAGGTCATCTGATGCAGCACTCCATCACTCTCCTTCTTGGTCAAATAGCCCTTACACAGCCTGGAGGTGTGTTGGGTCATTGTCCTGTTGAAAAACAAATGACAGTCCCAACAAGCGCAAACCAGATGGGATGGCGTATCGTTGCAGAATGCTGTGGTAGTCATGCTGGTTAAGTGTGCCTTGAATTCTAAATAAATCACTGACAGTGTCACCAGCAAAGCACCCCCACACCATCACACCTCCTCTGCCATGCTTCATGGTGGGAACTACACATGCGGAGATCATCCATTAGTCTGCGTCTCACAAAGACATGGCGGTTGGAACCAAAAACTCATCAGACCAAAGGACCAATTTCCACCGGTCTAATGTCCATTGCTCGTGCTTCTTGGCCCAAGCAAGTCTCTTCTTATTATTGGTGTCCTTTAGTAGTGGTTTCTTCGCAGCAATTCGACAATGAAGGCCTGATTCACGCAGTCTCCTTTGAACAGTTGTTGTTGAGATGTGTCTGTTACTTGAACTCTGTGAAGCATTTATTTGGCCTGCAATTTCTGAGGCTGGTAACTCTTATGGACTAATCTATTAGTAACTCTGGGTCTTCCTTTCCTGTGGCGGTCCTCATGAGACCCAGTTTCATCATAGCACTTTATGGTTTTTGCGAAAGCACTTGAAGAAACTGTAAAAGTTTTCCAGATTGACTGACCTTCATGTCTTAAAATAATGATGGACTGTCGTTTCTCTATGCTTATTTGAGCTGTTCTTGCCATAATATGGACTTGGTCTTTTACCAAATAGGGCTTCTGTATACCACCCCTACCTTGTCAGAACACAACTGATTGGCTCAAATGCATTATTAAGAAGGAAAGAAATTCCACAAATGAACATGGCACACCTGTTAATTTGGGCGGCAGGGTACCGGTGGTTAGAGCGTTGGACTAGTAACCGAAAGGTTGCAAGTCCAATTCCCCAAGCTGACAAGGTACAAATTTGCCATTCTGCCCCTGAACAGGCAGTTAACCCACTGTTCCTAGGCCATCATTGAAAATAAGAATTTGTTCTTAACTGACTTGCCTAGGAAAATAAAGGTAAACAAATTGAAATGCATTCCAGGTGACTACCTCATGAAGCTGGTTGAGAGAATGCCAAGAGTGTTTAAAGCTGTCATCAAGGCAATAGGTTGCCTACTGAAGAATCTCAAATATGTTTTATTTGTTTAACACTTTTTTGGTTAGTACATGATTCGATATATGTTATTTCATAGTTTTGATGTCTTCACTATTATTCTACAATGTAGAAAATAGTGAAAATAAAGAAAAACCCTGGAATGAGTAGGTGTGTCCAAACTTTTTTACTGGTACTGTACATCTATAATAAGAAAAATGATATCTACATGGAAACAATAATACATTCAGGAACTCCATTCACAGAGCAATTGAGTTTTACACAGATCAAGGTTGGTGTAACAGTCCTGTAGTTTTGTGCCCCCTTCTGGTCATCCAGGTCCCATTCACAACACATGGGTTGCGTTCAGACAGGCAGCCCAATTCTGATCTTTTTTCCAATAATTGGTATTTTGTCCAATCACATCAGATCTTTTCACATCAGCTGTTTTACCAGAGCTGACCTAATTGGTCTAAAGACCAATTAGTGAAAAAATACTAGAATTGGGCTGCCTGCCTGTCAAAACGCAGCCTTTGTGATAGCAAAATACATCACTATAATACTAATGGAAGGCCCTAAAATATATCAACCGATATAGAATATTGTAAGAAAATCATCCTAACAATGTGTTAATTTGTCCATTCTGTGCTCAGATTATTTAGCAGTTGACTTGATAGCACCCTTGCATCTGCAGGGTAATTAAACATAGACAATTAGCTGTATTCAGCACCAAACATCCACCTATAATGTCCCACTTGACACAAGGCCGGTTTTCATCATCTCCTTCCTCTGATTCAAGGTCTCATGATTCTTTCACTGACTTTTCTGTTACCTTGTCAAAGATATGCTGACTTGGCAAAGCCATTTTATTCCTTAGCTGTAAATATGATCCTGGAATGTGTTAGGCTCCAAAACACCATTATTACCTGTGCTGTTCATGCTACAGAGCTGGTAGGGAGGAGGGAAGAGCGGATCGAGACACTGGCGGAATAGGAGTGTGATTGATGTGCTCCCATTAGCTAGTGTGTTATCACTGTGGGTGGAGAGAACCATACAGCCACTGGGTTGTAACACAACACATTACCTGCTGCAGTCTCGAGCAGTCTCTGACGTTTAAATAAAATATAGACCCTCTCACTGAGATCCTCATTCCCTGTTCCAGACACTCCGACTAGCTGCTTTCACGTCAGCGCTGATTTGCTGAGTATTCCCACTCAATAAACACATTTTAGTATTCATATTATCTAGCTGGAGTTTCAGTTCTCTGCAGGAGCACTCAGCCATGTACTGTAGCTCTCTGCTCAACCCTCTCAGTCGTGGATAATATCTGGTGCTCCCTGTCAAAGTGATAGATTGTGATGGATGCATGGGTTGTCCTGCATTACCCCAATAAATGATCCTCAATGGGAGACCTTGGCCACAGAGAAATCAATATCTCACCATTAAAATCTATTAGAGGAGAGTTAGATCACGCGCTGTTGGAGGCACCACTCTCAGGCGGCCACAACATTAAACCTGACACTGGCCATACATGAGTAATCAATATATAGTGGTTCACAGGTCATTTGTGGTCAACTTCTTAGTCCTGATGGATGTCTGTGCAGCCGGTGATTCATGTTGACACCGTTTAACAGGACTTTGCTCCGATTTAGATGGTCATTCCTCAGAGACTTACAGGACACGTGGCAGTGGAGCATCCATTTCATTGTATGAAGACCCACCCCCCTTTCAATTTCACTGAGACTTTATGGATTTTGTGCCCTGCCATGTGTGAAAACACCTCAGTGGGCAAGGTCAAACTCCAACTATTGTTTTCATGTGATGAGCAAATGCAGTGACCACAGTTAACCGCAGACTTGCTTTGAGAGGTGTTGGACACAACTGTACCATACCGTTCAGTGCAATAGGGTACAACTGGGTTCAATACCAGATACCTGCTACACTGGTGTCAGAAGTGGGGATAGCTAACATGTGGAACATTCACCGCTCAAGGTGAACGTTTCAAAGGAATGTGTTACCCACAATCCACGACCACGCTAAGGAGCCTGTGAAATGGTTGGCTGGTTGGGAAAAGAGCCCATCTCAGTTTTTCCTTGCGGTGTATCCGAGTGCTCTCAACCTTGCCTCCGGACCCGCAGTCTCTAAGAGGAGATAATTACTTGTCAGGAATAAATAGAGAGATTAATGAATTCATTAGCAGGAGGGAGTTTAGCTCTTCGCAGCACCACTTTCTGCTATGACACATCACGCCTATTGTTTTAGCTAGTTAGTCTTGAACAATAACATTCACACAGTAAATTGCCTCATACAGGACTGTAAAACCAAAGAAAAAAACATCCACATATCCTGGAATTTAGCAACCACGAAAACAAAGGAGTCAACTTCAGATTATTCATCTTAATTATGTGTCTATAGAAGCTTGTTATTGTGGGAGGCAGGTGAAGACAGGCAACATTAATCCACATTAGTAGAATACACCAGTTAGATAGCCCAAACCTGCCATAACAGGCACTGCACATTTGGACTGCAGCACTGGTATAATCATGCCAATACACATTAATTTAACCATGTAGAGTAGCCTAAGCATCATGACCAAGAGGCTCTCTACATAACAATAAAATGTACAATGTCTAGAACAAAAAAAATACTTTCCCAAACTTTACCTAAAATCTTTCAGAGCTGTGTGCGTGACCAGGGAGAAACAACATAAACCTGTCGTCAACAAAAGGCATGTTCTTTATTTAACCAAAGAGATTGCACAAGTTTCAGAGTTTCTGTTTGGTGAGAGGATGAAAATGTCCCAGTTCAACCAGTTAAATCCTCTACTTCCTGAAGAGATGGATGAAATAAAACGAGTTCATCAAATTTCTAGATAAATTCACCATAGCTATAACGCTGACATGCTAGGATATCCAAGTTAGTCATTTTAATATTGATTGTTGGTTCTTAATTTTCTTTCCTCTGCAGTCATTGGCAATTTGTTTGCCTTATCATGCACAGTAAAATTACAAACAATATTTTACAAAAACACTTGAGACAAACACATTTTCAGCATCCTCTAATTCAACCAGTCATGTTAAATATGTTAAAGTTTTGCTAAAGTAAAAAAAAAACATTTGAATAAAATTCCTTTCACTTAGCAGTTATGCAACATTTTCTAGATATAGAAAGCCATATTTTTTTCTTGGTCTCTATTTCCAATAAGACCATCTTTACCAAAAGAAGTGGGGTTCCTACATCAAGTCCAACTGCATCCAGGAATGTAACACTGTATTATATCCTTATAAGGAATCAGATTTTTCTATTTAAAAAAAATGCTGATTTGGCAATAGATGCCTGACCAAAGAACCCACTGATGATGTGGATACTTGTGTGCACCTGGAGGTTGGACAATGAAATGGGAAGCCTGGTCTCTGATTGGATCTCATCAGGGTTTGGTTTAATTCCGTTTTGAATTTAGGAAATTAACCAAAATTAAGTTAATGAAGGGAAATTTGCCCGTAAACGTCTGAGCTTTTTATTACAAAATGAAATGAATGAAAAGCAGGGTCTGGTAAGGCTAGATGAAATACCAAACTGATATAATGCTGGGATGGCACAAATAAGTGCAACACTGAACACTTCACCCCTTCATAACTGCCAGCAAACAGACATTATCGGCATAAAAAAAACATTAGAAAAAACGGTGTGTATATAATTGTACATTGTAAAAGCATGGAATACATTTCTCTCTATACATATGATATGGGCTATATACACACTGCAGGTTCTAGCAGTATATAAAGGATATAAAGAATGGATGAAGAAAATAATTCAGATGATCCTGTTTGGCACGATGGAGCCAAAGGTTTCACACCACTGGTGCCGAGGTGCCCTGAACAACAGCAGAGCTACACTAATATTGGTGCCCGTTGAGTTGCAATCACAGATTGCGTTGTAGACGGGGCCTACCTACCACACACACACATCACATCGGCAGTTGTTATTCCTCTCCTTAGACATCCATTGAATGCTTATAATAAAGAGAGCTGGTGTCTGTCCCCCTAGGCCCAGAACGGGCACATAAGAACCAACCAGAACACTATTTTCTGCAGCAAAGCACTCATCAGCAAAGCAGAAGCACATCATTTGTTGCCTGTGGATGACTGCTCCGCCTCCTCCAAGGTTGACCAATCTCCATCAACGCTGCAAACAGATGTCCTTTACCATCCCTTTTTGGCTTTTTGTTGCTACGAAAATGTAATTCTGTGCAAAAGTTTGATATAGCCAGAAGTTCTCTCAATCTTGATGAGTCTTTTCTGACATAAGTTTGCATTCATACTGGAAAAAAGAACCCAGGGGACAAGGGGTAATGTAACGTGGCAGTTGAATCTTCAGTAAAAAGCTCTGGTTGGAATGAATGTATACATGCATGTATGTAGGACATTTATAAACCTATGACACTTTTTAATTCAGCATAATAAAGTTATCCTCACCAGGGCTAGCTGTCGTCCTATGTTCCCCATGGTTATCACACCAGCGAAGAAGATGCAAGGTAACCAGGAGCGAATGTACAGAAAATCTGGAGAGGTATACCTGAAACAAAACAATAGAACAGGTATTGAACATAGGACAATCCCCAAATGAGCATGAAAATCTAGAATTTTTTTTTATAATCTGGGTGTTTCGAACCGTTGTATATTTAATCCATAAGGCCAGAGGGGGTGTGGTATATGGCCAATATACCATGGCTAAGGGGTGTTCTTAGGCACGACGCAACGTAATTTGAGCAGTAAAAATTTTAAAAAATTGTCATACCTGTGGTATACGGTCTGATACACCACAGCTGTCAGCCAATCAGCATTCAGGGCTCGAACCACCCAGTATATAATAGACTGTAAACCACGGTTATGACAAAACATTTATTTTTTCTGCTCTAATTAGGTTGTAATCAGTTTATAATAGCAATAAGGCACCTTGGGTGCTTGTGGTATATAGCCAATATACCACGGCTAAGGACTGTTTCCAGGTACTCCCAGTTGCCTCGTGCATAAGAACAGCCCTTAGCCATGGTATATTTGCCATATACCACACCCCCTCGTGCCATATTGCTTAATTATTATACGTGTATGTCCTGTAAACTGTATTGTAGTACTCCTCACTGAAAGACTCCGTTGTAGACCAGGAGCTGAGTGGATAGAGTGGCCAGCAGGGCAATGACCACCCCCAGGCCAAAGCCGGAGCGGGACCGGTCAAATGTCCACCAGAGGCCGATGGACAGGGCCGCCAGCGTCAGGGACAGCTGCACGTTGTTCACAAAGTCCACTTTCTGAGAGGGGTTAAGGACAGCTGATCATGTAGTAGGATAGTCCACACAGGAACCATGGGTTCTACTCAATAATGTTCTTTCTTGTAAACGGGCTCATTTAATCACCTTTAAAAGCCCATCGTTTGAGCTGGGTGTTTAGTCACTGTTCTTATTCATTTACACATTACATCTGAGTCTTTTAGCAGATGCTCTTATACAGAGCAACTTACAGAAGCAATTAGGGTAAAGTGCCTTGCCCATGGGCACATCAACAGATTAATTTTGTTTTATTGTAAAGTGTGTTGCGAATATAAATACAATTTAAATCAAGTTTGATTTGCAAGTAAAAATGTCAACATGGAATGCTTTTGCCCCATGGTTTACAGGTTTACACATCTTTTTATTATTCACATCAAATTCAGTAATTCAGTGAGTGTCAGACAGGCAGGTAGGAATAGAGCACGATACTCAACTCTTACCCTACAAGGTCTGGAGCCTGCTGGGTTTCTGTTCTAGATGATAATTAATTGCACACACCTGGTGTCCCAGGTCTAAAATCAGTCCCTGATTAGAGGGGAAGAATGAAAAAATGCAGTGGAACTGGCTTCAAGGTCCAGAGTTGAGTTTGAGGGGCATAGAGGATACAGCACTGGCATGGTTGATGCCCACAAACACGGCCACACAGCGCATCACACTGGACCACTCCCGCTTGAACTTGTGGGGCTCGCCGAGCCGACAGTCAATGCACGGATACAACAGACCGATTATTGCTGAGAGAGAGGGGTAGATGGGGATAAAGGTAGGGGGTAGATGGGGATAAAGGTAGGGGGTAGATGGGGATAAAGGTAGGGGGTAGATGGGGATAAAGGTAGGGGGTAGATGGGGATAAAGGTAGAGGGTAGATGGGGATAAAGGTAGGGGATTGAGGGTGCAGAAATAGGGAGAGCGGATCAGAGATCAAAAATCAGCTTTATTTCTGCAGTAGCACAGCCTGTGCCGTACATTCCTGTTAGTATGGTTGTGGAGAGAAAGGCTGCCATGCCAGCCCACCACATAGCATCAACGCTATTCTGATGACACACCAAAAAAAACACTGTTGCTGGGGTTGGCCTCCTTTTAAAGCTATAGGTTAAATATTACAAAAGAACTATACAGATTGCTATGCAAATTTAGGTAACTATGTACAGTAAACTGCTCTGGTCTTGACTAGTCAATAAAACCCAATAGCTACTGCATGAGGCAAACAGCCCAGTGTGCAGTAACAGTGGAAACCTGCATCTCCCCCAGGCTGAGCAGTCGAGCGCGGCAGTCTCAGGGGGATACAGGCCTGCGGCTGTTGTGCTTTTCTACTTGTCCACTACGAATCAGCAGCTACATCTACTCTCTGTGCTGTAGACCCAGGGGACAACAATTCAATAATGATAGTAGTCAAGTCTGGCGGCAAAAACCTGTGTGTATGTCCCTTCTAGCGCTAACTTTGCTGATAGCTACTTTGAGGAAAAGTGTACTTAATATGCCTGTGATGTGGTTGTCCCACCTAGCTATCTTAAGATGAATACACTGACTAAGTTACTCTGGATAAGAGCGTCTGCTAAATGACTAAAATGTAAATGTGTGTGTGTCCTACCTGAGGCGGTCCCACAGCAGGGCGGCACCCACCAGGCTGATGAGAAGATGCTACTAATGACATCAGGCGGGAACAGAGTGACGTTCCTCTGTACCTGCAGTGAGAGAAAACAAATATTAGCTACTTTAGTACTCTTAGTCATACATTTTTCCCCATTCAAGATATGAATCATTAAAATACAAACATAGCTCACCTGCAGCAGGTTGAGCACCAGAGCAAGGAAAACTCCTATAGAGAACAGCATGAACCCACGGATAACCAGGGTGGTGCTTCTGTTGGTGATCACTGCAATGTATGGGCCTCTGGAAGGAGCGGTCGGACCGGACCCAGACCGCTGCTGGTCGCTGACTACTGTGGAGTCGGCCATGGCTGCCAGGGCTGGGGCAATCGTGGACGCCAGGACAGAAGGAAAGGGGAAATGCTAACTCTATCCTCCAGTGATCGTGCTGTCCACTGACATCACCAATACCCTGCAATACAGGAACATGTTTAGGTATTCAAGTGTGGCTACATGATCATCCAACAAAACCACCACAGCCCAGAGGTGTGAGGTCAGTGGACAAACACAGATATGTCTGTCTAGTTCAGGGATGGGCAACTCCAGTCCGCTGGTGCCACACTTTTGCCCTGACTCAAATAATCAACTAATCAAGCTCTTCAGCTGTGCTTGCTAAGGATGGGCAAAACGTGTGACACCACTCCAGACCATGAGGACTGGAGTTGCTCATCCCTGGTCTAGTTAGTCTATGTTCATGTCTCAGTTTACAAACACTAGTCAAATAATTAAGAGTAGCTAGTTATGCCTAATGTTGATTACTTTGTCTCAAGAAGAGCCAATAACTCTTCATAGTAATTTGACCAAACCACGTTATGCTCAGCCTAAGCAAATTAATACATCACATTTGCCAGATGGCTCGCTACTTTTGACCTAGTTAGCTACCTACAGTGACGTTTCATCTACTTCGAGATTGGAAGCTGATATAACAGAACCTGTGCCAGTATTGGCACTGCCAGAGCAACGTAACGTTATCTAACTAGCTAGCGAAGGTAATTGAAACTGACGTTAGCTAGCTAACGTTAGAAGATAGCCAGCTAGCATAATAGCTAACATTAATACTTTGAATCCACTGTTGGATACAAACAATAATTACCAAACGTTAGCTTACTATATAGTGTAGTGTTACATAAAACGAATTTGATAGTTTTTTATATATGCTAGCAACAGTTGATGATAATCAGCAAACACATTGTTTATTAGCCTAGCTAGCTAGCACACTTCGTCAGCTGATATTTACTGTCACACGCTATTTGCCTTGAATTAAATAAATATTACCTTCAATGTTTACAAAGTATTTTTCAAAAATTGTAAAAGACACATTTTGCTTATTTTCTTTATGTAGTAGCTGGAGTTTGAGAACTAGCTTCGAGGGGGGAAAAACTCGCCTTCTCGCTAATTTCGGATGAACTGGTTAGGCACTGGCTACGTGGCCAACCAATCAGCTTCTAAAACCCTGACGTAACCTCATTGCACAAAGCCCACGCTCTGCCCAGGTAGAATAAATGCAAAGTTGTCTTTCATATAAAACATTATAAAAGGCACAGAAGTGGTTTATTTATAAACATATTGATAAAATGTCTGAGTTGTTTGGCAACAGGTATAATTGGATGAGTATATCAAAGCAGTGATGATAAAACATTTTAACCAGACAAGTCAGTTAACAACACATTCTTATTTACAGTGACAGCCTAGGAACAGTGGGATAGCTGCCTTGTTCAGGGGCAGAACGACAGATTTGTACCTTGTCAGCTCAGGGATTCGATCTAGAAACCTTTCGGTTACAGGTCCAATGCTCTAACCACTAGGCTACCTGCCACCCCATTCTATAAGAATGTCTTTAATGTGGATCACATCTGTCATTAGTGTAGGCCTATTGCAATTGTTGGTCTATCCATTGGATGATATCCAGAGTTGCTGTAAACATAACAATAAATCCTAATAGACTGCGAGAGTGAATGGTCTGTAAGACTTTGAGAGGGCAAAAGTCTGAATACTGTAAACCAAATCAAGTGGGAATGGGGATTATCTGTGATCTACTCCACACTGTGACTGCCTCACCTCCATAGCATAAGCCTATTAGACCACATGCTGGAGCAAATGGAATGTCTTGACTGAACAGTGGTAAGAGACTTAAGGGAAGCCATTCAGACATCACGAATGAAAGATGACAGGAGAGAGAATGGGGTCACATTTCTGTTTGAGTATACAGTGAGAAGCAGGACGGGGATATTGGGCAGCTGTACTTTTGAGGGACACAAAAGCCTTTTGAATTATTTGGCACAGAGATAGTTGAACTATTAAGGGATATTTCCATTTCTTCTGACATACAGTAGGATGAACTGTCACTAAACTACTTCCCAACACACCAGTGAAAACACCTTAGTATCCATTTACACTGGATGGCTAGGACGTAAAATCACATAGAGGAGAAGAAGAATAGCGGTGGTGAATTCATTTAGAACTGTTATCACCTTGGGTTTTCCTGGATTCAATCGGGACACTGTGAATCCCATCCACTACAGCAGTACCAACAATCCCCGGGGAGATGTCCTTAACCCTAATAATCAGAGTGATAGAGGGAGCCTGCTAGGTACAGGCAGGATACAGAAGGGGTTTCAATTAGTTGTCAAGGGCTATTTGGAGGCCCCCTGACGCTAAGAGAAAATGGTCAGGGACCCAATTCATCATCCTGACTGGCTCAATGTTAAGGGCCTTTTCATTACCAGCCCTGTGTGTCCCAGTCAGACACAACCCTGGTATAAATGTGACTGATGGGGAAGGTGCAGGGTGAGGAGTGCTCTAGTTAAAGTCAACCCCTATTGGCCTGTTACAGGTCTCAGCTCACACATAATAGGCCCCCTGACCTTTCTGTTGTCTCTAATTAACCCCTAAACCCCTCCCCTCTCTGACTCGTCCACCAATCCCCAGACAGGGATAATAGATGCGTTTTGCAGTGCCACTGGAACTCTCAGCCTCTCAGAGGTGTTATTTAAAACAGAAAACCACTGAGGGCAACAAAGGAAAATGGCTGAGTATGTGTTTCACTGGGGCTGCCTGTACATCATGACCAATACATTTCTGTAACATATTTTATGCCGTTGCGTGTCAATTCTGTTGGGGACAACGGTGGTAGACTTCAATCACTTAAAACGTAACATTACTTAAGCTGTTGTCTAAATGCCATAGAGAATTAAGAATAGTTTTCTAACATAAACTCATAATATTAATGAAATGCCTTATTTGAAATTCCACCAACACAGCGTGCCCCCTGGTCCGCAGGGCTCACAGGGTGGATCAGCAGGGCTTGACATATTTATTCTCTCTCTCTGCCTGACTGACATGCTGTGAATCTGCATGAACATCTGTAATGTGTTGTGTTTACAGCAGCAGAGGATGGCCAAGCAGAAGATAAGCCAATAATTAATAAAGAACCATGCAAGTACTTCCCTCAGAAAGTATATTGGCATTTAACGCAACAATAAAATACCAACCATCATATTCATGGTATTGCTCAATGAGTAATAATGGAAAGTCAAACGTCCCTAATTGCATGATTAGACATGCCATGTGGTATTTAAGGAGCACAGCATTCAGGCACACAGGGACACACACGTATGTCTATAATTCAAAATACATTAGAAAGAAACACAGTATGGAAAATAATATATATGCTGGAGCTTTAGAAAAAGAGGGTAGTCTACTAGTTCATCATTGTCTATGAACATTCTTAAGAGTATGAGGCAAAATGCTAATGTAATTTAGCTGGCCACACGGAAGCACCAATACCAGCATGTGTGTGGCATCTTGAATGATAATGACAAAGCACGCCATATCCCTTGTGAGCAAGTCTGCGGAACGCTGATTACAGATTGGCCAGTGTGTCCTCACCCCCAAGAGGACCAGGATTCTAATGCTAATCACTGTTGGCTCCCATTGAAATGTATTTTCCCATGTAGCTCTAAAGCAAGGAAATAAAATGGAATACACCAGTTACACCATTGTACAGAGCACTGCGTGTTTGGCCATTTTTAGCCCTACTGCATTTTATACCCCACTTGCTCACTGTCAATCTTAAGCTATTGCACCATCTACTGGCACCATCATAGGTTGACCAGGCTAGTTCTATCAAGTGAAATGCACAGGCTCAGACGTACGGGAGGAAAGTGAAGACAATATATGAGGATGTTTATTCACCCCTATAGTATATTTATCAGTCATCATACAGGTATAATCAGTGCACTCTCAATTTGAAATGCCCTACATGGGATTCATCATCAATTACAAACCGAGAGATACTCATCAATAAATATCAGTCAGCAGACACTTTACTTTCATTCAGGAAAGAGAAATATGTCAGAGCCGAGCCCAGTGAAACTCAGTTACGCATCCAATATAGGTGAATTGAAAGGAGGGAGATTCAGAGCATTGGCTGCTCCTCTGTAGCACAAACTGTCAGTGTTAATGAGCAGCCATCTCTTAAACTGTGGCCACGGCTATCAGTGAGGTGAGAACATTGCTATTCAGGACCAAACAGATGACAAATCATTTGTACATAATTAGTGCTCAGCAAGGTTACAACTGACACAAATTTCCATCTTAATTAGGAGGGAAATTTTCCCATTAATTTAATTTGGTGCGCATGAGCAGGTTAGCACCTAACTACGTTAATCTTACAACTGTCAGGGCAGGCGAGGAGAGGGCCTTGGATCACAGGCAAACAGGAAAGACTTCTATGAAACAGGCTTTATTTCATATGTAGGACACCTTTGTGAATGTCTTCTGTTTTCATTACAGTTAAGGTAATAGTATACTAAACTCAGCAAAAAAAAGAAACATACCTTTTTCAGGACCCTGTCTTTCAAAGATAATTCATACAAATCCAAATAACTTCACAGATCTTCATTGTAAAGGGTTTAAACACTGTTTCCCATGCTTGTTCAATGACCCATAAACAATTAATGAACATGCACCTGTGGAACGGTCGTTAAGACGCTAACAGCTTACAGACGGTAGGCAATTAAAGTCACAGTTATGAAAACTTAGAACACTAAAGAGGCCGTTCTACTGACTCTGAAAAACACCAAAAGAAAGATGCCCAGGGTCCCTAGTCATCTGCGTGAATGTGCCTTAGGCAAGGAGGCATGAGGACTGCAGATGTGGCCAGGGAAATAAATTGCAACGTCCGTACTGTGAGACGCCTAAGACAGCGCTACAGGGAGACAGGACGGACAGCTGATCGTCCTCGCAGTGGAAGCCCACATGTAACAACACCTGCACAGGATAGGTACATCCGAACATCACACCTGCAGGACAGGTACAGGATGGCAACAACAACTGCCCAAGTTACACTAGGAACGCACAATCCCTCCATCAGTGCTCAGACTGTCCGCAATAGGCTGAGGGCTTGTAGGTCTGTTGTAAGGCAGGTCCTCACCAGGCATCACCGGCAACAACATCGCCTATGGGCACAAACCCACCGTCGCTGGACCAGACAGGACTGTCAAAAAGTGCTCTTCACTGACGAGTCGCGGATTTGTTTCATTAGGGGTGATGGTCGGATTCGCATTTATCGTTGAAGGAATGAGCGTTACACCGAGGCCTGTACTCTGGAGCGGGATCGATTTGGAGGTGGAGGGTCCGTCATGGTCTGCGACGGTGTGTCACAGCATCATTGGACTGAGCTTGTTGTCATTGCAGGCAATTTCAACGCTGTACATTACAGGGAAGACATCCTCCTCCCTCATGTGGTACCCTTCCTGCAGGCTCATCCTGACATGACCCTCCAGCATGACAATGCCACCAGCCATACTACTCGTTCTGTGCGTTATTTCCTGCAAGACAGGAATGTCAGTGTTCTGCCATGGCCAGCGAAGAGCCCAGATCTCAATCCCATTGAGCATGTCTGGGACCTGTTGGATCGGAGGGTGAAGGATAGGGCCATTCCCCCCAGAAATGTCTGGGAAGGTGCCTTGGTGGAAGAGTGGGGTAACATCTCACAGCAAGAACTGGCAAATCTGGTGCAGTCCATGAGGAGTAGATGCACTGCAGTACTTAATGCAGCTGGTGGCCACAAATATTTACACATGTTAAGTTTGCTGAAAATAAACGCAGTTGACAGGACATTTCTTTTTTGCTAAGTTTATATACACTGCTCAAAAAGGGAACACTTAAACAACACAATGTAACTCCAAGTCAATCACACTTCTGTGAAATCAAACTGTCCACTTAGGAAGCAACACTGATTGACAATAAATTTCACATGCTGTTGTGCAAATGGAATAGACAACAGGTGGAAATTATAGGCAATTAGCAAGACACCCCCAATAAAGGAGTGGTTCTGAAGGTGGTGACCACAGACCACTTCTCAGTTCCTATGCTTCCTGGCTGATGTTTTGGTCACTTTTGAATGCTGGCGGTGCTTTCACTCTAGTGGTAGCATGAGACGGAGTCTACAACCCACACAAGTGGCTCAGGTAGTGCAGCTCATCCAGGATGGCACATCAATGCGAGCTGTGGCAAGAAGGTTTGCTGTGTCTGTCAGCATAGTGTCCAGAGCATGGAGGCGCTACCAGGAGACAGGCGAGTACATCAGGAGACGTGGAGGAGGCCGTAGGAGGGCAACAACCCAGCAGCAGGACCACTACCTCCGCCTTTGTGCAAGGAGGAGCACTGCCAGAGCCCTGCAAAATGACCTCCAGCAGGCCACAAATGTGCATGTGTCTGCTCAAACGGTCAGAAACAGACTCCATGAGGGTGGTATGAGGGCCCAACGTCCACAGGTGGGGGTTGTGCTTACAGCCCAACACCATGCAGGACGTTTGGCATTTGGCAGAGAACACCAAGATTGGCAAATTCGCCACTGGCGCCCTGTGCTCTTCACAGATGAAAGCAGGTTCACACTGAGCACGTGACAGACGTGACAGAGTCTGGAGACGCCGTGGAGAACGTTCTGCTGCCTGCAACATCCTCCAGCATGACCGGTTTGGCGGTGGGTCAGTCATGGTGTGGGGTGGCATTTCTTTGGGGGGCCGCACAGCCCTCCATGTGCTCGCCAGAGGTAGCCTGACTGCCATTAGGTACCGAGATGAGATCCTCAGACCCCTTGTGAGACCATATGCTGGTGCGGTTGGCCCTGGGTTCCTCCTAATGCAAGACAATGCTTGACCTCATGTGGCTGGAGTGTGTCAGCAGTTCCTGCAAGAGGAAGGCATTGATGCTAAGGACTGGCCCGCCCGTTCCCTCAGACCTGAATCCAATTGAGCACATCTGGGACATCATGTCTCGCTCCATCCACCAACGCCACGTTGCACCACAGACTGTCCAGGAGTTGGCGGATGCTTTAGTCCAGGTCTGGGAGGAGATCCCTCAGGAGACCATCCGCCACCTCATCAGGAGCATGCCCAGGCGTTGTAGGGAGGTCATTCAGGCACGTGGAGGCCACACACACTACTGAGCCTCATTTTGACTTGTTTTAAGGACATTACATCAAAGTTGGATCAGCCTGTAGTGTGGTTTTCCACTTTAATTTTGAGTGTGACTCCAAATCCAGACCTCCATGGGTTGATAAATTTGATTTCCATTGATAATTTTTGTGTGATTTTGTTGTCAGCACATTCAACTATGTAAAGAAAAAAGTATTTAATAAGATTATTTCATTCATTCAGATCTATGATGTGTTATTTTAGTGTTCCCTTTATTTTTTTGAGCAGTGTATATATATATATAACAGTTGAAGTCAGAAGTTTACATACACATTAGCCAAACACATTTAAACTCAGTTTTTCACAACTCCTGACAATAAATCTTTGTAAAAATTCCCTGTCTTAGGTCAGTTAGGATCACCACTTTAAGAATGTGAAATGTCAGAATAATAGTAGAGAGAATGATTTATTTCAGCTTTTATTTCTTTCATCACATTCCCATTGGGTCAGAGGTTTACATACACTCAATTAGTATTTGGTTGCATTGCCTTTAAGTTGTTTAACTTGGGTCAAACGTTTCGGGTAGCCTTCCACAAGCATCCCACAATAAGTAGGGTGAATTTTGGCCCATTCCTCCTGACAGAGCTGGTGTAACTGAGTAAGGTTTGTAGGCCTCCTTGCTCGCACATGCTTTTTCAGTTCTGCCCACACATTTTCTATAGGTTTGAGGTCAGGGCTTTGTGATGGCCACTCCAATACCTTGACTTTGATGTCCTTAAGGCATTTTGCCACAACTTTGGAAGTATGCTTGGGGTCATTGTCCATTTGGAAGACTCAATTGCGACCAAGCTTTAACTTCCTGACTGATGTCTTGAGATGTTTCTTCAATATATCAACACAATTTTCCTACCCCATGATGCCATCTATTTTGTGAAGTGCACCAGTCCCTCCTTCAGCAAAGCACCCCACAAAATGATGCTGCCACTAATGATGCTTCACGGTTGGGATGGTGTTCTTCGGCTTGCAAGCCTCCCCCTTTTTCCTCCAAACATAACGATGGTCATTATAGCCAAAAACTTCTATTTTTGTTTCATCAGACCAGAGGACATTTCTCCAACATGTGTTTGTCCCCATGTGCAGTTGCAAACCATAGTCTGGCTTTTTTATGGCAGTTTTGGAGCAGTGGCTTCTTCCTTGCTGAGCGACCTTTCAGGTTATGTCCATATAGGACTCGATTTACTGTGGATATAGATATTTTTGTACCTGTTTCCTCCAGCATCTTCACAAGGTCTTTTGCTGTTGTTCTGGGATTTATTTGCACTTTTCGCACCAATGTACGTTCATCTCTAGGAGACAGAACGTGTCTCCTTCCTGAGCAACATGACGGCTGAGTGGTCCCATGGTGTTTATACTTGCATACTATTGTTTGTACAGATGAATGCGGTACCTTCAGGCGTTTGGAAATTGCTCCCAGGGATGAACCAGACTTGTGGAGGTCTAAAAAAAAAATCTGAGGTCTTGGCTGATTTATTTTGATTTCCCCATGATGTCAAGCAAAGAGGCACTGAGTTTGAATGTATGCCTTGATATACATCCACAGGTACACCTCCAATTGACTTAAATGATGTCAATTGGCCTATCAGAAGCTTCTAAAGCTTGACATAATTTTCTGGAATTTTCCAAGCTGTTTTCACAGTCAACTTAGTGTATGTAAACTTCTGACCCACTGGAATTGTGATACAGTGAATTATAAGTGAAATAATCTGTCTGTAAACAATTGTTGGAAAAATGACTTGTGTCATGCACAAAGTAGATGTCCTAACCGACTTGCCAAAACTATAGTTTGTTAACAAGAAATGTGTGGATTGGTTGAAAAACATGTTTGAATGACTCCAACGTTAGCGTATATGTAAACTTCTGACTTCAACTATTCTGTTATAAATAACTTGCAATGGCTTCAACATATAACAAAAACCTATAGCCCAAAACACTGTTTTGAGATGGCTTCACCTGTTGTCAGGTGATGTTCTATTGTAAGCCTCTTATACTTGAGTGAGAGCCACTGTGTAATGGTTTCAGCTGGGTGGGCATTGATAAGTCCAAGGACTAGGTCTCTTTTCATTGTTGAGGAGGCCGAGGAGTAGAGAGTTTATGAAGCTGTAGTAATTACCTGAAAGAGGCAGTTCAATACAGAGAGAGAGAGAGAGAGAGAGAGAGAGAGAGAGAGAGAGAGAGAGAGAGAGAGAGAGAGAGAGAGAGAGAGAGAGACAGAGAGAGAGAGTGAGAGAGAATTACTGAATTAGGAACTGTGAGTCTCTAATGGAATCCTCCACTGCCTCCTGGGTCCTCAACCAGACTACTATTACCTGCACTGATGCATATTCCATTATGGGATCCTCCACTTTAATAGTGTCCATCAAATAAAATAAAATAAAATTTTATTGGTCACATACACATGGTTAGCAGATGTTAATGCGAGTGTAGCGAAATGCTTGTGCGTCTAGTTCCGTCCGTGCAGTAATATCTAACAAGTAATTTAACAATTTCACAACTTCCTTATACACACAAGTGTAAAGGAATGAATAAGAATATGTACATATAAATATATGGATGAGCGATGGTCGTGCGGCATAGGCAAGATGCAGTAGATGGTACAATATATACATATGAGATGTGTAATGTAGGGTATGTAAACATTATATAAAGTGGAATTGTTTAAAGTGACTAGTGACACATTTATTACATCCAATTTTGTATTATTAAAGTGGCTAGAGATTTGAGTCAGTATGTCGGCAGCAGCCACTCAATGTTAGTGATGACTGTTTACAGTCTGATTACCTTGAGATAGAAGCTGTTTTTCAGTCTCTCTGTTTGATGCACCTGTACTGACCTCGCCTTCTGGATGATAATAGGGTGAACAGGCAGTGGCTCGGGTGGTTGTTGTCCTTGATGATCTTTTTGGCCTTCCTGTGACATTGGGTGGTGTAGGTGTCCTGGAGGGCAGGTAGTTTGCCCCCGGTGATGTGTTGTGCAGACCTCACTACCCTCTGGAGAGCCTTACGGTTGTGGGCGGAGCAGTTGCTGTACCAGGCAGTGATACAGCCCGACAGGATGCTCTCGATTGTGCATCTGTAAAAGTTTGTGAGTGTTTTTTCGTTGACAAGCCAAATTTCTTCAGCCTCCTGAGGTTGAAGAGGCGCTGTTACGCCTTATTCACCACGCTGTCTGTGTGGGTGGACCATTTCAGTTTGTTTGTGATGTGTACGCCGAGGAACTTAAAACTTTCCACCTTCTCCACTACTGTCCCGTCGATGTGGATAGGGGGGTGCTCCCTCTGCTGTTTCCTGAAGTCCACAATCATCTCCTTTGTTTTGTTGACATTGAGTGTGAGGTTATTTTCCTGACACCACACTCCGAGGGCCCTCACCTCCTCCCTGTAGGCCGTCTCATCGTTGTTGGTAATCAAGCCTACCACTGTAGTGTCGTCTGCAAACTTGATGATTGAGTTGGAGGCGTGTATGGACACGCAGTCATGGGTGAACAGGGAGTACAGGAGAGGGCTGAGAACACACCCTTGTGGGGCCCCAGTGTTGAGGATCAACGGGGTAGAGATGTTGTTTCCTACCCTCACCACCTGGGGGGCGGCCCGTCAGAAAGTCCAGGACCCAGTTGCATAGGGCGGGGTCGAGACCCAGGTTCTCGAGCTTAATGACGAGTTTGGAGGGTACTATGGGGTTAAATGCTGAGCTGTAATCGATGAACAGCATTCTTACATAGGTATTCCTCTTGTCCAGATGTGTTAGGGCAGTGTGCAGTGTGATTGCGATTGTGTCGTCTGTGGACCTATTGGGGCGGTAAGCAAATTGGAGTGGGTCTAGGGTGTCAAGTAGGGTGGAGGTGATATGATCCTTGACTACTCTCTCAAAGCACTTCATGATGACGGAAGTGAGTGCTACGGGGCGATAGTCGTTTAGCTCAGTTACCTTAGCTTTCTTCATGTGAAATACAGAGACATCAGGTGCCTGCCAAAGCACTCGCGCCTATGTGAAGGTCTAACCCGCTCTGTAATGGCTGTTCTTTTACACAATGGCGCAGTATTACTTATACATATGGTAAATATATTCTTTGTAACAAAAGGCATACTTAAGACAAAGGCAGAAGGAATTCAAAAACACAAGTTGTTAAATGGGAGCGCTCTAGCGTCTCTCTCGTTCTCTCTCTCTCACACACACACACACACACAGTCCTCTAGCACGCCATTAGGTAAATTACGATTTAAATCATAAAATAAATGTATCCTAAATCATAGATTTTTTTAAATACATCTAGCTAGTTGTGTTAGACATTTTATAGATAAAAGGATACGTAGCATATCGTTTTTAAATGTGTGCATGCTTTTCACCTCCGAGAAAATATATGTTTCAAAGAGATTGTGGCGGATTTTAAAACTCTTCCATGTAGGATACACCGGAGCATCCTCCGCCAGAAGAAGTCAGGTAAGGAAAGGAGCAAACTACTCTCTGTTCACCTATTAACTAATTGACGCTCTCGTTGGAAAGGAGGACAGATGAGGAGAGGAGAGGATGGACTTTTGCCCTATTGAGAATATCTCCCCATGACAGATGAACACTGGATCTGAGAGCAGCAGAAGGTTGATGACACACACACACACACACGGCAAATAGATTTTACGTTTTATGTGACAAACTGATGGTTTGCATTATAGGCCTATGGCAGGATCATTGGACAGGATGTGTACTTGATGGCCCTGCTTCCTTACATCACTTCAACAATTGAGGATCATTAATCACAACGTGCATGATTTCTGTGTCTCAAGGAATACTGACAACCCTGTTCAAATGAAAGATGCAATGATGTTGGAAAGGTTTCAGAGCTAGAGAGCTTCATCATGCCAGCCTTTCCATAGAATCTTTAGTGGCATTAGATCTCCCTCCAGTGGACGAAAGTGGAGTTTCAACGTTTAGAACCGCTGCAGCGATTCACATGCAACATTGTGCTCTTTCGTTTTTCTAAATGTTAACTCAATACTCACTTTATCGACTCTCATCACTCGATATCTACGTGAGGTTAGCTTACTTTTTGTAAAAAATTACAGCTACATCTTGAACGCACAAGTTTTCAAGAATTAAGACCAAGGTCATATGCTTTTGTCATGTGACTTACATCACAGTCCATCATGGCGGGCACGTCTGTTTTCCACAGAGCGAGAACAGGGTCGAAAATAAGAGCTCAATATGATCAAGAGGGCAATCTTATTTAGGTAACATAATTTTTTGTCTGTCATTTTTCCTAATATGGTGCGGTTTCTGTCATAATATAACAACACAACATTGCAATGTAAACATTTCTGGGTTTGCCACTTGGCTAGATAGGCACTGGAGCTAGCGAATTCACTGTTTGCTAAATAAAGCAACTGATGTTAGCAACTGTGGCTTGCAGGTTTAAACAAGGGAGGACGAGGAGCAGAGTGTCAAGCTAGCAGAAATCCTGGAACTTCTGCTTGCTGCTGGATATTTCAGAGCCCGAATAAAAGGACTGGGACCTTTTGGACAAGTTGAGAACCAGCTTACATTACAAACCTCCTTCTGAAGATCTGCTAGCTTTTGATTCCTGGTTTACCATCTCCTTGCTACCCTTTCTAATTCCATTCCCTGAACCATGTCCTTTTATAGGTGGTTGGAGGGATGACATGGTGTATCACAACATGTAACTTTGACATTGATGTGGATCTGCTGTTCCAGGAGAAATCAACTATTGGACAGAAAATGTAAGTAGCTAACAGATAGCATTATTTTGTTTACTGTTAGTGATGTTGCTGGACCAGTGTAACTGATGTTGGATGAACTTGTGTATCTCTTTGCAGAGCTCTCACAGAGAAGATTGTGTCTGTTCTGCCCAAAATGAAGTGCCCTCATCGCCTGGAGCCCCATCAGATCCAAGGGCTGGATTTCATCCATATATTTCCAGTGATACAGGTGTGTATTCCTAGACATTAGAGTTTTGTAATAGAGTACCACACTTGGTTTGTGACCTCATGTCTGATTCATTGCCTGTGTTGTATGATCTTCAGTGGCCGGTGAAGAGGGCCATAGAGACGAGGCAGGAGATGGGAGACTATGTGAGAGCCTATTCTGTCTCTCAGTTCCAGAAGACACACAGCTTCCCTGAGGTGAGTGCTGTTATTGTAGGCTGGCTCCATGGCAGGGATATTCAACTCCAGCTCTACTCATTACATTTCTAAGTGCAACATTCTGAACTTTTCACTGAATAAACCCCTGTCTTATGCACCCCGTATTGTCCCTCCATCCTAGGATGAAGACTTCCTCCAGAGGAAAGAGAATGCTGTGAAAGCAGTCCTAGATGTATCGGTGAGTGACTCCCTGACATGAAGCTGACATGCCATGTCTGGGTCAAATTATTCCATGAGCCTTTACAATAAAGATGGCATAAAGATGGTGCTGCAGTGGATACCAGCCGTTTTACAGGCTTCTGACCAATTCTGCTTATATATACATATCTACCTCAATTACCTCGTACACCATGCACATCGACTCGGTACCGGTACCCAATGTTTATAGCCAAGTTATCGTTACCCATTGTGTATTTATTCCTCCCTTATTTTTCTCTTTGCGTTGTTGGGAAGGGCCCGTTAGTAAGCATTTCACTGTTGCTCCAGAGTGGCGCAGCAGTCTAAGGCTCTGCATCTCAGTGCAAGAGGCGTCACTACAGAAACCCTGGTTCGTCTCCAGGCTGTATCACAACCGGCCGTGATTGGGAGTCCCATAGGGCGAGGCCCAGCGTGGTCCGGGTTTGGCCGGTGTAGGCCGTCATTGTAAATAAGAATTTATTCTTAACTGACTGACCACTAGGCTACCTGCCGCCCCGTGTTGATCTGTTTCTGGTTAACCCACTGTTCCTAGGTTGTCATTGTAAATAAGAATTTGTTCAGGGGCAGAACGACAGATTTTTACCTTGTCAGCTCAGGTATTCGATCTAGCAACCTTTCGGTTACTGGCCCAACACTCTAACCACTAGGCTACCTGCCACCCCGTGTTGTTTCTGTTTCTGTAGGTGAACTTGCTGAATTCCATCCATGACAACTTCCAACAGTGAGTATTTTCACAATTTACCTTTTATAAACCTATCCTGCTTTTCGTATTATGGGTAATGGAGTCCAGCAGGTTTACCTCCTGTCTAAGCTGTGGTCTTCTGTCTTGCTCAGGGCGATGGAGTCTTTGGGGGCCAAGGAGAAGTTCTTGAGACAGATGGAGCAGATAGTGGACGGAATCAAACAAAGCCGCATTAAGGTGAGTACAGTAACTAACCATCTCTCTTATTATCTTCACTGTCTGCTGCCTAATGACAGCTTGAGCTGAAGACGCCAGGTGCTTTCCTCCTGGCCCTAGTGAAAAACACTTAAATATGACAGTGCTGTTTGATGCATATTGGTGATGTCTACAGATGGAGATAAGAAGCAGGAGAATAAGATGAGGAGAGACCAGCTGAATGATGAGTACCTGGAGCTGCTGGACAAACAGAGGCTCTACTTCAAAACTGTCAAGAACTTCAAAGAGGTGAGGCCTGAACCGCATTCTGGGTATGTATGGTAATACATAACGGAACTAGTTAACTGTTTTATGAATGTGTTCTACTGTAGTCTCCCAGAGCTGATTTATTTTAATTTCTTTCCCTTCTAAACTGATAAAGTGAATCAATGATGTTGTTTTACTAATCCAATACTCTTTCTTACAGGAGTGTCGGAAGAATGAAATGCTGCTATCCAAGCTGAGAGCCAAGGGTGCTTCCTAACCCAAATCACTGCCTCCAAAATAATTTCGCACTGTTATATAAAAACGAATCTCAAAATAAATCTCATCAATCAACGACTGTATGTCTTGCTGTCTGAATCATGAATTCTCTATTTGGGGTCACTTGCATTGTATTGCCTTATTCTGCCTATTGTATTGTGCTTTGACATTCCACATTTCTTTGCAGTATGTGGATAGTGATGCCACTCCTGGCAGGGCAGAGAGATTCTTGAGAGGGACATCAACTGCCCTTCGCACGGTGACATGAGGAATGTTCTCTCCACTTACCATTTATATTTAGGTGCAGGAACTATATACTTTTGAGCTAATATTCTAGGAGATGCAGGAACTCCAGCAGAAGAACATTTGAGGTGCTGGTACTCAGTCAAGCACTGGCTTTACCCATTCCAGCAGTCTATCATCACTTTGGCACTTAATAAAATAAACCATGCACAGTCTGTAAGATTTCCTGCTGTTTAATGCCTGGTCATAAAAATAAAGCATTACGAGCAACTGCCTTGCTGTCTCATAACCCTTCATATTGATGTAGCTTTTATCCAATCTAGATCCAGGATATTAGTTGTTGTAGTATGTCAACCTATCCGCTAGTAGGCCCTTTGATATGTGCAATGTAAACGAGCCAGTATGGCGGAGGGGGAAAGTGATTTGGAAACAGACAGGCTAGAATTGGAACTGGAGACTTTGTACATATATTCTAACGACAACTGTTCGGTACAGAGCAAAGAATATTGCTCTGAGTTTTGTAAGGTAAGCTAAATCACGCCAATTCCTGGTTTTAGTTGGGAGAGAGGCGAGTTCTTACGCCAAGCTTGCTAGCTACTATTAGCCAGTTTGCAGTACGAAGCAAGGCAGTTCAGCTACTGTAGATGGCTAGTAAAGTAATTTATTTGCTAACGTTATATTGCATCGCGTTAATTAGCTAGCATTCATCGCAAATTCAGTCAACCCATACTGGCCTAGCTAGCTAAAACGTTACTGCACAGAGCTTTTGTTGCTCTGAGTTGGCTAGCTAGCTAGCCAACTTTAGCTACCGCTATGAAGTTACACGCTAACTATGGGTGCGTTCGTAAATTCACTCTAGCTATCTACCCCGAATTCAAAGCACTCTCGAAGAATAAATGAGGAATTTACGAACGCGCAACATCCGTTGAATATGACCGGTATCAGTACTGTAAACGTCAGCAATTCAATTGTTGCTAGCAGCACAGTCACCACCGCTCTAAATTACATGAAAACAGCCTAACCAGTTCTGCTAGGGTGATTTAAAATGGCCAGGGTGAGGTGTTCTCTCATTTGTGTCTGGAAGTTATTTGTTAGCAAGCTCATTTAGCTTGGGTGTTTGACTGTTGTTGTTGTGAGGTCAGAACGCTCTGATCAACCCTACTTCCCAGCGAGAGCATCCAGCGTACGCTCCGGAGAGCGAAACCAAATATGTGTTTATAACTAACCCAAGATAGACCTGTCGTTTCCAATCGGAGCAAATACATCTTCGTGGGCAGAACAAGCAAGGAAATGGGCAGAGCCAAGAACGAGCTAGCGCGATCCAATTGGCGCGTTCTAGCATTTATTTGCATATTTCCGTTAGGGAACGCTTACTCTGAAGTGCGTGTGTGTATTAACTTGATTCAGCCCTCCTAAACAACATCATAAAAAAAGATTTAGATATATATTTTGCAAATGGTAAAGTCTACAAAACGCAGTCCACTGTTTGCTACAGATTATATTTCTGAAAACTGTATGGAGATCAAATGTTTCATCGATAGGAAAATGTGCAGAATGTCGGCCAAAATCGCCAACCAGATGCTTCACATGTATACATCCGGTAAAATATCTGGCTCATTGTTCTATCTGTGGCGAAACGCTCTGAATTTATGACAACCTGACAACGCTCTGAATTTACGAACACAACCTAGGATTGCTAGCTAGCATGTAAAACTGTCTACCTATCACTGTGAAGAAGCCTAACGTTACTGATTGTGTCCACAAGTTTAGCTAAAATGACAATAAGCTGGCATGTGGCTAGCTGTGCTCTAATACGTTTTTCTTCGCTAACATGATAATACAGTGTTTACATTTAACCAGTTGGCTAATGATAAGCTAGCTAAAGCTGTCACATAGCTATGTCTGTTGGCAAAGAGCTAGGGTGACCACATTTCAATTTCCCATATGGGGGACAACAGGATGATTGTGGGACAGTGTATCCTACATTAATAGAAAGCACCCTCTGTTTAATACCCCCAAACACCAAGTAAGGCATACCTAGTTTCAAAATGTGCCATCACTTTAATCATGAATGACAATTCTTCACGTGAAACGTCCAAATTGCATCTGCATGCCAATCATTTGATCTCAATCAGTTTCATGAGAATATGCATATAGATCTTCAATTTCTTTGTGAGCAAATTACAGCATATGGTGTTAATTAAGCAATAAGGCCCGAGGGGGAGTGGTATATGGCCAATATACCACAGCTAAGGGATGTTCTTAAGCGTAATGCAACACGGAGTGCCTGGATACAACCCTTATCCGTGGTGTATTGGACATATAAAAAAAAAAAACAGATGTGCCTTATTGCTATTATAAACTGGTTACCAATGTAATTAGAGCAGTACAAATACATGTTTTGTCATTGATTCAGCAGCTTTGATCGAACTTTAAATGAGCACTATTGTGGGAAGCGCTCCACTACAGCCCTGCTCCCGCGGCACCGAACGAGCTAATAGAAACACACTTAGCCTACTTTTTTGCCTCACGCAAAATTTGGTGATGCAGAAACGAGAGACCACATGTGTGGCTGTTTTATAAAAATCTGGGAATATTTGGCCAATAAATAGTTTCTGGTTGGTCGAAGGGAATGTAAAACCGATATGAAGGGATTATTTAAAACGGGATAGATTGAAGTAGCAGCAAATATGTTGAATGAGCAGCTAGTGAGCATGGAGAGCCTCAAGTTTTATGAAATTACCTTCAATCTTAAGGTACTTTACTTACTTACTTCGTCAGAAGCACGCATTTTGTAAGTAGTTTTGTAAGTAATGTCCACATGCAGTATCGCTATGAATTGCAGGCTGCACTTGCACCCTTCTCCCAAGTTTAGCTGGAATTTAGCCCCAAAGTATTTGAGAAATGTGCTTGATTGATAATATGCCTTTCTCATTTTGCGCTGCGCAGAATCAGATCTCAACAACGATTGGATACGCGTTTAAAGAGTAACTCTCAACCCCAATTTCAGCCTTTGCCCAGCCCCTCCAAGAAAACCAAAATAATGCATTAAGGTGTGAAGTTGTGGGTGGGGGGAATTGCACATAAATATTCGTTTTGGGGTGGATAATTGTACCTGATCCCAACACTTTCTCAGTAAAGCACACTCTTATAAATTAATGTCAATCGCAAATAAATGTGGTTCTGGACAGTTACCTCACAGTGGTAAGGACACTTGCCAATTGCTGTGTAACATGCTGACCACACCGCCTGCAAAATAAATGTACACATGCATGTTATTCAATCATTTCATCCAAACTGCTCGCGTGTGTCAACAAGCGTCTGCGTAACCAGGCGCTAAAATAGAACTTGGTTCCACTTGGTTCTATTTTAGACGCTTGTTGCACTGCAAGTCCCGCCTCTCCCATCTCTTTGTTTTTAGGAGCATATACCCACGTGGGTGATTTGAAAGACTAATGAGATCCACACTTCAGTCCAGTTGGTTGAGGTAATGCTCCTTAAAGTTGCTTGCCATATACAATCCAAAGAAGAAGACTGAACTAGGAGAGATTACTAGAAACGAACTAGAGTTGTGTTCGAATACTTATACTAACCGTACTATTTGTGACGTGAACTGATTATATAGTATGCTTATTGGTCATAGTAGTGTAACGACCCTGGATTTATAAGCGCGGATATCGAGTCTGCGGCATGAGCATGCTTTTGCGGCACAGTAGATAGGGCGCCAGACCTCAGGCTGCTCCCTGCTGTTTCATTACAGTATGGATATAGTGAGTATGCCAAAAGTTCCTGCGTACTAAATTCGCCAAAATATGAAGTATACACACGTTCTGCAGGAAATACGCACAAATTGAAAATGAATCTTGATATGTAATACCCCTGTCTGTTATGTTTATGTACTCATGTTTGTATATTTATATTTTTTGTATTTGTTGTGTTCATAATAAAAATAAAACGTTCTTCAGGAAATGGGCGTGGCTTCACATCGTTTTCAGTTTTGAAGAAAATGGCGGAAAATGTGCAGCCAAAGTCCAACTGGAACTGACTAATTACAAATGTTAAGAAAATAACGAATTTCAAACAAGTTACATTACGTTGGCTGACAATTTGTTAGCTACGAATAGCATTAGAGCATTATGTAAGTTTATTTTTATTTATTTAACTAGACAAGTCAGTTAAGAACAAATTCTTTATGCGCAATGACAGCATACCCGGAAACTGCCTTGTTCAGGGGCAGTAGGGGATTCGATCCAGCAACCTTTCGGTTACTGGCCCAACGCTCTAACCACTAGCTACCTGCCACCCCTAGTTACCTAGTTGGATTCAAATACATTGAATGCAGTACAGTCAGGGAATAAAGTATTTGATCCCCTGCTGATTTTGTACGTTTGCCCACTGACAAAGAAATGATCAGTCTATAATTTTAATGGTAGGTTTATTTGAACAGTGAGAGACAGAATAACAACAAAAAAATCCAGAAAAACGCATGTGAAAAATGTTATAAACTGATTTGTGTTTTAATGAGGGAAATAAGTATTTGACCCCCTCTCAATCAGAAAGATTTCTGGCTCCCAGGTGTCTTTTATACAGGTAACGAGCTGAGATTAGGTGCTCCTAATCTCAGCTCGTTACCTGTATAAAAGACACCTGTCCACAGAAGCAATCAATCAATCAGATTCCAAACACTCCACCATGGCCAAGACCAAAGAGCTCTCCAAGGATGTCAGGGACAAGATTGTAAACCTACACAAGGCTGGAATGGGCTACAAGACCATCGCCAAGCAGTTTGGTGAGAAGGTGACAACAGTTGGTGCGATTATTCGCAAATGGAAGAAACACAAAATAACTCAATCTCCCTCGGCCTGGGGCTCCATGCAAGATCTCACCTCGTGGAGTTGCAATGATCATGAGAACGGTGAGGAATCAGCCCAGAACTACACGGGAGGATCTTGTCAATGATCTCAAGGAAGCTGGGACCATAGTCACCAAGAAAACAATTGGTAACACACTACGCCGTGAAGGACTGAAATCCTGCAGCGTCCGCAAGGTCCCCTTGCTCAAGAAAGCACATATACATGCCAGTCTGAAGTTTGCCAATGAACATCTGAATGATTCAGAGGACATCTGGGTAAAAGTGTTGTGGTCAGATGAGACCAAAATGGAGCTCTTTGGCATCAACTCAACTCGCCGTGTTTGGAGGAGGAGGAATGCTGCCTGTGACCCCAAGAACACCATCCCCAACGTCAAACATGGAGGTGGACACAATATGCTTTGGGGGTGTTTTTCTGCTAAGGGGACAGGACAACTTCACCGCATCAAAGGGACGATGGACGGGGCCATGTACCGTCAAATCTTGGGTGAGAACCTCCTTCCCTCAGCCAGGGCATTGAAAATGGGTCGTGGATGGGTATTCCAGCATGACAATGACCCAAAACACACGGCCAAGGCAACAAAGGAGTGGCTCAAGAAGAAGCACATTAAGGTCCTGGAGTGGCCTAGCCAGTCTCCAGACCTTAATCCCATAGAAAATCTGTGGAGGGAGCTGAAGGTTCGAGTTGCCAAACGTCAGCCTTGAAATCTTAATGACTTGGAGAAGATCTGCAAAGAGGAGTGGGACAAATCCCTCCTGAGATGTGTGCAAACCTGGTGGCCAACTACAAGAAACGTCTGACCTCGGTGGCAAAACCCTTGTTGGCAATCACAAAGTACTAAGTCATGTTTTGCAGAGGGGTCAAATTATTTCCCTCATTAAAATGCAAATCAATTAATAACATTTTTCACATGTGTTTTTCAGGATTTTTTTGTTGTTATTCTGTCTCTCACTGTTCAAATAAACCTACCATTAAAATTATAGACTGATCATTTCTTTGTCAGTGGGCAAACGTATAAAAATAAGCAGGGGATCAAATACTTTTTTCCTTCACTGTATATTAACTATAGACCAACGTTTGACTTGATCATTCACATAATTCTTAGCTAAGTGGGATAGTCATTGTGCGTTTCAATGGACATAGCAAGAATTGTTAATCTACTCCGATTTCAGAGCACTCTCGCACTCTCGTTGATTATGACGGGTGTCAGGAAACGTCTGCAAAAAAGCGGAATAAATTGTTGCCAGCAGCACAGTTCCAGTCACCAACGCTCTGGATAACATGAAAACAGCAACGGACTGCCCCACCAATTAGTTATAACGGGTGGCAAAAAATAGATATTGTTGACAATGACCACGAGTGTAATCAATGTCTTTTTACGATGGATGTAGTTACGAATGAAACGTATAATCTTCATAGCCTACATGTTTATTTTCTTCGTAAAAGCACACAGATGTGTATGAAACAGTAAGCAAAAACGTTGAATTTGTTCTTATGAGGAAATGTGCCTTACTGCCTTTTGAATTTTGTGTATGTATCGTCAGTAGTCTAGTCAAAGAAGCATCATGCAAAAAATATATTGGCTCACTCCACTTGCCAATAACATTGACAAATAAGGTGCGCTGTCACTTGATTTTATAGTAAGCCTTGAGGTGGTACTACCCAGCACATCTAACGAGCAATGAAATCCAATTTGAGCTAGCTACTGTAAACATTTCAGATGAGCAGCACTCTTCCCTGAAGCATTCCCTTGCCACATGGTCTAAAATCAAGATTGCTAGCCAGCTATACAAGTATCGACTGCACAGATGCTGAGATCTCTACCATACCTCACCTGAAAAAAGGTTTTCATATTTCAGGATTCAGGAACCACATCAACACATGACATACAGATCCGATAATCTGCACAGTCCTGTGTATTTCCATCACACCCCCTGTATCTCTGTCTGACTGTCTCCCTTGTAAAGCTGGTAGAGGTGCACACAGGGAGATGGCAGGTGCCGCTACCCCAGCTGAAGGTGCTGCGGAAGGCTCTGACTTGCTTCACCAGAGCCACTGTTGCCTACCCCGATGACTGTCAGCACGTCTGTTATGCTCTCAGCAGCTTGGCTTTGTAAGTACTTGTATGGTTTTCATCATGTAATGTTGACCCACACTGTCCTAAGCTGACTTCAATATTCTCTTTCTACAATGCGCTATCCAGCACGACTGTTCTCTGAAAGTATATATATATATAGTTGAAGTCAGAAGTTTACATACACTTAGGTTGGAGTCATTAACTCGTTTTTCAACCACTCCACAAGTTTCTTGTTAACAAACTATAGTTTTGGCAAGTCGGTTAGGACATCTACTTTGTGCATGACACAAGTCATTTTTCCAACAATTGTTTACAGACAGATTATTTCATTTATAATTCACTGTATCACAATTCCAGTGGGTCAGAAGTTTACATACACTAAGTTGACTGTGCCGTTAAACAGCTTGGAAAATTCCAGAAAATGATGTCATGGCATTAGAAGCTTCTGATAGGCTAATTGACATAATTTGAGTCAATTGGAGGTGTACCTGTGGATGTATTTCAAGGCCTACCTTCAAACTCAGTGCCTCTTTGCTTGACATCATGGGAAAATCTAAAGAAATCAGCCAAGACCTCAGAAAAAAATTGTAGACCTCCACAAGTCTGGTTCATCCTTGGGAGCAATTTCCAAACGCCTGAAGGTACCACGTTCATCTGTACAAAAATGTGTACGCAAGTATAAACACCATGGGACCACGCAACCATCATTACCGCTCTGGAAGGAGATGCGTTCTGTCTCCTAGAGAGGAATGTACTTTGGTGTGAAAAGTGCAAATAAATCCCAGAACAACAGCAAAGGACATTGTGAAGATGCTGCAGGAAACAGGTACAAAAGTATCAATATATAGTTCCAGAAGGACAAACATCTCTGCAGCACTCCACCAATCAGGCCTTTATGGTAGAGTTGCCAGACGTTAGCCACTCCTCAGTAAAAAGCACATGACAGCCCGCTTGGAGGCACTTAAAGGACTCTCAGACCATGAGAAACAAGATTCTCTGGTCTGATGAAACCAAGATTGAACTCTTTGGCCTGAATGCCAGGCGTCACGTCTGGAGGAAACCTGGCACCATCCCTACGGTCAGTGAAGCGTGGTGGTGGCAGCATTCTGTCGGATGTTTCTCAGCAGCAGGGACTGGGAGACTAGTCAGAATCGAGGGGAAAGATGAATGGAGCAAAGTACAGAGAGATCCTTGATGAGAACCTGCTCCAGAGCGCTTTTTATTTCACCTTTATTTAACCAGTTCTCATTTACAACTGCGACCTGGCCAAGATAAAGCAAAGCAGTTCAACACATACAACAACACAGAGTTAACATTTGAGTAAACAAACACACAGTCAATAATACAGTAGGAAAAAAAAACAAATCTATATACAATGTGTGCAAATAAGGTAAGATAAGGAACGTAAGGCAATAAATAGGCCATGGTGGCGAAGTAGTTACAGTATAGAAATTTAACACTGGAATGGTAAATGTGCAGTAGATGAATGTGCAAAGTAAAAATACTGGGGTGCAAAGGAGCAAGATAAATAAATGAATACGGTAGGGGATGAGGTAGTTGGTTGGGCTATGTACAGATGCAGTGATCTGTGAGCTGCTCTGACAGCTGGTGCTTAAAACTAGTGAGGGAGATAAGTGTCTCCAGTTTCAGTGTTTTTGTAGTTCGTTCCAGTCATTGGCAGCAGAGAACTGGAAGGAAAGGCGGCCAAAAGAGGAATTGGCTTTGGGGGTGACCAGTGAGAGCCCCATTCTTAGCACCAGCAGGTATAAGGTTCACCTTCCAACAGGACAACAACCCTAAGCACACAGCCAAGATAATGCAGGACAAGTCACTGAAGGTCCTTAAGTGGCCCAGCCAGAGCCCAGATTTTTTTTTATTTAACTTTTTTATTTAGCCCCGATCGAATATCTCTGGAGAGACCTGAAAATAGCTGTGCAGCGACGCTACCCATCCAACCTGACAGAGCTTGAGAGGATCTGAAATGTTTTGGTACCCTTCCCCAGATCTGTGCCTCGACATAATCCTGTCCCTGATCATGGCCCTTCTCCCCTGATTGCTCAGTTTGGTCAGGCGGCCAGCTCTAGGAAGAGGCTTCGTGGTACCAAACTTCTTTCATTTAAGATTGATGGAGGCCACTGTGTTCTTGGGGACCTTCAATGCTGCAGAATTTTTATGTGTCCTTCTCCAGATCTGTGCCTTGACACAATCCTGTCTCGGAGCTCTACGGACAATTCCTTCGACCTGATGGCTTGGTTTTTGCTCTGACATGCACTGTCAACTGTGGGACCTTATATAGACAGGTGTGTGCCTTTCCAAATCATGTCCAATCAGTTGAATTTACCACAGGAGGACTCCAATGATGTTGTAGAAATATCTCAAGGATGATCAATGGAAACAGGATGCACCTGAGCTCAATTTCGAGTCTCATAGCAAAGGGTCTGAATACTTACGTAAATATGGTATCTGTTTTTAAATGTAATTCATTTGCAAAAATGTCTAAAAACCTGTTTTTGCTTTGTCATTATGGGGTATTGTGTGTAGATTGATGAGTAAAAAAAATGTATTTAATCAATTTTAGAATAAGGCTGTAACATAACAAAATGTGGAAAGGGGAATGGGTCTGAATACTTTCCAAATGCACTATATGTGTGTGTGTGCATGTATGTGTAAATGTCATTTTCAGGAGCTTCTTTGAGCTTATGCTGTTCTTTGGGAAAGAGGAATTCCTAGAGGCCCCACTGAAGGACATACTAGCCTCTTTTCAGGTGAGACAAAAAAGTGTAATGTTTTTATTCTCACTGAGTACAGTCCTCATGATGATCAATGTAAACTGTGTCAACGTGAGTCCCATTTCCTCCTCTTTGACCCTGAAGAAGGCACAGTAATGCCGAAACGTTGGTGATTTACCCAATAAATTACTGGGAGTTTATATACAGAGTGTGCGACTATCTTTATTTTTATTACTCCTCTGTAGGCCTGCTATCGCCGCCTGCTGAGACACAGGAACGTGTACCTGCTGCAGGTGAGGCAAATCATCAAAGATGGCGGTCCCTGGGAGAGACCCACTCTGCAGGCCATCCTGAAAGACACCGCCCTCACACAGACAGAAGGTACACACACATTCTTTGTTAGTTTTTTTGTTTGGGAGGTTCCTATGCATTTCTTATTGTCTCTTATCTCCTCTCTTCCTTCTTCCTCTCTTCCTTCTCCCACTCTCTCCCTGTTACAGTGGAGAAGTATTTGAGCTCAGAGAAGCCAGTGTTCTTTGAGCTGCGTGTGCGGTACCTGCAGGCCTGTGAGCGCGTGCAGGAGGCCATGGCCCTGGCTAAGTGCTGCCTAGAGCACCCAGAGGTGTGGAGGCACCTGTTCTTCCACCAGGCCTACCTCACCTGCCTGTACAAGGCCTCACTACACCAACACCTGCACGAGGAGGTACAGCAACCACCTATAACTACCTTTTACTCTATCTTCAGACAGACTCTCTAATCAGAGTAGATTGATGGACAATGAGCATCATCAGCATGGACTCATGGTTTTGTTTCCTCAGATGGCTGAGATAGATGGCAGAGACGCAGTAGAGATAATCTGTAACGCAGAGAGCCAGGAGAAAGATGAGCTGCTGCTGTCTCTGTGCAAAGCCTTCCTCAGCCAACGGCTACACAACGGAGACATGTACTACATCTGGTCAGTAACACTGTGATGTAGACTACATGTACTACATCTGGTCAGTAACACTGTGATGTAGACTTCATGTACTACATCTGGTCATTAACACTGTGATGTAGACTTCATGTACTACATCTGGTCAGTAACACTGTGATGTAGACTTCATGTACTACATCTGGTCATTAACACTGTGATGTAGACTTCATGTACTACATCTGGTCAGTAACACTGTGATGTATACTACATGTACTACATCTGGTCAGTAACACTGTGATGTATACTACATGTACTACATATGGTCATTAACACTGTGATGTATACTACATGTACTACATCTGGTCATTAACACTGTGATGTAGACTTCATGTACTACATCTGGTCAGTAACACTGATGTATACTACATGTACTACATCTGGTCAGTAACACTGTGATGTATACTACATGTACTACATCTGGTCATTAACACTGTGATGTATACTACATGTACTACATCTGGTCATTAACACTGTGATGTATACTACATGTACTACATCTGGTCAGTAACACTGTGATGTATACTACATGTACTACATCTGGTCAGTAACACTGTGATGTAGACTTCATGTACTACATCTGGTCAGTAACACTGTGATGTAGACTTCATGTACTACATCTGGTCAGTAACACTGTGATGTAGACTACATGTACTACATCTGGTCAGTAACACTGTGATGTAGACTACATGTACTACATCTGGTCAGTAACACTGTGATGTAGACTTCATGTACTACATCTGGTCATTAACACTGTGATGTATACTTCATGTACTACATCTGATCAGTAACACTGTGATGTATACTTCATGTACTGCATCTGGTCAGGGCTCACTACTTTAAACATGGCTTCATAATAATACAGTACTGTAACATAATAGAATGTTGTGTTGGTACAGGGATCTGGTGTTCCTGTGGAGCAGACTGTACCTCAGGGCCCATCCATCTAAGCAGGGCTTCCTGTCTGAGTGTCGCCAGCTGATGCTCTCTGCCATCAACGCCAGCGCCATCTTCCCCTTCATCAAAGTCATCACAGCAGAGGTGGGTGAACAGCCAACCACCAACAAATCTGACACTCTTGTTTGCTTGTAGTCCTAATTTACCCTGACTTAGAAATCAACTTTGTTGTTCTGCTATTTACATAATTAAATGTAACACGTTGTTCTTATTTCTTTGCCAGATGGGTAGTGAGGGAGTTCCGTTGTGTGTGGAGCTTTGTGCTACAGCAGTACAGACAGACCTCCATTCTGACCCTGTAACACGCTGTCTGCTGTGTAAGACCATCGCCTTCCTGCTCCCCAGGGACCTGGAGGTGTGTCGCCTCTGTGCCCTGCTGGTGTTCTGTCTGGAACGTAGCATGGAGGCCTACAAGACCATGTATCTGCTCTACACATACCCCGATGAGGAGCCACACCCCCAGCACACCCATGTCAGAACCAACATCCGCTTCTATATTCTACAGGTCAGAGAGGGGCACCGGGGGAGTACGTTTGTCAAAAGTGTATTTCATTGTACAGTATGGCATTTTGAAAACCCATTGGGCTATGTATTTTTTTCCATATAAGAAAATGTTGGATTTCCTTATTGAGGATACATGTTGTAATAATAATGTAGTACTTAGAATTGAAAACTCTGTCCTGGTCCAGGTGCTGAAGGAAGGTCTGTTCTTTGACCCAGAGTTCTGGAATCTGCTGACCCTGAGAACCCACTGTTTGGAGCTGATGACTGACAAGGCCATGAGGGATGCTCTCAATGAGCTGAAGGAGGAGGAGGAGTTGGAGCAGGTGGAGGAGGAGTGGATACCAAGCTACTGGATGGAGGAGGAGACATGCAGAATACACACAGAAGCCTCCCACCTCCACCCACACACTAACACAGCACTGGAGAGCTCTAACACTGTAGGTCAGGAACCTGAAGAGGGATTGAATGGGGATGCTCGTGAGTCACAGACAGAAGACTTCCCTGTGAGGAGGAGGAAGAGGAGGTGGAGGAGAAGAAAGTGTAGGTCGGATATTGAGTATGCTGATGACCCAGACATTAAGTACTCCCTCATTCACAATCTCAGTTCTGAAAGCTCCACCAAGCTACCGGCCAATCGGCAGAGAGAATACCTGGCCAGGCATGTGAAGAACAATATCCTGAAGAGACGCAGCAGGAAACCAAGATGGCTGCTCCTGGAGATGACCAGACAGACGGAGAACGTGTCCCCGGGGGGAACGAGGGAGAAGCGACGGGAGGGAATGAGAGGAGAGGGTAAGAGACAGGGAGGGAAGGGGAAAGAGAGGGGGCATGAAAAGGAGTATAAGAGAGAGATCAGGCAGGGAAGGGAGAGTAAGAGACCTTACCGTCGGACTATATCTGGCATGGAGCTGTCCTTCCCTGAAAATGAAGTGCCTGTTGACCAGGAAGTAGTAGAGAGTCATCAAGAACCAAGTGTTCGTATTAAACAACAGCACAGTGAGTCTGAGAAATATGTTAACATGGGACAGCCTAATGGTGTATATGGTGAGAGACCGTTTAAGTATAAACCAGAGTCAGACGTAGAGCCTTCGGGGGTGGAGGAGCCTTCGGGGGTGGAGGAGCCTTCGGGGGTGGAGGAGCCTTCGGGGGTGGAGGAGCCTTCGGGGTGGAGGAGCCTTCGGGGGTGGAGCCTTCAGAGGTAGACCCTTCAGACGCAAAGCCTTTAGACTCCAAACGTTCAGTAGTAGAGCCTTCTGACATAGAGCCTTCAGACGTGGAGCCTTCAGACGTGGAGCCTTCAGACGTGGAGCCTTTAGACGTGGAGCCTTTAGACGTGGAGCCTTCAGACGTGGAGCCTTCAGACGTGGAGCCTTCAGACGTGGAGCCTTCAGACGTGGAGCCTTCAGGCGTGGAGCCTTTGGGCGTGGAGCCTTTGGGCGTGGAGCCTTCAGGCGTGGAGCCTTCAGACGTGGAGCCTTTAGACGTGGAGCCTTTAGACGTGGAGCCTTTAGACGTGGAGCCTTCAGACGTGGAGCCTTTAGACGTGGAGCCTTCAGACGTGGAGCCTTCAGACGTGGAGCCTTTAGACGTGGAGCCTTCTGACATAGAGCCTTTAGACGTGGAGCCTTCAGATGTGAAGGTTTTAGAAGGTCCCAGTGAGCAGACTGACCCGGAGTTGGATGGTCCAGCCTTGGAGATGGAGGAGTGTCCATTGAAACTGTTCCACATCTACGCCAAACTTTCCAAAGGGACAGCTGCTAAGGAACTACTTTCTAGAGAAAGTGAATTCACAGTGACAGACATGGGACCAGACTCAAACACTCAGGTTAGCCAAAAAAATCTAGTGATTCATTCATCTATAATGTTAATCTATAATGTATTCTTAACTGTCCTCCATAGTTCTTTAGTGTTTATCTAGTATACCCGGTTCTGTGAATATCACCTCTCCACTTTGACAGCATAACAGCTTGTTTCTGCACCTGCAGGGTGAAGAGACCGAGCCAGGCAAGGCTCCAGTACGCTCCAAACACCTGCGCTTCCACTGCAGCCACTGCCAGAAACTCTTCAAGGGAGGCAACGTGGTGAGACACACCCTGGCCCACCTGAAGCTGAGGAAGACCAGGCTCAGCTGTGTCTTCTGCGGCAAACACTTCCAAAGGTACAACCGCGCCAAGGAACACGTTCTAGAGCACATAGAGGAACTGAGAACTTCCACGACCAACATTAAGGTCAAACTCACTGTCAATGGAGACACAGATCCCTCAAATAATATTAATCAAGCCTCAGCGAACGAAGCGAAACACAGTGAGAACGTGACCAAGCCCTCGACTCCGACGGACCAGCCTCCTAAACCCAAACGTGTTAAAGCCAAGCCGGTGGTGAGCAAGCAGAGTAGAATCATCCAGAATTTGAGAAACCTGATCAGAAAGACCCAGAACCAGAAGTGTAAAACGGACACGGACAACCTGAAGTCTGTGGAAGTGACTAATGAACAGGTGACTGTGAAAGACAAAGTGGTGATCGTGAGAGAGGTGGTGCCTGGGAAGGAGACAGAGGGAGGAGAGGACAAGGAGAGCGAGGGAGGAGAGGAGGGGAGGCAGAGGCAGTACCACCTGTGTCCTTCAGAGGGCTGTGACAGCATCTTTATGAAGATCGGCCCATCGCTGCTGAGACACGCTGTCACCTACCACATGGAGGACACAGCCGTCCTGGACAAGACCTTCCAGTGGGGGAAGGGAAAGTGCCAGATCTGCCAGAGGTAAGAAGGGTCTTTCCCCACAGATTATTTCCCAGGTAAGATGCAAAGGCACAAAAAAATATGTAGGCTCCAACTAGACCAGAATGTATCTAGGTGGGGCGGGGGTTCCAACTCAGACTATGGTGTCACTTATGTCTCCATCTTTTTCTTGTTGTGCCCCAGGCTCTTGTTGGTGATTGAGCACTACAGAGACCACATGAAGCTCCACCATGCTCCTCTAAAACATGCGTGTCTCCACACAAACTGTGGCCAACGCTTCAAGACTGCCCAGGAGCTCAAAGACCACATAGACACCCACCGCCCACTCCAGGCCCCCTGTGGTTACTCCGGCTGTAGGGAGATCTTCTTTACCCTCCCCTCTCTCCACGACCACGAGTGGAGGCACTATACCCAGCCCCAGTCTAAAGACGAGCTGGAGCAGGGCGCTACCACAGTGCTGAGCCCTGAGGGCGAGGCCCCCTGGAAACAGAGGACGAAGAGCCAGGATGTGACAATGCACGGGTGGAGGGGGCAGAGGGAAACGCCTACTCCCAAAAGCAGGCGCTCTGATCCTCATGAGAAGTGCCTTCACTGTAGCAGGTGAAAAGAGGGAGACTCCACGCACTGCTGTCAAATTATTTATATCAAAACAACATTTCAACCTTGAGGTGTTCTTCAGGCCAGGCCTGAGACACGACTTGCAGTGAAAACACCAAATCTACTGCTTTCCATGATTAGGCTTCATCTTGGTCTGGGGAACCAGCCCAAAGATGATTGAGCCGGTAAATTAAGGCCTGGTGAAAATGGTGTTGCTTATGTCCCTATTCTTTTCTGTTCCAGGTACCTGTGGAACCACCAGCACTTCCTAGAACACATGAGGATCCATGATGCTCCTCTGAAACAGGTGTGTCTCCACCTGAACTGTGGCCAGCGCTTCTCCAGAACCCACAAACTCTGGGAGCACATGGATACGCACCTGCCTCTCCAGGCCCCCTGTGGGTACTCCGGCTGTGGGCTGATCTTCTCCCGCCTCCCCTCTCTCCACGACCACGAGTGGAGGCATTACATCCAGGGCCAGCCTAAAGACGAGCCGACAGAGGAGCAGAGCGCTACCAAAGAGGAGGGGCAGACTCTGGAGTCAGACACCAACGGTAACAGCTATGACGGCCCACTGGAGACTCCAGGCACTGTTCATGGGGCTGTCACCACACCTAATCATTGCACACTGAAACTCATCAACGGCCATGATGAAAAGGATAAGAAAGACCAAGCACCCGAGACAGCCGTCCCTGCCACCACTACCACCTCTCCCACACCCCCATCCCAAACCACGACATCCACACACCCCCATCCCAGAATCCTCCAAAACCTCACTGAGCCAATGACCATGAGGGACGTGGACAATATCGTCAGTTTGGCTCAGGTGGTGCCTGGTGGAGAGGAACCAGTCATTGCGGAACACAAGACCTTCAAACTAGAGGATCCTTCCTACCTACCACTGGCCAAAGCTCCCCTCATCCGCCCGCCCCCCTCTACATACCTGACCGAGGCAGCCCTCAGCATGCGCAAGCGCAGGAAGCCCAGCGAGGTCACTTCCTGCGGGCCTGGCAAAAAGAGTAAGGCTGCAGTAAAGAGGAGTGTGGTGGGGAAGAAGGAGGTGGTGGCTGAGAAGGAAGCCCCTCCTCAAAGACAGCGCTGCTCCAAGTGTTTCTCCTCCTTCCCTAGCACAGAGGAACTGAAGAAACACCTCTCCCAAAACACCTGCTCCTCCCTCTTCAGCTTCGACTCCGATGATGACAGTGAGTAGCGCACATGGGAGTTTCTGTTCACTCAATTTGTCAAACGGAGAGCTACGGCTGTGACCATTATTACGTTTGGGTTAACAATTATTTGTCATGCAAATAGCTACTTATTATCATAATTGTAATTTGTTGAAACATGTTTTGAGCTTGTACTGTACCATAATGCATCTTTGAAAATGCGCTACGGTACACCTAATGAATACAGCACAGCTTTATATCAAAAGGGAGAGAATGTTTTGAAACATGAACTTGGTCAACAATTTTTCTATAATTTTGTCCCAGCTGCTTATAGAAAAAGCATTTGCATAGTAATGTGACAACTGTTTTGTAAAGCAAATATTAATGTTGTTCTATTCCTTCCCAGGTTAGTGGTGAAGGGGAATGGGAGTGAAATGCTCATGGTGCTGGTGGAGAATGATTTTCTGTTCATGTTCGAGCACTACAGAGACCATATGAAGCGCCACAATGCTCCTATCAGACAGATGTCTCCACTTCTGTGTTTTATCTGTACTCTCTGAACTAGGCCTAATACAGGCACTACTAGCAGACAGTCGGCTCTGAGAGCTGTAGGGCCAGATTCTTGTGGCAGACTAATACTTGCAGCCTGAAGTTTGCCGGGCACAAAAAATACAACACACACAATCCTCTGGAATCAGTGTTACTGCTACACTTCACTGTACATACGTCTGGACCGAACAGTACTGCCTTTCAGTCATTACAATACTTTGTTCAATTCTTATTTGCTTTAAAATCAGTATGAAGAATCACACCTAGGTAAATGGTTAAGCTACATCAAACTTGTAAAGAACATGAACAGGATTTGACAAAAATAGTACAGTACACTCTGCAGGTATATGAATGATACAGATATTACATGTTATAGTGATATCATGACAACAGTTTTCCAGATATAGCGCATACAAGAAGTCCTCCCATTGCATCATGGGTATGGTGCTTCAAAAGTACTTCTAATTGTTTTGTTAGGCATAAGTTGTAGTTGGCACATAAAATGTATATTTTAGTTCAGTATTTTAACTGATTTTGTTCTGACAAATTAAACTGTTTCACAATGTATTAGAAATTGATCTATGCATTTAATGTAAATAAATGTTTTGTAAAAGAGAATCAAAATGCATATGAGAATAAAAATCACTGTTGAAGAGCCCATAATGGGATGAATATAGTGATGTGCACTTACCTGCATTGGTTGTTTATATGTACAAATGTTATTTAAGTTTGTACTCCCATGTAAATATCCTCAATTCAACTCTATTTTTCTTAAAGAAAAGTCACTTGTTTTCAATAAACAATTTACAGTATGAACAAAAGTAGTGCTTTACTGCAATGGGTCAAGAAGGGAGAGCACAACCAGTGAACTATAAGATATTTATTTCAGATGACAAATTGCATCATTTCCATCATAAAAAGTATTGCTTCAGAGTTAGGTCATAGTTGGATCCAGGCAAAAGCCATGACAGTGTTGTTCTCTACAAGTTTGCATCATGTTTTTTTCCCCTGACAAATACAAAGAGAGATGAGGTAAGTTTAGGGAAGTACAGTAGTCGTCAGAGCAGACTGAGCTCTCCAACTTTTAGGGTATCATTCAGAGTACAAGCTCTTACTGTAGCAGATGCATGAAACCTTACTAAAGCAGTGTTCTTCATTACTGGTCCCGGAGCTAATCAAGGTCAGAGACAGGTATGTTAGTGCAAGGCTGGAACAAAAGCCTGCACATACTGTGGCTATCCAGGACCAGGAGTAAAGAATACTGCCCAACTTGAATTTCCCGGCAACATATCTACCAGTGTAGTACTTACTAGTCGTTTAAACTCTGTTAGTATGGAGTATTGGTGCCTGTGGTTGGCAGTAGGGGTTAGGAGTAGTTGTAATAGGAGTACTAGCTATAGATGTGGCCAGGGTCCGAGGTACTCTCTCTCATGCAGGGTTAGAAGGCACTGGCTAGAGAACAGGGTCATATCATATTCTAACTACAGGATCAGAGGATTCAGCATCCCAAGCATACAGTAGTACATGCAAACAAACTAACGCATTCCAGTCATTGTAACATGCATTTCAGTGAGTGAATGAGACAGTAAAAATAGTAATGCCTAGTAATACTTAAACAGTATCTAAGGTCGGCTTTGCCTTCGGAACAGGAGAGTTATTCCTCACTGGAGAATCTGCTTCACTAGAGGTACAGCAAGGTTCTCACAGATAGAAACCCAACATACAAAGCCAAACATAGGAGTGCGAAACAGAGCAAATGGTTAAGCTACATCAGGATTTGACAAAAATAGTACAGTACACTCTGCAGGTATATGAATGATACAGATATTACATGTTATAGTGATCATGACAACAGTTTTCCAGATTTCGCGCATACAAGAAGTCCTCCCATTGCATCATGGGGCAGCTGACCTGAGATAAACACACAAGTGATTTGTGGGTAAAGAGGGAGACATACCCCCTCCGTTGTCATACCATGGGAGAGTTCTAGAAACAGATGGGCTAGAACAGACTCAGTGTGCTACACAGTACAAAGCTCTTTCTGGAGAACAATGTACTGACAATGAACTGGTACCTGGCTATACAGAGACCAGCACAATGTGGTGTGCATAAAACAGTAGATGAACAAACCATTTGGGATAAAAGTTTTACTAAACAGTTATCTTTTTTTTAATAGATAAATAGTTAACTTTTTATTTTGTTAGAAAAGTACAAATGTGTCCTGTAAGTGTTGAATTGGATTATAAACATGCATGGAATTAATCAAGCCTTCCTAACATATACAGTATCAATAAATATATTTATAATCAATGATAAAACTAATTTATAATACGTAGGTGCGTGCTAAAATGCAGCATTAGCACTTCCAAGGCTTGAAATGGAAGACCCAGTAAGAAGAGGAAGTAAAACCAGGTTAAACTATAGGTTCACATGCTGTGGAAGAGTAGGGAAGCAGATCGAAAGAAAGGGTTAGACACACAGACCTCTTCAATGAGGATAGACATGTCTGCAGGCTGAGCTGTGTGTTTCTCTGTGTTGTGGACAGAACAGTGTGTTCGTTCCTATGGCTTGTTGCTCTGCCTCAGTGAGAGCTGTTGGTGCTCCAGTCGTAGGGCAGGTAGCTGACTTTGATCTTCCCAGAGGAGAGGACACTCTGCAGGCTGGACCTCTTGAGAGACTCCCCCATGTGCTCCAGGATCCAGTTCAGCAGCTGAAGGAGAGACAGGGCAAGGCTGGGTTAGGACAGAACACAGTACTCTTCAGTTAAAAGGTGAAAGGTTAGTGTTAAGGTACCTTCTCATCTGTGCCTCCGAAGTCTGCCTTGTACCACTTAAATATTTGGCTGAGACGGACCTCCCCCTTCTCAGAATCCACCACACAGCCATCATCGTTCTCCAGGAAGGACTCGGCCGCCGTGCGTAGCTGACTATCGATGTCCTGATTGGTCAGAGAGGACAAATCATGTGACTTTACTCAAACAACTCCAGATTCAGAAAATACTGTGTCACTACTTGTGTAGTATTTTCAGTGTAAAAACCCAATGTGTTACCTGTGGAGTGTATGTTTTGATGGGTGGACAGCCCATTGCTCCACAGTTCAGAGCAAAATGGATGAGAGGCTCAGCGTCTGGGAGAGCCACCTGGTGGACAAACAGAGAACAACCACTATCACCACTATGTCAAAGTCACCATTATTAGTCAGTTGTACAACCGAATGCCTTCAACCGAAATGTTTCTTCCGCATTTAACCCAACCCCTCTGAATCAGAGAGGTGCGGGGGGCTGCCTTAATCGACATCCACGTCTTCAGCGCCCGGGGAACAGTGGCAGAACGACAGATTTTTTCCTTGTCAGCTCGGGGATTCGAACTTGCAACCCTCCGGTTACAAGTCCAACGCTCTAACCACTAGGCTACCTGCCGCCCCACTACCACCACTTCCACAGATTGTGCAACATTTCAGATAAAAACATACATTTGCACCAGTAAATCAGAGATGTGAATAAAAAAATGATAAGTTGAATAGTTTTCCCGGTCTAGCGGAGTAGTGTACCTGTAGGCGAGGGTCAGTCTTAGAGAAGGGCCTGAGAAGCTGTGCGACGCCCTTTCTGTTCCCTCTCAGAACTCCATTCTCTATGTCCTGCAGAGTGAACACCTCTCCTCCAATCAGGTAGCTCACATAGTTAAAGAACTGCAAACAACACACAGGAACAAAGTAATATCACTGCTAAACAGACTATTACTTGTCTTTCCACAATCCTAGATGGTTCTCTTACCTTGTATCTCTGCCACATGTTGGTTGGGGCTCCCATCCGGACGTTTCCGTGGATGACCAGAGCGTTGTAGGTGTTGATGAAGAAGGCTAGTTTCTCCTCTCTGGTCAGCGACAGCAGCTCCACTCTTTGTAGCTGAACAGCCAGCTCACAGTAGCGCTCAAACACTGGGCTCAGGGACATGGCCTTGTAGTCTACACACTGTACGGAAACACACATATTGTAGTACAACTGTCATGTCATAATAGATCTGCTGTAGTGGAGGGTTCAGTTAGTTCAGTGTGACTGTTACCTTTCCATCAGAAGAGAGGTACTCAGAGAACAACTTAAGGATCATATCCCTTAGAATGGCAGACAACTCAGCAGCTGAGGGAGAGGAAGAAAGAGAGAGAATATATAATTAATAATCTATTTTTAACAGATAATGAGAAGATGTCCTAACTAGGAAAGACATTCTGATCCAGGTTACTTCCTATGCAAGACAACAAGAGGCATGCAGAAAGGCTAAACTCTTGCAATGACAGAGACTCACACACACCCACGTTTGCACGAACACAGACAGATCAGCTGCTTTTAAGGACACCTACTGCAATCCCAGTTAATCGTATCAGGGAATTAATGTAATAGCCAACACCAGGTGTGGATTGCCTCTTACACTTGTGTGTTTAACTAGCAAAAAGAGAAGCTCCATGCAGAAAAGCCCCCACCTACACAGTATGATTTATCTGAAAGTGCCTAAACCACCCAAAAACCAAGCAGAAGCGACAGTGGCAAGGAAAAGCTCACTAGTAAGAAGAAACTTTGAGAAGAACCAGACTTGGAAAAGCGAGTCCTCCCTACCTACCCGGTAAAGGGGAGCATGCAGCAGTCTGTCCTGAGTTCAAGGCCGAGTGAGGGTTGCGTTCTATCAGCCTGTACAGCCTGTCACTCACTCCAAACCCCTCCCCTGCCCCAGCCCCGCCCACCATGTACTTCCTGTCCAGTAACACCTGCCCAGTCTCACATGCCTTAGTCATCTCTGCCAGAATCCGAGAATTAGAAGCAGTTAGAATCATAGAATAGAATAATATAATTAGTTTGCAGAATTGAGGAATATCTGTTTACTCATTCCTTACCCATGCCCCTCTCTTTCTGCAGCCAGCCAACCAGCTGTGCTCCTGTGAAGCTGTTTCTGTACATGCTCAGTCCACTCCACTGAAATCCAATCACATCGCTCCGCTTGAGATCCTCTACCACGTCCGCTAACGCATCCCTCTCACACTTAAACTCTGCGGAGAATGCACATAAGGCTTGGCAATCATCTAATGTGTGAATGGATGCCACTCACCAGACATCAATACTATAGGAATGTGTAAGAGAAAATGGTTGGAGCAATTGACAATATTTATTTCTTACTGTAGTCCATATGAATGTACTTTATGGACCTGAGTGGTAGCAGAGGAGACTATAACTCAGAGACACATATTGTGGCTGGGCAGAGAGGCCAGGTGCTGGCTGGTCTGGGGCTATCAGGTAACACTAATCCATTGTCTCTGCGTCTGCTGTGGTGACAGGAGATGGGCGCACGCACACGCATGCACACACACACACAGAGCTGTGGATGCTGAAACAAAACCAGCCTGTCTCATGCAGCAGACGCCAACATTCCACACAGACAAGACAGACACTTTTTCCCCAGGTCTTATGAAACTGATATTACAGCTGGTATTCCAACAGTAGCATGTCCAGTAATATCAGTATCATATCCAAATAACCCTGTCGAATCAGAGCTCATGTTTATAACTAGAGGAAGACTAGATTAGTCTCGCCACAGGAGGTCTGTATGTTAACTGCAATAGGCAAAAATGGTTAATAAACACATTTGACTGAATGTGTCTTTGCAGCCATTCCAGTCTTCCCATTCCAGTTCTAAGGTGCAAACATTTCTATAGAGCAGGGTCCAACTCTAAATCAACTGTAATCTAATCAGGCACAGGGCTTCTTGTGTGTCCACTGACCTCCATCAGGCTCTCCAGCTGTGTCCGAGCCATCTGATTGGTTCTCCTCGGGCAGGGGCAGGGCTTCTGACAAGACAGGCTCCTCCCTCACCAAACGCACTAGACGCTCCAACTCTTCTGGAAGCTTCAGAGAGTAGTGTTTATTTAACCTTTATTTAGCCAGGCAAGGCCTTCAGAAGCAAGCCACGACTTACTACAATAGCAAACCCACTTTTTGTAAATGTTTTGGTAAAGTACCTAAAGTTCACTCAACTGAATATACAACAGTCAAAGAGACAACGTATCCATCCATCTGAGAGACAGTTTTCTCACCAGTTCCTGCAGGTCATCATTCCCCCCGATGTGGACACTGTTGAAGAAGATCTGAGGAACTGTGCTCCGTCCGGTCAGCTCTTTCACACTGCCCCGGAGCTCTGGGTGCTTTCCCATGTCTACATCACACACAGGCAGGCCCAGACGGCCAAGGCTTGTCTTAGCCTGCACACAGTGGGGACAGCCCAGCACAGAGTACACCGTCACCCTGCCCAGCACCCTGCCCTCAGTCTCCCCCATCTGAACAGCCACCGGAGAGGATAAACAGAGAAGAGACAGAGGTTTAGTAAGCAGCTACTGTTGGGTGGTAGTGGTGAAATTAATTGTTTTGCCAAAACTTCCTTGAGGAGGTGGAGCAATAATTATGTACCAAGCTCCTTGTGGGGAAATGACAGTGATTTGCAATATGGGTTCATTGGTTGATGAAATCATGGTACACTATCAACTTCCTCCTCAAAACAAGCTTACCTGCAGAATTCATCAATAATGGAAAAAGTATATATTTGTATATATATTTAACACAGTGTTGAAGGACCATTTGGTTTAAACATTGCCTACAACTTCCTGTTAATAAATCTGACAAGATAGAGCAATCATGAGAAATAAACGTAGCTACTGATGACACCCACGTTGTCCAATCTCCTGCAAAGAGGTTCATCCTCTCTGGTAATAGGGTTCGTTTAGGGTTGGGGTTGTTTGGGTTACTAGGGCTATTAACGTACCGTTAGCCTAGGAAAACCCTTAGATAATGAACGTCATCATACTGTACTAGCAAGTCCCATATAGCTAGCTACTGAATCGCTAAATGATTGCGAAGCCCAGCAGTTCAGTAGTGTACTATCACCTGGCCACTGGCCAGCAATAAGCTATCATATAAAATGCAGATGCTTTGACATAGCTAGCTAACGATACTCACCATAGCATAGTCTAGGTAACCTTAGCTAGCTAATTATCATCGTTGCCTACCTTGTTTTGGGACGGCGTCGGACACACTACTTGCAATACGCCACAACCGTTATTGCCAAATCTCAGAGATGCACGGAATAAATTATGTTCTTCTGTCGCGATAATAATGCCTTAGTATGCATTATTAAGAAAAAAATCTAGTTTCTAGTACATGCTGAAAATGATTAGTTAACTCACTATAGATGGCACTGTCACTTCTGCTTCTGTCTACAGGCAGCGTGCAAACACTTGCGGAACCTTTGAGGGATGCGGTGTTTCCTCCCGGACGTTCCCTTTGGTACCCTCGAGTGGTGGATGACGGAAGTACAACCACAGCCGTTGCAGGTGTTTACTGGGTTAAAAGCTGTATGTTATTGTTTTAAATATGCCTGTATTGTCCGATACGGAGCGTAAGGGCTGTAAAAATATGTTGGGTATCATGTCAAGGGGCGACATACTTTCGCTTAGCGATACAGTCACCAACAAAATGATTGCAGTGGAAAACATTACAGGTGAGAACTTAGCGGCTAATGTTAACTAGGCAAATCAGCAATGACGGCCTACTGGGGAACAGGGGCAGAACGACAGATTTTTACCTTGTCAGCTCGGGGACTCGATCCAGCAACCTTTCGGTTACTAGCCCAACGCTCTAACCGCTAGGTTAGATGATAGCTTATCGAAATAATTTCTCAAATGCAAAATACACATGTACTGTACATTGTTTTAATAGAGTTGTAGCCCGCAGTGTCTACATGTTTTTGGCGTCCGTCATCCGTTTGGTTTCATACAGGTATGTGTTCGGAGACGCAGATGGCTAATTAGCACATGCAGGCACTGTCTTCGTATTTTTTCCGAAAACAAGCGCAGTAAAATGGACATGTGTGGGAACCCAAACCCTATACACATGTGTATCAATGTAACCTCTTTTTATGATTTCTCCCATATGAAAGATAAGGACCTTTTATGCATCCAAAACCATACCCCAAGCCATGCTGTTAATGTTCAGACCAAAACCATACCCCAAGCCATGCTGTTAATGTTCAGACCAAAACCATACCCCAAGCCATGCTGTTAATGTTCAGACCGAAAGACGCCTTCATCCAATGACACTTATGTGTAAATAAGAGTCATGACCAAGGGCTAGCTAACCCAATCATAACTACATTAAGCGCCTATTGATGATAGGATCTTCTGGCGAGGGCATTTTGTTAAGAGCCCCGACACTTGTTCTGAACGTTAAAACACATCGCTTGTGGTATGGTTTTGGAAACATAAGGATTGTACAGCTTTCATATAAAAAAAAAAATTTTCTCAAAAAACCAAAGGTTAAATTATTACACACCTTTGTTAAGGTTCCCACGAGGCATTATTTCCAAGTTACAGCACAGTTGGCTACAACTGTGTTAATAAAACAGTAAGTGTATATTTTGCATTTGTGATATGAAAGTAAGGGGCTTTTTGTTTCTACAACCGTACCTCAATTGATAATCGATTCACGTTTAGATGGAGTATTTGGCTGACAGCCAATTCACCTCTAAACAGAACATGTCCTTGGACTATAAGGAGAAACATTAGGCTCCTTTAGTCCATTATTGGGCTAGCTAACTAGCTAGCTGCCAACCAATGGCTACATTGCAAGTTTTGATCTGTAAATGGTATACCATAGTAAAATCTTGGGTCGTCTTTGTCTGTTACAGAAGCAGTTGAGGCCATTCTTTCATACACCAAGGATACGGAGGAGCTGCTAAAACGCGAAAAAAGGTGCATCGTGACGTTATATTCAAGTACCTGGCAAAGGAGGGGGTGGTGATGCCCCCCAACAGTGAGAAACACCAGCTAGTGAAGCGTACTCTAGAGTTTTGGTCTACTGGGAAGGTATAGACACATTTGTGATTCTGTGTTTCATAGAGGCTGAATTTGTGGCAAGAACATTTTAACATGCTTTTGTCACTTAATGTCTGTCATCTTGTTTGTAGGCATTGGACTATCAAACCCCAGCAGTCGAGACCAGCCTAAGTCTGAGACCAGCTGAGAGTGTGTCTGTTTCCTCTGAGGCAGGATGCAGTCCTGGTTTTGACCACCTGGCCTTGGCCAGACAGTTCTGTCAGTGGTTCTTCCAGCTTCTCAACAGTCAGAACCCCTCCCTGGGCCAGCCTCCTAAGGACTGGGGACCACAACACTTCTGGGAGGACGTCCGTCTGCGTCTCTTCTCCAAGTAAAAATCTGGACACAAATTATATAGTTTTTAGTCTCGTAGGGACTAAGTATTGTTTTTGACTAACTTACTATTTTATTTTGTATTGAACATACAGTATTAAATACCATATTAATTCATAGGACCGCTCTCTCTCTGTCTCAGTGCTGATGGCCAACAGATGGAAGAGTTCCATGGCTCTGAGCTAACCAGCCTGCGTCTCCTGGCCCTGGCGAGGGACGAGAGGCTTCTGTTGAGCCCCAACCTTGACCCTCCTGGCCTGAAGGTCCTGTCCTCCCCCCACGGCCTGGTGCTGGTGGCTGTGGCAGGGACCATTCACAGAGATGATGTCTGCTTAGGAGTCTATGAACAGGTGTTTGGCCTCATCCGCTCACCGCTAGAACAGAACAGCTGGAAGATCAAGTTTGTCAACCTGAAGATCAGGGGGCAGGATGCCCTGGGAGGAGCAGAGGAGCTGGCCTCGCCTGCACTGACCTGCAGCTCCTCTGAACTACAGCTGCTCTGTAGATGAGGGAACTGAGGTGTATACCAACAATCTAAAGGGGCTTCCTCTCCTTGCTTCCTTTCCTTTATCTGCAATCGTGAAAAACATGGACAGGTGAAAGTACATTGCCAATGTCACCATCCACCATATTGTTTTCACCTATCTTGGGTTCTCAGGTCAGTGCAGATGAAGGAGAGAGAGAGACTTCAGATTATTGAAATTCACATTTGGTGTCACTAAGAGAAGAGGTCTGCTCTGTAGACCATAAGGGAGCAGTGGTTAGAGATGTGCCTGTGAGAATGAAAGACAGTGCACTCAATACATTATGCAAGTAATTTAATTGTCATGATGGGGTTTCATGGTCTGTTTTCTTCAATACTTTATAGTGAGCAATTATTTACTGCTGAATCAAGAAGACATGTACAATTTTTTCTATCAATACTATATTCCAGGATATGTTTAGGTTTACTCTCCATGTAATGGGAAAAGTTATTGGTTGGTGTAGGAATGTGTGGTTTTCACGATTCTTCTGTTCACTCGAGGCTTTTCCCCTCAATGACCTGTGCCTTATGTAGAATAGTCTATAAGCAAGCAGAAGCATGACCCTATCATCGGTAACGGTATATGGCTAAAACTTGAAGTATATTATATTGTAAATATGTATCATACCAGTACTAAGAATCATTTAAATCATTGCCTGTGTACTGTTTGCTTCGCTCTGTATCATCCTGTTAGGCTAATATTACATTAACTGTATTGATAAGGTATGTGACTGTGCATTTGGAAAGTATTCAGACCCTTTGACTTTTTCCACATTGTTACGTTTGCCTTATTCTAAAATATATACAATTCTCAATCTACACACAATACCCCATAATGACATATTCAAAACAAGTTTAGAAGTGTTTGCACATTTATTTAAAATAAACTTAAATATTACATTTACATAAGTAGTCAGACCCTTTACTCAGTACTTTGTTGAAGCACCTTTGGCAGCGATTACAGCCTCGAAACACTACAAGCTTGGCACCTGTATTTGGAAAGTTTCTCCCATTCTCTACAGATCCTCTCTAGCTCTGTCAGTTTGGATGTGTAATGTCACTGCACAGCTATTTTCAGGTCTCTCCAGAGATGTTCGATCAGGTTCAAGTCCAGGCTCTGGCTGGGGCACTCAAAGGACATTCAGAGACTTGTCCCGAAGCCACTCTTGTGTTGTCTTGGCTGTGTGCTTAGGGTCGTTGTCCTGTTGGAAGGTGAACCTTTGCCCCAGTCTGAGGTCCTGAGCGCTCTGGAGCAGGTTATCATCAAGAATCTCTGTACTTTGCTCCGTTCGTCTCTCCCTCGATTCTGACTAGTCTCCCAGTCCCTGCCGCTGAAAAACATCCCCATAGCATAACGCTGCCACCACCACGCTTCACTGTGAAGCTTGGTATTTAGGCCAAAGAGTTCAATCTTGGTTTTATCAGACCAGAGAATCTTGTTTCTCATGGTCAGAGAGTCCTTTAGATGACAGTCCTTTAGGTTCTCCCATCTCCACAGAAGGTCCCCCAACATGTTCTTGGGGACCTTCAATGTTGCATAAAGTTTTTGGTACCCTTCCCCCAGATCTGTGCCAAGACACAATCCTGTCTCGGAGCTCTATGGACGATCTCATGGATTGGTTTTTGCTCTGACAAGCACTTCCAACTGTGGGACCTTATATAGACGTGTGTGCCTTATCCAAATCATGTCCAATCAATTGAATTTACAACAGTCCAGTCAAGTTCTAAATACATCTCAAGGATGATCAGTGGAAACAGGATGCACCTGAGCTCAATTTCGAGTCTCACAGCAAAGGGTCTGAATACTTATGTAAATATGGTATTTGTTTAGATTTTTATAAATGTGTGAAACTTTCTAAAAACCTGTTTTCACTTTGTCATTATAGGGTATTGTGTGTAGATTGTTGAGGAAAAAAAAGTCATTTATTCAATTTTAGAAAAGGCTGTAACATAACGTGGAAAAGTCAGGTGGTCTACTGTATGTTCTCTTTCACCCTGTACTTTATGCAGTCTTATAATTCACTGATGTTGCATTACTTTAATGTTTTGCAATAGACCATCAATACATTGGTTAATGAACCAAATGTTCAGTGTTTTAATTAAACTTTGAGGTTAAAGGTTTCTATTTTGCGTAATTGAAAACAAAAGCTCCCAGATATGCTCTGCTGAAATTGGCATATATTGCTGGCATGATCTGACATCAAGTTACTATGAAAAGTTTCAGCACAAGTTTCTGATTTTAAATGACCTCTGTAGTTTAAAATGTCAGGCTTTAATTACAAGGAGCGTTATGTTTCAGAGAGTTGTTGGAGAAGATGTCAAAGGATGACATCCTCACTTCTATTTACTGTCACTAACAAAAATACGCATCTTTTCAAATCAATACATATTTTTTCACATGCTTCATGAACGTGTGTGGACTAACAGTGAAATGCTTACTTACGAGCCCTTCCCAACAATGCAGAGAGAGAATTAATAGAAAAGACATTTAATAATAAATACACAATGAGTCATGATAACTTGGCTATATACACGGGCTACCAGTACCGAGTCGATGTGCAGGGGTACGAGGTAGTTGAAGTAGATACTGTATGTATATGTAGGAATAAAGTGAAAGATAATAAATAGTAGCAGCGGCACATGTGATGAGTCCAGGTAGCTACAGTGCCTTCAGAAAGTATTCACACATTGTGTTACAGCCTGAATTTGAAATGGATTGAATTGAGATTGTGTGTAGAGCAGTGATAAAACATTACGTCATAACGTCAAAGTGGGATTATGTTTTTCAACATTTAATAAAAAAACGTGAAATTTCTTGAGTCAATAAGCATTCAATCCCTTTGTTATGGCAAGCCTAAATTTGTTCAGGAGTAAAAAAAAATGTACCTAACAAGTCACAAATTACATGGACTCACTCTGTGTGCAATAGTGTTTAACATTATTTTATCTCATCTCTGTACCCCACACATGCAATGAATTTCTAAACAAAGACCTTGTAGGTTTTCCATTGCCACAAAGGGCACCTGTTGGTAGAAAAAAAAGCAAAATATTACTCCCCCCCGCCCCCCGAAGCAATTCCATAAGTGGAAAACAGGAGCTGCCTCCACCATTTCAACTTCATCATCAAATCACTTCTGCTTGGTCTAATACAGTGACATCTAAAACACAGGAGTGACTGCCAAATCCATGCTGGCTTCTGTTTTTTTTGGTGTGACAGGACCATTCACACTTGAGCTTGTTAAGTTTAGCACAACACCGATTGGCAAATTATACTTTTTTTTGTCAAGGAAGGCCAGATGCTGGCTTGCTTCCCTTCAATGCCAAGGGTGGCAACAGTATACTCGTTTGGACTAGACTGCAACTAGACAGACAGAGGGGCGCTGTTTCGTTCGCTCGGATGCTTTCTCCTGTGAGATACATTCAGCCTCTTGCGAATTGTAGGACAATTATGAAACAGAGACATCCATGAATACACGCCACTGTGGATCAACAACATTGTTTTTACTCAACAATACTAACCCTAATTACATAATGAAAAGGAGGAAGCGTGTACAGCTTACAAACATTCCAAAACATGCATCCTGTTTGCAATAAGGCACTAAATAATACTGAAAAAGTAAGACGCACAGCCTCACGTCAGAATTAGACTGTCACATTTTTGGTTACTTCTCTTTATCGTTCCAAGGTTAAGTTTAGGCATTAACTCCAAATTCTTAAGGTTTGGCATTACTCCGAATGGTTAATGTAAAGGTTAAGGTTAGGGATAGGTTTAAAACCAAAATATCAAAAACAACTTTCTATCGCTGGATTCATACATGCAACCAGAGGCAGATGCTTACACCCATCCACCACCACAACACCTTAACAAAACCTACTTGAAGGTTACAGCGCTCACTGTTGCCCCTAGTGGCCGGTTTCCACGTCAATACCCGACATGAATGGAAGTCGAATACTGACTTGTATCACGGGTGACCTGTCCGGAAAAAAAGTGGCAAAGAAATTAACTTTTGTCCTGAATATAAAATGTTATGCTTGGGGCAAATCCAACACATCACTGAGTACCATAATTCATATTTCAAGCATGGTGGTGGCTGCATCATGTTATGGGTATGTCATCGATTGTCATCGGCAAGGACTAAGGAGTTTTTTAGGAAAAAAGCGGAATAGAGCTAAGCACAGGCAAAATCCTAGAGGAAAACCTGGTGCAGTCTGCTTTCCAACAAACACTCAGAGTCAAATTCACCTGTCAGCAGGACGAGAACCTTAAACACAATGCCAAATGTACACTGGAGTTGCTTACCAAGACGACATTGAATGTTCCTGAGTGGCCTAGTTACAGTTGACTAAAATCAACTTGGAAATCTATGACAACTTGAAAATGGCTGTCTAGCAATGATCAACAACCAAGTTGACAGAACTTGAATAAAAAAAAATAAAGAAAATGGGCAAATATTGTACAATCCCGGTGTGCAAAGCTCTTACTTGCAGTTGAATGCATTCAGTTATACAACTGACTAGGTATCCCCCTTTCTTAGAGACTTACCCAGAAAGACTCACAGCTGTCACCGTGTGATGCGTCTGAGTGTAGCTGGTGTAGAGGAGTCAGGCATAGGACAGCAGAATTGAGTAATAAAAGCAATTTACACAAATAAATAACGACACACGTCAAAATAATGCCAAGCCCACAAATACAGACCCCAATACAATAAACAATCACGCACAAAAACCATGGGGAAAACAGAGGGTTAAATAATGAACATGTAATTGGGGAATTGAAACCAGGTGTGTAAAACAAGACAAAACAAATGGAACATGAAAAGTAGATTGGCGATGGCTAGAAGACCGGTGACGTCGACCGCTGAACGCCGCCCGAACAAGGAGAGGGACCGACTTCGGCGGAAGTCGTGACACATCGCTGCTAATTGACTCGGGGCACTTATCTAATAAAGATATATTAATATTTTATTTTATATTCATAAAAATATAATACAAATATTCCACTTTGACATGGCAGAGTATTTTGTGTAGATGACAATTAAATATATTTTAATCCTAATGTATAACATAACAAAAAGTGTGAATACTTTCTGAAGGCACTGTATGTACTTTCACAAAGAGAATTTCAGGACAGAAATGATAAGGGTCCACTCCCTTTTTCACTGGTTTTCTCTCGCCCTCAATCTCTCTCTCTGTCACTCTCTCCTCTCTCACTCTGTGTGAATATAGCTTATAGGCCTGGCTCTGTGTGGTGGGGTAGAGAATGCAGCAGTGACTCTGTGGTTTTGGTGGGAAATGTTACATGTGGGAAATTATTCTTGGCATTCTCTTCAAAGGAACTGAGCTAGTTAATATCTGTCTCTGTAGGCCGGGGCTCTGTACTTTACTAGGCCATAGTTGTGGCAGAGGAAACCACCACGGCCATTGATCTCTGGCTGTTCACCTCACAGAAAGAATAATAACAAGTTGCCCGCCTCCTGCCTTTATGGCACTTGGCTTTCCTCTGTTTAATAAGCGGTTTGGCCCATGGCACGGCTCTGACGCACAGCTTCAAAAATACAACTCACTGGCGTCTGAGTGTGTGTGTGTATGCTTGGCGTCTCCTGATCCCTGTGACTGGAGTTTTTCTTTAATGGAGAAGTGTGTTTCTCATAAAGGAAATATTAAAATCTAAACTCTGGATCCCTGGAGCTTTGAAATAGCTTTCGGGTGGTGAACCATGAAAACAGCTTTAATTGCCAAGTAGATTTGTTTTTGCACTTCAGTTTGATTAGACGGTTCTATTTACGTTACACAGTTGCTTATATATAGAGATGAATGAGTATATTAATGAGAGAAGATTTTGGTGAAAGTCTGTATGGTGGAACCATCATCCCTTCTCAGACACTCTCTACCAAAATTGATGGGTTTACTGGTGCATTGTAAACCCAGATTTTTCCCTTAGATATAGTAAAACGTATTCTGTCTGTTTTTGAACTGGGTTACTGTTTCATTATGGTATAACATATAAAACGTTATATACCGGGTAATTATGCCCTATTATTTGAAATAATCTCATACTGAAAGAATGATACTGATCTTTTCCCCCCTATTTCAAGTTTTGATGACTTTCAAAGTGACATTGTCCCATCATTCCACAAGGGGGCAGGCATGCTACATCAGGGAGCAGTGATATTTTGATCCTTGGCCAAATAAAAAGCTTTTAAAGCAATTATGTGAGGAAAGTCGTCAATTCCTAAGCACAGCCTGGGCTACTTTATGTAAGCTGGCAGTTTCTTGTAGCCTAGGTCATGAACAAAACAGTAAATTTTTTAGTTTACTGTGAATTGTCTGCCATTAAATTAATAGGGATCTAAAAGAGTGGCACGTTAAACTATTCCCTTTCAAAGGTATGAAAACAAATATTTCACTAGTTATGGAAGTGGCAGTAATTTATGGATGCACATGAATGGCGACAGAGACAGCATCGGCTGCTACAGAAGAAAGACAATAAAAACTGGATTTATGTTTGGCAGCTATAATCAATCAATAGGAAATAATATTTCTCCTCAACATTGACTGACAAATCACATTAAGAGGTCAATTCAATCAATGGGATTGGAATCTCAGAAGTACTATTCAGTCAGAGCATTTCTAACACATACAAGCATTTACAAACTATTGTTGAGTACACTTAACTAAAAAAAACACTTGTATAAGAAAAGTGAGGGTGATGGTAAACTAGATTCTGGGCAAGGTCTCTATCGATTGACAAATTATGTCACCTTCTCTCTTCCTTCCTTCCCTTTACATCAGCTAAATGCATCTATTTACAGCTGACATCATTGTTCCATTTCAGGCTAAATTGATGTGGACTGGAGAGGCAGGCTTCTGAGGTTCTGACAGTGCTCTGTGCTCCGGCCTGGTGTAGTTTTACACTCACATAATTACCTCACATAAACATTGGAAACGTTATACCACAGGGGAATACCCAGGATCCCAGGAAACAAACAGGCAGAGCGTGAGACGATCCTGTGGCTGTGACAGTCTAGTTTAACATCAATTAACCCAAACAACAACCAGAACACTTTCTGTGTTTATACAAGGGGAAAACACAGGGATAAGCACACCTAAATACATGAAGCCAACTAGGATGTTTCAATCAGAAGAGCTTAAAATAAACCAGGAAACAATCACTGCTCTCCATCATCCTATACAGTGGTTGACATGGGGTGGAAGGGGCTGGTACACTGACCCAGTAACTCAGATTTTCTTTGCTTGAATGCCAGCTACAAACTGGTTCATCCACAATACATATCATGGGAGTATTAAAGATAGTGTGCAACTTTATTTTTCAAACACACATAAACACACAGCCTATTCGAACATCTGTAGAGTTCTATAAACACACAGCCCGTTCGAACATCTGTAGAGATCTATAAACACACAGCCCTTTAGAACATATGTAGAGTTCAATAAACACACAGCCTTTAAGAACATCTGTAGAGTTCTATAAACACACAGCGCTTTAGAACATATGTAGAGTTCAATAAACACACAGCCTTTAAGAACATCTGTAGAGTTCTATAAACACACAGCCCTTTAGAACATCTGTAGAGTTCTATAAACACACAGCCCTTTAGAATATCTGTAGAGTTCTATAAACACACAGCCATTTAAAAGATCAGCAGAGTTATTTAAACACAAAACCATTTAAAACAACAGCAGAGATCTATAAACACACAGCCCTTTCGAACATCTGTAGAGTTCTATAAACACAGAGCCCATCAGAACATCTGTAGAGTTCTATAAACACGCAGCACTTTAAAGCAACAGCAGAGTTCTATAAACACACAGCCCTTTAGAACATCTGTAGAGATCTATGAACACACAGCCCTTTAGAACATCTGTAGAGTTCTATAAACACACAACCACTTTGAACATCTGTAGAGTTCTATAAACACAGAACCCATCAGAATATCTGTAGAGCTCTATAAACACACAGCACTTTAAAGCAACAGCAGAGTTCTATAAACACACAGCCCTTTAAAACAACAGCAGAGTTCTATAAACACACAGCCCTTTAGAACATCTGTAGAGTTCTATAAACACACAGCCCTTTAGAACACCTGTAGAGTTCAATAAACACGCAACCCTTTAGAACAACATCAGAGTACTATAAACACACAGCCCTTTCGAACATCTGTAGAGTTCTATAAACACACAGCCCTTTCGAACATCTGTCGAGTTCTATAAATACACAGCCCTTTCGAACATCTGTAGAGTTCTATAAACACACAGCCCGTTCGAACGTCTGTAGAGATCAATAAACACACAGCCCTTTAGAACTACTGCGGAGTTCTATGAACACACAGCACTTTAAAACAACAGCAGAGTTCTATGAACACACAGCACTTTAAAACAACAGCAGAGATCTATAAACACACTGCCCTTTAGAACATCTGTAGAGTTCAATAAACACACAACCCCTTTGAACATCTGTAGAGTTCTATAAACACAGAGCCCATCAGAACATCTGTAGAGTTCTATAAACACACAGCCCTTTAGAACATTTGTAGAGTTCTATGAACACACAGCCCTTTAGAACATCTGTAGAGTTCTATAAATTCACAGCCCTTTCGAACATCTGTAGAGTTCTATAAACACAAAGCCTGTTCGAACATCTGTAGAGTTCTATAAACACCCAGCCCTTTCGAACATCTGTCGAGTTCTATAAATACACAGCCCTTTCGAACATCTGTAGAGTTCTATAAACACACAGCCCATTCGAACGTCTGTAGAGATCAATAAACACACAGCCCTTTAGAACTACTGCGGAGTTCTATGAACACACATCACTTTAAAACAACAGCAGAGTTCTATAAACACACAGCCCTTTAGAACATCTGTAGAGTTCTATAAACACACAGCCCTTTAGAACACCTGTAGAGTTCAATAAACACGCAACCCTTTAGAACAACATCAGAGTACTATAAACACACAGCCCTTTCGAACATCTGTAGAGTTCTATAAACACACAGCCCTTTCGAACATCTGTCGAGTTCTATAAATACACAGCCCTTTCGAACATCTGTAGAGTTCTATAAACACACAGCCCGTTCGAACGTCTGTAGAGATCAATAAACACACAGCCCTTTAGAACTACTGCAGAGTTCTATGAACACACAGCACTTTAAAACAACAGCAGAGTTCTATGAACACACAGCACTTTAAAACAACACCAGAGATCTATAAACACACTGCCCTTTAGAACATCTGTAGAGTTCAATAAACACACAACCCCTTTGAACATCTGTAGAGTTCTATAAACACAGAGCCCATCAGAACATCTGTAGAGTTCTATAAACACACAGCCCTTTAGAACATTTGTAGAGTTCTATGAACACACAGCCCTTTAGAACATCTGTAGAGTTCTATAAATTCACAGCCCTTTCGAACATCTGTAGAGTTCTATAAACACAAAGCCTGTTCGAACATCTGTAGAGTTCTATAAACACCCAGCCCTTTCGAACATCTGTCGAGTTCTATAAATACACAGCCCTTTCGAACATCTGTAGAGTTCTATAAACACACAGCCCATTCGAACGTCTGTAGAGATCAATAAACACACAGCCCTTTAGAACTACTGCGGAGTTCTATGAACACACAGCACTTTAAAACAACAGCAGAGATCTATAAACACACTGCCCTTTAGAACATCTGTAGAGTTCAATAAACACACAACCCCTTTGAACATCTGTAGAGTTCTATAAACACACAGCACTTTAAAGCAACAGCAGAGATCTATAAACACACAGCCCTTCAAAAGCACAGCAGAGTTCTATAAACACACAGCCCTTTAGAACATCTGTAGAGTTCTATAAACACACAGCCCTTAAAGGCACCTGTAGAGTTCAATAAACACACAGCCCTTTAGAACAACAGCAGAGTTCTATAAACACACAGCCCTTTAGAACAACAACAGAGTTCTATAAACACACAGCCCTTTAGAACATCTGTAGAGTTCTATGAACACACAGCCCTTTAGAACATCTGTAGAGTTCTATGAACACACAGCCCTTTAGAACATCTGTAGAGTTCTATAAATTCACAGCCCTTTCGAACATCTGTAGAGTTCTATAAACACAGACCCCTTTCGAACATCTGTCGAGTTCTATAAATACACAGCCCTTTTGAACATCTGTAGAGTTCTATAAACACACAGCCCGTTCTAACGTCTGTAGAGATCAATAAACACACAGCCCTTTAGAACTACTGCGAAGTTCTATGAACACACAGCACTTTAAAACAACAGCAGAGTTCTATAAACACACAGCACCTTCAGAACATCTGTAGAGTTCTATAAACACACAGCACCTTCAGAACATCTGTAGAGTTCTATAAACACACAGCCCTTTAGAACATATGTAGAGTTCTATAAACACACAGCCTTTAAGAACATCTGTAGAGTTCTATAAACACACAGCTCTTTAGAACATATGTAGAGTTCTATAAACACACAGCACCGTCAGAACATCTGTAGAGTTCTACAAACACACAGCCCTTTAAAACAACAGTTTAGTTCTATCAACACACAGCCCTTTAGGACATCTGTAGAGTTCTACAAACACACAGCCCTTTAAAACAACAGTTTAGTTCTATCAACACACAGCCCTTTAGAACATATGTAGAGTTCTATAAACACACAGCTCTTTAGAACAACTACAGAGTTCTATAAACATACAGCCCTTTAGAACATTTGTAGAGTTCTATGAACACACAGCCCCTTAGAACATCTGTAGAGTTCTATAAATTCACAGCCCTTTCGAACATCTGTAGAGTTCTATAAACACACAGCCCGTTCGAACATCTGTTGAGTTCTGTAAACACCCAGCCCTTTCGAACATCTGTCGAGTTCTATAAATACACAGCCCTTTCGAACATCTGTAGAGTTCTATAAACACACAGCCCGTTCGAACGTCTGTAGAGATCAATAAACACACAGCCCTTTAGAACTACTGCGGAGTTCTATGAACACACATCACTTTAAAACAACAGCAGAGTTCTATAAACACACAGCACCTTCAGAACATCTGTAGAGTTCTATAAACACACAGCACCTTCAGAACATCTGTAGAGTTCTATAAACACACAGCCCTTTAGAACATATGTAGAGTTCTATAAACACACAGCCTTTAAGAACATCTGTAGAGTTCTATAAACACACAGCTCTTTAGAACATATGTAGAGTTTTATAAACACACAGCCATTTAAAAGATCAGCAGAGTTATTTAAACACATAACCATTTAAAACAAAAGCAGAGATCTATAAACACACAGCCCTTTAGAACATCAGCAGAGTTCTATAAACACACAGCCATTTAAAACAACAGCAGAGTTCTATAAACACACAGCCCTTTAGAACATCTGTAGAGTTCTATGAACACACAGCCCTTTAGAACATCTGTAGAGTTCTATAAACACACAGCCCTTAAGAACACCTGTAGAGTTCTATGAACACACAGCCCTTTAGAACATCTGTAGAGTTCTATAAATTCATAGCCCTTTCGAACATCTGTAGAGTTCTATAAACACACAGCCCGTTTGAACATCTCTTGAGTTCTATGAACACACAGCCCTTTAGAACATCTGTAGAGTTCTATAAATTCACAGCCCTTTCGAACATCTGTAGAGTTCTATAAACACACAGCCCGTTCGAACATCTGTTGAGTTCTATAAACACAGACCCCTTTCGAACATCTGTAGAGTTCTATAAATACACAGCCCTTTTGAACATCTGTAGAGTTCTATAAACACACAGCCCGTTCTAACGTCTGTAGAGATCAATAAACACACAGCCCTTTAGAACTACTGCGGAGTTCTATGAACACACATCACTTTAAAACAACAGCAGAGTTCTATAAACACACAGCACCTTCAGAACATCTGTAGAGTTCTATAAACACACAGCCCTTTAGAACATATGTAGAGTTCTATAAACACACAGCCTTTAAGAACATCTGTAGAGTTCTATAAACACACAGCTCTTTAGAACATATGTAGAGTTCTATAAACACACAGCACCGTCAGAACATCTGTAGAGTTCTACAAACACACAGCCCTTTAGAACATTTGTAGAGTTCTACAAACACACAGCCCTTTAGAACATCTGTAGAGTTCTATAAACACACAGCTCTTTAGAACAACTACAGAGTTCTATAAACATACAGCCCATTAGAACATCTGTAGAGTTCAATAAACATACACACTGTATAGGCTCCATGCTGCAGTGTTACTCTCAAATAGCCAGGCCTTCACCAAGCAACCCCTGACAGCTCTCTCAGCTTGGCTCTAAATAGAGATCATCACGTTATCAGAACGTTGCCAGGAGGTTGTCAGCTCGCGTTGGGCTTGCTGGCTGCTCCGACCAGAGCGTCCGGTTGGCGGATGTGTGTTGGTGCCAGCCTCCCAGCACCCGTCCTCCTGGACATCTGCTGCTGAGAGCTGCCTGCCTGTCCACTCTGCATCTTAATCCCCATCTCTCTCCAGCCTCCAGCCCTCAGCCCGCTGCCCGCCTGTTTGTATTAATTGCCCTTGCTTTGCTCGCTGTTTGCTTCTGATTACACTCATTAATTTCAATTCCCAGGGAACCCAGCCGCTGCCACTTCATACACACACACACACACACACACACACACACACACACACACACACACACACACACACACACACACACACACACACACACACACACACACACACACAATGACATCAGTGCCTGGACATTTGGATGCTATTAATAGCTCTTAATAGCAGCAATGTCCACTCCCCACCTCTATCCGTCTGTCTGGAAGTAGACTGCCAGTTTGAAGGGTAAAGATGTGGGTACTGACCCTATGACCTTTTGTCCCTTTGCCTATTGCCCAGCCTCCAGATACCCAGCAGGTGGATCAGATCTGGTCCCATCTTTCATCAAATCAAATCAAATCAAATTTTATTTGTCACATACACATGGTTAGCAGATGTTAATGCGAGTGTAGCGAAATGCTTGTGCTTCTAGTTCCGACCATGCAGTAGTATCTAACAAGTAATCTAACAAATTCACAACAACTACCTTATACACACAAGAGTAAAGGAATGAATACGAGTATGTACATATAAATATATGGATGAGCGATGGCTGACCGGCATAGGCAAGATGCAGTAGATGGTATGGAGTACAGTATATACACATATATATGAGATGAGTAATGTAGGATATGTAAACATTATATAAATGGCATTGTTTAAAGTGGCTAGTGATACATTATTTCATCCAATTATAATTATTAAAGTGGCTAGAGATTTGGGTCGATGACCTAACGGCATAGGCAAGATACAGTAGATGGTTTAGAGTACAGTGTATACATTTGATATGAGTATGTCGGATACGTAAACATTATATACAAAATTGTTTAAAGTGGCTAGTGATACATTTGTTACATCCAATTCCTATGTATAAAGTGGCTAGAGATTTAAGTCAGTATGTTGGCAGCAGCCACTCAATGTTAGTGATGGCTGTTTAACAGTCTGATGGCCTTGAGGTAGAAGCTGTTTTTCAGTCTCTCGGTCCCAGCTTTGATGCACCTGTACTGACCTCGCCTTCTGGATGATAGCGGGGTGAACAGGCAGTGGCTCGGGTGGTTGTTGTCCTTGATGATCTTTTGGCCTTTCTGTGACATCGGGTGGTGTAGGTGTCCTGGAGGGCAGGTAGTTTAACCCGGTGATGCGTTGTGCAGTCCTCACTACCCTCTGGAGAGCCTTACGGTTGTGGGCGGAGCAGTTGCCGTACCAGGCGGTGATACAGCCCGACAGGATGCTCTCGATTGTGCATCTGTAAAAGTTTGTGAGTGATTTTGGTGACAAGCCAAATTTCTTCAGCCTCCTGAGGTTGAAGAGGCGCTGTTGCGCCTTCTTTACCACGCTGTCTGTGTGGGTGGACCAATTCAGTTTGTCCGTGATGTGTACGCCGAGGAACTTAAAACTTTCCACCTTCTCCACTACTGTCCCCTCGATGTGGATAGGGTGCTCCCTCTCCTGTTTCCTGAAGTCCACGATCATCTCCTTTGTTTTGTTGACATTGAGTGAGAGGTTATTTTCCTGACACCACACTCCGAGGGCCCTCACCTCCTCTCTGTAGGCCGTCTCGTCCGTTGTTGGTAATCAAGCCTACCACTGTAGTGTCGTCAGCAAACTTGATGATTGAGTTGGATGCGTGCTTGGCCACGCAGTCATGGGTAAACAGGGAGTACAGGAGAGGGCTGAGAACGCACCCTTGTGGGGCCCCAGTGTTGAGGATCAGCGGGGTGGAGATGTTGTTTCCTACCCTCACCACCTGGGACCGGCCCGTCAGGAAGTCCAGGACCCAGTTGCACAGGGCTGGGTCGAGACCCAGGGTCTCGAGCTTAATGACGAGCTTGGAGGGAACTATGGTGTTAAATGCTGAGCTGTAGTCGATGAACAGCATTCTTACATAAGTATTCCTCTTGTCCAGATGGGTTAGGGCAGTATGCAGTGTGATTGCGATTGGGCTGTCTGTGGACCTATTGGGACGGTAAGCAAATTGGAGTGGGTCCAGGGTGTCTGGCAGGATGGAGGTGATATGATCCTTGACTAATCTCTCAAAGCACTTCATGATGACGGAAGTGAGTGCTACGGGCGATAGTCATTTAGCTCAGTCACCTTAGCTTTCTTGGGAACAGGAACAATGGTGGCCCTCTTGAAGCATGTGGGAACAGCAGACTGGGATAGGGACTGATTGAATATGTCCGTAAACACACCAGCCAGCTGGTCTGCGCATGCTCTGAGGACACGGCCAGGGATGCCATCTGGGCCGGCAGCCTTGCGAGGGTTAACACATTTAAATGTTTTTCTCACATTGGCTGCGGTGAAGGTGAGCCCGCAGGTTTTGGTAGCGGCCGTGTCGGTGGCACTGTATTGTCCTCAAAGCGAGCAAAGAAGTTGTTTAGTTTGTCTGGGAGCAGGACGTCATGGTCCGCGACGGGCTGGTTTTCTTTGTAGTCCGTGATTGACTGTAGACCCTGCCACATTCCTCTTGTGTCTGAGCCATTGAATTGTGACTCTACTTTGTCTCTATATTGACGCTTAGCTTGTTTGATTGCCTTGCGGAGGGAGTAGCTGCACTGTTTGTATTCAGTCATGTTTCCGGTAGCCTTTACCTGGTTAAAAGCAGTGGTTCGCGCTTTCAGTTTTGGCGAATGCTGCCATCAATCCATGGTTTCTGGTTGGGGAAGGTTTTGATATTTGCTATGGGTACAACATCACCAATGCATTTGCTAATAAACTCGCTCACCGAATCAGCGTATACATCAATGTTGTTGTCAGATGCTATCCGAACATATCCCAGTCCACGTGCTCAAGCAATCTTGCAGCATGGAATCAGATTGGTCGGACCAGCGTTGAACAGACCTGAGAACGGGCGTTTCCTGTTTTAGTTTCTGTTTGTAGGCTGGGAGCAACAAAATGGAGTCATGGTCAGACTTGCCGAAAGGAGGGCGGAGAATAGCCTTGTATGCATCACGGAAGTTGGAATAACAGTGGTCCAGGATTTTACCAGCCCGGGTGGCACATTCGATATGCTGGTAAAATTTCGGGAGCCTTGTTCTTAAATTAGCCTTATTAAAATCCCCAGCCACAATAAATGCAGCCTCAGGATATGTGGTTTCCAGTTTACATAGAGTCCGATGAATTTCTTTCAGTGCCGTCGATGTATTAGCTTGAGGGGGGATGTACACGGCTGTGATTATAATCGAAGAGAATTCTCTTGGTAGATAATGCGGTCTGCATTTGATTGTAAGGAATTCTATGTCAGGTGAACAAAAGGACTTGAGTTCCTGTATGTTGTTATGATCACACCACGCCTCGTTAATCATAAGACACACACCCGCCCTTCTTCTTACCAGAGAGATGTTTGTTTCTGTCGGCGCGATGCGTGGAGAAACCAGGTGGCTGTACCGACTCTGATAACGTGTCCTGAGTGAGCCATGTTTCCGTGAAGCAAAGAACGTTGCAGTCTCGAATGTCTCTCTGAAAGGCAACCCTCGATCGGATTTCGTCTACTTTGTTGTCAAGAGACTGTACATTGGCGATTAAAATACTCGGGAGAGGTGCACGATGCGCCCGTCGACGTAAGCTTGACCAAAAGACCGGCGCGTTTCCCTCTTCTCCGGCGCCGCCGTTGTTTTGAGTAGCCACGTGCTATCCAGTCTGTTGTTGTGTTTGGGTTAACGAAAGGAGAATCCTCTTTGGGAAAGTCGTATTCCTGGTCGTAATGTTGGTAAGTTGACGTTGCTCTTATATCCAATAGTTCCTCCCGGTTGTATGTAATAAAACTTAATATTTTCCGGGGTAACAATGTAAGAAGTAATACATAAAAAAACAAAATACTGCATGGTTTCCTGAGAACGTGAAGCGAGGCTGCCATCTCTGTCGGCGCCGGAAGTACTATTAGATTACAGATCTAATAGATCTAGATCTAGATTAGATCTAGATTACATTGAGAGATATTCACTGTAAAGCCATCAGAAGTGTTATAGCTTTCTCTCTCTCTCTCTCTCTCTCTCTCTCTCTCTCTCTCTCTCTCTCTCTCTCTCTCTCTCTCTCTCTCTCTCTCTCTCTCTCTCTCTCTCTCTCCAGCTCTCTTTCTCTCTTCCAGAGCCCTATGAAGAGACTAAACCCAGAAAGCATTAACTCTCTCCTGCTGAGTAGAGGAGAGATTAAGACAATGGGAAAACTTTGGAGGTTTAAACAAATAACTCAGCTAAAAGTTATAAATGTTATGATACATTGACGTGTTCGACACCGTTCCATTTATTCTGTTCCAGGCATTACTATGAGCCCGTCCTCCACAGTTAAGCTGCCACCAGTTGCCTCAGGTGGGGGGGTAAGTACTGTTCTTCTACAGTTGACTTGCCTTTCTACCTCTACTACTGTACCGTCAACTGCTGAACTGTTCAACTACTAGCCCCGGCCCTGTTCTGCTGAGCCTACCAGTGGAAACTCACTTACTGTATTTTGCCTACCAGAGGGGCAGTGGAAGACTCAACTCCCACCCACACAGCTGCTGCTCCTCTCCTTCTCACTCAGTCCTCTTACATTCTAGGGGATTCTGGGAAAATGAGTCTGCAGGAGTGATTCATTGTGCAGCTGTACCCTAACAGGCCTCCAGGGGGCGACACCTCAGGGGTCAGTGTTTCTACTCAAACCCCCTGCATCCTGACTGACTTCCTCACACAACACAACCCACGCACTGTAAGCCAATTAGAGAACAGAGCTTAGACGGAAAAATGAGAATGTTCCGCTCTAGATTTCCCAAGAGAACTATATTAGTTCATTAAATCATTTTCCTCTGTGATTTTCAAGGGTTGTTTCGGCATGTCACCATGTAGTGACTCAACAAACCATGCCTTAGTGACTGGATGTGGGGGTGACATCCTAGACTGGGGCCGTGTTTGAGAAAATCAAAACGACTGCAGGCGACTGCCGACTGACCTGCAAATCACCTTGCATCATAAATAATGACTCATTATTATTTGTAGATCAGTCAGTCACAATTTACTAAGGATACATTGCGGTTTTTATCCTCTCAAACACAGCCGGGGTCTTTTGTGTACCACAAGACTGTTTTAGTGTGAGACAAAACATCTCTTCAGGTCTCAGGCAAGGTTAATCACCATTGAAATGCCTCTATTACACTTCAATGATCGATTCAAGGGTCTTCCTACTGTATCTGTCACCCTCCAGTACCTCTCTAAAAGACACCAGATAATGAGCTCAGATTGTCTCAGCATTGTGGGTAGTACAATACTGCATTACCCCGGGGGCCTCAGGGCTGCAGGGCCTTCTGGGGAATACTTGGAGATGGAGCCAGTTAGAAGGAAGGATCGTGTTCTGTGTTGTAGATGAAGGTCATATTGATTTATAGCTGACCCCTTGGCTGGGCTGGGAGTTGTGAGTTGTGTTCCCCCTGGTCTTGTGCTGTGTGTTTGTGTTGGAGACCAGACTGCTGCCCACCGGGCCTGGTAATCGCTGGTGCCACCAGTTAGTGAGTGGAGAGGAAATCAATGGCTGCCCTGCTCACTCAGAACCCAGGAGTGCATCTCAATAGTCTAATAGTCTACATTTCTCCTCTCCTCTCCTCTCCTCTTCTCTCCTCTCCTCTCCTCTCCTCTCCTCTCCTCTCCTCTCCTCTCCTCTCCTCTCCTCTCCTCTCCTCTCCTCTCTTCTGGCTATACATCAACATGCTGCTGCTGACATCCAGGAATGTTCTCATTCATCCTCATCTCCTCCACCAGACCCCTGGGCTCCCCTTCTTTATTTCCCCAGACGACCCCCACAGATCTCTCCAACCCAGCAAGCAGTGAGGGAGCCGTGTGCCTCCATGGAGCCTCTGTCAATATGTCATCATATAAGCCAGTTGGCACCGCAAGCAGAAAGGAGCAGAGAAGAACATAGAGGAATAGAGAGGAGCAGGAGGAGAGGAGCAGAGAGGAGCAGACCGGAAAAGAGAAGAGGAGAGAGGAGCAGAGAGGAAAAGAGAAGAGGAGAGAGGAGCAGAGAGGAGCAGAGAGGAGCAGAGGAACAGAGAGGAGCAGAGAGGAAAAGAGAAGAGGAGAGAGGAGCAGAGAGGAAAAGAGAAGAGGAGAGAGGAGCAGAGAGGAGCAGAGAGGAGGAGAGAGGAGCAGAGGAACAGAGAGGAGGAGAGAGGAGCAGAGGAACAGAGAGGAGGAGAGAGGAACAAAGCTGTAAGCAGCAGAGATGTGTCAGCAGATCAATTCATCTCTCTCTCTGTCACCTAGTTTAGGCCAGAATTGCTTACTACTGCTGTATACTCTGTGTCTTACTGCTTCCACAAACACACACACACACACGCGCACACACACACACGCACACACACACGCGCACACACACACACACACGCACACACAAAACCCTCTCTCTGTTCTCTAGGAGAGAAACATACAATTAAGCCGTGTCCTGGTGGAGTTGGACTCATGATGAGGTTGTCTCTGTTCAGTAACTCTGTCCCTGTAATGGAGAGGTATTTGTGATGAACAGACATGTGGCCATCCGAGGCACAGAGAGCTGTGTGTGTGGAAGCAGTAAGACGCAGAACTGTGTGGGTGTATACAGCAGGAGTAAGCACTTCTGGCCTAAAGTAGGTGTGCTGACAACAGCGTTTCAGCTAGCAGAGGAGCACCAGCGGATTCCTCAGATGATACCTCCTCAATACAAATGTAGGATATCAATAATTCACCTGTGTGCCTTTGTGGTGCAGCAGCCTGCTATGAGGGAAGAGGCTGGGCTTGGCTCTGTGTTAGCCTCTTTAAACTGATCTTTTATCTTTATTCACATCGCTCATACCCTTTGGATGCGGAAAGGAAAATACACGCATCAGGGCCTGTAGGAGCATCCAGTGCAAGCCCCAAACATTTAAACAGAGACAAATGTTGGTTGTGAGTTTGAACTCTGCTCTGAATGTGCTGCGATGGCTCTTTTAGAATACGCCTTAGCCAGAACTCAGCTTTGCTAGTAATGTTTTTCAGCAACACATTCTGTAAGGGTTATGGTGTGTGCATGTAAACAATAATCATTCATTCATTGAAACCAGATGTGATGTACTATACTGTCAATTGAGTCTGCTGCACTATAGCAGGGCTGCATATGAGCTATAAACTACTGTATGCCAAATGAGCTGAGAGTAATCTCAAGGTCTTTTTTGAGTCAGTGACAAACAGAATCAGAATCAATCTCACAGTTTGTCATCTGAGTCCAATTTGTCAGGGTTAGGAGAGAGAAGTGCCAATTTGTATACAGTTCAGAAGAGAAGAGAGAGAGGGAGGAGGAGAGGGAAGAGAGGGAGGAGAGGAAAGGGGAACAGAGGGAAGGAAAGCTTAGAGAATTCTCCCTCCTCCCTGCAGAATACCCAGCAGCAATCCCCTTCTTGCTAAATTACAGGAAATTGCAACTTTGCTGCTGTTCTCCTGAATGAATTCTGTGTATTCAGTAGATCGGAGCGAGAGCAGCACACATGTTGGCCCAGCCTCTGTAGACTATAGATGATAATGCACATTTAATGGGAGGAAAATTATAGTCGATTTCATTGGAGGAAAGCATGGCGCTAATGACAGAGATGATGACTGTGATAATATCAGTTACAATTGGATTGAATATACTTAGTTTGCTTCCTCTTAGCTGAGTTTGCTCACTTAATCCCATTGTTGTTGTTTTTCAAACATCGTGGTTGTAATGGAAGCCATGTTACTTACAGTAGTGGGTAGACAGCAATATAGTCATAAAGGGTCCAATCCAGGTTGAAATGCGCGTTTCTCACAAATCTCCCATTGACATCAATGCATGGTCAACATATTAGTGAAATGGATTCTAATAAAGTTATGGATATGTGTCAGGTGCCGGGTGTTGCTGGTGAAAAAGGAGTCAGGCGCAGGACAGCAGAGATGAGCAACACAACGTAGTTTACTCAAAATTTCCAAAGTAACAATAACACCATGCCCACCAACAATTGGACTGACATTACATTAACAATCACTCACAAACAAACATGGGGGAACAAAGGGTTAAATAATGAACAAGTAATTGTGGGATTGAAACCAGGTGTGTGTAAAACAAGACAAAAACAATGGGAAAATGAAAAATGGATCGGCTATGGCTAGAAAACCGGTGACGTCGACTGCCCGAACGCCGCCCGAGCAAGGAGAGGGACCGACTTCGGCGGAAGTCGTGACAGTACCCCCCCTCCAGCCACGCGCCGATACCGGCCTCGGGGACGACCCGGAGGATGAGGCGCAGGGCGATCTGGATGGAGACGGTGGAACTTACGCAGCAACGAAGGGTCCAGAACGTCCTCCACCGGCACCCAGCATCTCTCCTCCGGACCGTACCCCTCCCACTCCACGAGGTACTGAAGGCCCCTCCTCCGACGCCTCGAGTTCATGACGGCTTGAACAGCATACGCCGGGGCCCCCTCGATGTCCAGAGGGGGGCGGAGGAACCTACCACACCTCAGACTCCTGGAGTGGACCAGCCACCACCGGCCTGAGGAGAGACACATGGAACGAGGGGTTAATACGGTAATCTGAGGGAAGCTGCAACTTGTAGCATACCCCGTCTCCTCAGGACTTTGAATGGCCCCACAAACCATGGACCCAGCTTCCGGCAGGGCAGGCGGAGGGGCAGGTTTTGGGTCGAGAGCCAGACCCGGTCCGGCCTCACTGCGGTGGCGGTCGGCGCTCGCCTTCTGCCGCCTCACGGCTCGTTGCAGGTGCACATGGATGGCGTCCCAGGTCTCCTATGAGTGCTTAAACCATTCGTCCACCGCAGGAGCCTCGATCTGGCTCTGATGCCAAGGTGCCAGAACCGGCTGATAACCCAGTACACACTGGAAGGGAGAGAGGTTAGTGGAGGAGTGGCAGAGTGAGTTTTGGGCCATCTCTGCCCATGGAATGAACGCCGCCCACTCCGCCGGCCGGTCCTGGCAATATGACCGCAGAAACCTACTCACATCCTGGTTTACTCTCTCCACCTGCCCATTACTCTCAGGGTGAAAACCTGAGGTGAGGCTGACCGAGACCCCCAGACGCTCCAGACCCTGGATGTGAACTGGGGACCCCGATCAGAGACTATATCCTCAGGCACTCCGTAGTGCCGGAAGACGTGTGTGAACAGGGCCTCCGCAGTCTGTAGGGCCGTAGAGAGACCGGGCAAAGGGAGGAGACAGCAGGACTTAGAAAACCGATCCACAACAACCAGGATCGTGGTGTTGCCCTGTGAGGGAGGAAGATCAGTCAGGAAGTCCACTGACAGGTGCGACCACAGCCGTTGTGGAATGGGTAGGGGTTGTAACTTCCCTCTGGGCAGGTGCCTAGGAACCTTGCACTGGGCGCACACCGAGCAGGAGGAAACATAAACCCTTACGTCCTTGGTGGACCACCAGTACTTCCCACTAAGACAGTGCACTGTCCGACCGATGCCAGGATGACCAGAGGAGGGTGACGTGTGGGCCCAATAGATCAACCGGTCACGGACAGCAGATGGAACGTACAGACGCCCAGCTGGACACTGAGAGGGAGTGAGCTCTGTACATAACGCCCGCTCGATGTCCGTGTCCAGCTCCCACACTACCGGTGCCACCAGGCAAGAGGCCGGGAGTATGGGAGTGTGATCCATGAACCGCTCCTCTGTGTCATACACATCATAGTTTCGCTCCGCCGGGCTGAGCTTCTTCGAAAAGAAGGCACAGGGGCGGAGCTTCGGTGGCGTACCCGATCGCTGAGAGAGCACGGCTCTTATGCCAGCCTCGGACGCGTCCACCTCCACTATGAATGCCGAAGAGGGATCCAGATGAGCCAGCACGGGAGCCGAGGTAAACAGAGCCTTCAGGTGACCAAAAGCCCTGTCCGCCTCAGCCGACCACTGCAGTCGCACCGGTCTCCCCTTCAGCAGTGAGGTAATTGGAGCTGCTACCTGACCAAAGCCCCAGATAAACCTCCGGTAGTAGTTGGCAAACCCTAGGAACCGCTGCACTTCCTTTACTGTGGTGGGAGTCGCCCAATTACGCACGGCTGAAATGTGGTCACTCTCCAACTCCACCCCTGACGTGGAAATGCGGTACCCTAGGAAGGAGACGGACTGCTGGAAGAACAGACATTTCTCAGCCTTGACGTACAGGTCATGCTCCAACAGTCGACCAAGCACCCTGCGCACCAGGGACACATGCTCGGCGCGTGTAGCGGAGTATATGAAAATGTCGTCGATATACACCACTACACCCTGTCCGTGCAGGTCCCGGACAATCTCGTCAACAAAGGCCTGGAAGACTGATGGAGCATTCATCAACCCCGTACAGCATGACGAGGTACTCATTGTGCCCGGAAGTGGTACTAAATGCATTCTTCCACTCGTCCCCCTCCCGGATATGCACCAGGTTATAAGCGCTCCTGATATCCAATTTTGTGAAGAAGCGCGCCCCGTGCATTGACTCTATCGCACTGGCTATAAGAGGCAGCGGGTAGCTGTACCTCACAGTGATCTGATTGATACCCCGATAGTCAATACACGGGCGCAGACCTCCATCCATCTTCTTCACAAAAAATAAACTTGAGGAGGCAGGTGAAGTGGAGGGCCGAATGTATCCCTGTCCCAGAGATTCAGAGACATATTTTTCCATAGCCACCGTCTCCTCCTGTGACAGAGGATACACGTGACTCCTGGGAAGTGCTGCTTCTACCAGTCAAAGTCACCATTATTAGTCAGTTGTACAACCGAATGCCTTCAACCGAAATGTTTCTTCCGCATTTAACCCAACCCCTCTGAATCAGAGAGGTGCGGGGGGCTGCCTTAATCGACATCCACGTCTTCGGCGCCCAGGGAACAGTGTGTTAACTGCCTTGTTCAGGGGCAGAACGACAGATTTTTTCCTTGTCAGCTCGGGGATTCGAACTTGTAACCCTCCGGTTACAAGTTACAAGTCCAACGCTCTAACCACTAGGCTACCTGCCGCCCCACTACCATGAGATTTATCGCACAATCCCCCCGTCGATGGGGTGGTAATTGATTCGCCTTCTTCTTACAGAAGGCGAGAGCCAAATTGGCATATTCTGAGGGGAATCGCATGGTGGAGACCTGGTCTGGACTTTCCACCGATGGACCGATGGAAACCCCTACACACCTCCCTGAGCACTTTCGTGACCACCCCTTGAGAGCCCTCTGTTGCCACGAAATGGTGGGGTCATGACAGGCCAACCAGGGTAGGCCCAGCACCACGGGAAACACAGGAGAATCAATAAGGAAGAGACTGATTCTCTCCTTGTGACCCTCCTGCATAACCATGTTGATAGAGAAATGTATATGTTTAAGTAATGACTAAGAATATTCCCCTCTGAAAATGTATGCAATAGGGATAGGATTATAAAACAATGATAATCCAGTTAATGTGTGTGTCTAGAAATGTGTGGAGACCAGAACATGGTGGTACTATCTTGCAATGTAAGAAGGAGTATCTGGGAGAACAAAGAATTCTTTGTGAAACTAAACTACAGAAGAGAAGCCTTCTCGTCCTCAGGAAGGGAGGCACAGATAGGAACTGTCCAAATTGAATTATACTGTGGAAAAGTACTGTTGCCTGGAGAGGGGGGTGGAGCCCATTTGTCTTCAACTTATAGCTTGTACAATATAAAAAGACTGTGTTCACACTTGGAGTTCAGAATTCTCATGAATAAACAACCTGACCTATTGCAGATTTGGGACTTTGTCTAATTCTTCTTTAACTTCTTAGGGAGTGGTGGGGCGCTAGCTCCCGACACTACCAGGCACTCACTCACCTACTCTCTCTCTCTCTCTCTCTCTCTCTCTCTCTCTGTCTCTGTCTCTGTCTCTCTCTCGTAAGAAAGAGATCTAAGCAACTAGGTGTGTGTGTGTGTGTGTGTGTGTGCGTGCATGCGTGGAGTGGAAGGAGAGAGTCATGGCACAAGGAATTCAAGTTTATCTTTGTTGATGTTAGGCTCCAAAGAACAAAAGGCAAAAGTCCTGCAGGAAAAATATTAAAATGAATAAAGTAGCTGCACAAAACACTATGTTTTAAATACCCCTGCCAATAGCTGGAAGATACTAAAGGCAGGTAAGTTAGTCACATGATTAGACTACATCCTTTAAACATGAATATTTTCACAGCATAGAATGGATTTAAAAATGTCTTTACGTTTTAAATATACATTTTAGATTACTTATTCAATAGTTTTTATGACTGGCAAAAAAATCTCAAATAAAAAATACCACCACCTCTCCAAGTAGAGATTCATTTAGCGACTGTGCAGTGACAATGAGCTTGATCAGGCGTGCATTTGTCTTGGAATGCAGCCCAGTGCCTGCAGTTTTCTACTAAGCAAGAATCTCAAACAACAATGGCAAGATGCATGTTAATGGTGGGCCTAATTTTAAACAATGTAAACAATTGTATTTTTAAACAGTCAATAGTTGATCAGGCTCTGTGAATTTGATTTACTGATAGCCTACAGTGTTTGTAACATTTGACCAAACAAACAGTACAAGGCTGCATGGTGCTAACTTGCCTAATAAATCAGACTGTAACCCCTGATATCTGGGATCCAGTCTGAATTAAAGCATTGAAAAAACGTGGAAAGTTTCCTTACAAGCCAGAATGTTCAATAAAATTACACTTGAACTTACTTTTCCAGGTTTTCTGTAAGGTTGCTTCTGATTCAGGTTGAAATCTGAGAAGAAATATCCACAGGAAAGTATTATTTACCAGACATTTTAGAGCGCCTGTACTGCCGTTGAAATTTCGATCACCTGGCACATGCACAAAACCATGTAAACACATGCAAGACTTTGTTCAGTATGCATGTGCCGCATACACTACCGTTCAAAAGTTTGGGGTCACTTAGAAATGTCCTTGTTTTTGAAAGAAAAGCTAATTTTTTGTCCATTAAAATAACATCAAATTGATCAGAAATACAGTGTAGACATCGAATGGCACTCTGTGTTAGCTAATCCAAGTTTATCATTTTAAAAGGCTAATTGATCATTAGAAAACTCTTTTGCAATTATGTTAGCACAGCTGAAAACTGGCCTTCTTTAGACTAGTTGAGTATCTGGAGCATCAGCATTTGTGGGTTCGATTACAAGCTCAAAATGGCCAGAAACAAAAACATTTCTTCTGAAACTCGTTGGTCTATTATTTTCCTGAGAAATTAAGGCTATTCCATGCGAGAAATTGCCATGAAACTGAAGATCTCGTACAACTCTTTGTAGTACTCCCTTCACAGAACAGTGCAAACTGGCTCTAACCAACTGCGGAAGAGGACAAGTACATTAGAGTGTCGAGTTTGAGAAACAGACGCCTCACAAGTCCTCAACTGGCAGCTTCATTAAATAGTTCCCCGCAAAACACCAGTCTCAATGTCAACAGTGAAGAGGCAACTCCGGGATGCTGGCCTTCTAGGCAGAATTCCTCTGTCCAGTGTCTGTTCTTTGCCCATCTTAATCTTTTTTTTTTATTGGACAGTCTGAGATACAGCTTTTTCTTTGCAACTCTGCCTAGATGGCCAGCATCCCGGAGTCGCACACAGTATTATTTGTAGTGTCTTTAAATCAGACCCTGATATAAAGTCAACTGTCCTCAGAGAAGCTATAAATCACAGGACATTAACAAAGTGAGGGGTAATCAAAATTGCCGTCCACATCAAGTCCTCAAGGACAGTGATTGACATTTTATACAGTGCCTGCAATTTAGAGGTATTGATGGCATTTCATTTAGCAGTAGATTAATTTAATAAAGGCGCTGTCAGGTGCCTGATGTTTTCTGAGTGCTGGTTAAGAGCGTGCAGAAAGGGAGGGCAGAGAGAGGGCCAAAGAGGGAGGGATAAAGGAATGGTCAGAAAGCAGTAATGCCCCCAATCAGGATGTCTACTCTTGTTAAAAATATATATTCTGAATATAAAAGACAGACTAGACACAGCCCAGAAAGCATCCCCATTGGCCCCATGTGGGTATTTGGTGGGCAAGTTGGGCAGGGGCTAGTCCACAACAAGCTTAACACAAGCTAGCCCACACCAACCCCACATCAGCCCAACGCAGGCTAGCCCACACTAAGCCCAGCTACTTCATAATGTGAAGCGGGGGCTCATTAGAATGAGCGGGGGCTCATTAGAATATTTTGGGGCGTGGTTTGCAATTATCTCAATTCATGTTGTTAAGTTAAAAAATAATACAAGATAAAATTATTGACATCATTCAAACCAATGAGGGTTCGGAACTTTAAAGCCAATTATGTCGGAATCATCTTTTTTCAGGTCTGAAGTTATTTTTGTGCAACTGGTACTGAGAGTGTCGTTCCAGTTTAAGTGTTCTATTGTGTTGTGTAAAAACAAAATGATGTTGTACACTGCCAATGATGAAGTCTGTAAAAATACTTATATTATATTCTATATGCGCTTATTTATTTATGTGGCTGTGTATAATCCTGGATGCTGATTGGTTAAAGCCGCATTCCAGCTGGTGTCTATTCCATAAATTACCACCGGCTAAGCCCAATGGGCACACACTTGTTGACTCAACGTTGAATTAATGGTTGAATCAATGAAATGACGTTTAACCAACGTGGAATAGATGTCTGTTCCCTGTGGGAGGCTATGATGTTGAAATGCCTATTTACTGTTCCATCTCACTGCGCAATCCACTGTCTCATCAGCCCAACCAGGCAGCAATCCACTGTCTCATCAGCCCAACCAGGCAGCAATCCACTGTCTCATCAGCCCAACCAGGCAGCAATCCACTGTCACCTCAGCCCAACCAGGCAGCAATCCACTGTCTCATCAGCCCAACCAGCAAGCAATCCACTGTCTCCTCAGCCCAACCAGGCAGCAATCCACTGTCACCTCAGCCCAACCAGGCAGCAATCCACTGTCTCATCAGCCCAACCAGCAAGCAATCCACTGTCTCCTCAGCCCAACCAGGCAGCAATCCACTGTTTCCTCAGCCCAACCAGGCAGCAATCCACTGTCTCCTCAGCCCAACCAGGAAGCAATCCACTGTCTCCTCAGCCCAACCAGGCAGCAATCCACTCTCATCAGCCCAACCAGGCAGCAATCCACTGTCTCATCAGCCCAACCAGGCAGCAATCCACTGTCTCCTCAGCCCAACCAGGCAGGGCAGTCAAGACCCGGTTAAGAAGTATTTTTGTTCTACACTGAACAGAAATATGAACGGAACTTGTAAAGGGTTAGTCCCATGTTTCAGAAATTCCAGAAATGTCCCATATGCACAAAAAGCTTATTTCTCTCAAATGTTGTGCACACATTTGTTTACATCCCTGTTAGTGAGCATTTCTCATTTGCCAAGATAATCCCTCCACCTGACAGGTGTGGCATATCAAGAAGCTGATTAAACAGCATGAACATTACACAGCTGCAGCTTGTGCTGGGGACAATAAAATTCTACTTTAAAATATGTAGTTTTTAAAGACACACAGATGTCTCAAGTTTTGAGGGAGAGCGCAATTGGCATGCTGACTGCAGGACTGTCAACCAGAGCTGTTGCCAGAGAATTGAATGTTCAGTTCTATAACATAAACCACCTCCAACGTCATTTTAGAGAATTTGGCAGCTGATGAAACTGAGGAGTATTTATGTCTGTAATAAAGCCCTTTTGTGGGGCAAAACTAATTCTGTTTGGCTGGGCCTTGCTCCCAAGTGGGTGGGCCTATGCCCATGCTCAGTCATGTGAAATCCATAGATTAGGGCCTAATACATTTATTTCAATTGACTGATTTCCTTACATGAACTGTAAAATCATAAAAATTGTTGCAGGTTGCGTTTATATTTTTGTTCATTATATATATATACAATGGTACTGGAAGCCAATGGAACTGGAAGCCAATGGAACTGGAAGCCAATCCAAAAGGGTGGGCATATTTCAGGTGAAGTGAGGGCTATCCTTGGGCCCCTTGCCTTGGAGCCAATATGAAGCTGATGCACAAAGGCGCATCGGCCCAATGTGGGAAGCCTTCATGGGTCCAATATTTTAGCCCGCATTGGGCCCACATTGTGCAAATGTGGACATGTTTGCTGGGAGCCCACTGAAGCCATGAGTATAGCCTTGTCTCCATGGTTATGTTTGAGCCGGTCTGTGGCTTGGGTGGCAGACAGCGAACTTCTCCATTAAGGGCACATGGGACTCTGGTCGGATGTATTGCACTATATAGGTAATAGGGTTCCATTTCAGACACAGCCTCCCCAAAACTAGGCCAGTTACGGACCTCTCAACTCCGCCTGTGGATTGTATTCATGTATTTCTGTGCTTGCTACAAAGGCTAAGAAATTGGGTTCTTCCGAGCAACTTGAACTGGGCAGTGGGTACACATTGTGTAACACTGAGAATATGCTCGTATGAATATTAGACAGTGCAGTAAGTGCTGCGCAATGCTAGAAATATGACAATGCCCTTCCATTTTCCAGTTCTTATAATGAGCATATATGTGTGGTATGAGCTTGGAAGGGTTATGTAGAACCACAGTATACGGCTTCTCCAATTCATGCTTACTAACTTTACTGTCCCCATGGGGAAATTTTGTTGCAGTGTCATGTACATGTTTAAAGTGGCATTTAAATACAAAACAAAATTGACAACACAACTTTCAGAATAGTTACATACCAATAAAAAATACAAAATAAAAATAAAAGACTAGCCTGCTGGCCTTACTGAGTCGATAGGAACATTAGCCCGAGATATTTAGGAGGGATATCACACCTGGCACAAATGATTGTCTAGTTCTGTTTTTCCTGCTGAGGGGTGCCCTATACCTGCGCCCAGAGGGGAGTAGTTCAAAGTCCGGGTACAGGGGGTGGCTTGGGTCTAAAATTATTTTATGAGCCTTACGGAGGGCACTGACCTTAAAGATCTCAACCAGGCCTGTCTGTTTGACTCCAAGTACCTTGCTTGCTGTTGTAATAATCCTTCTCAGCATATTTCTCTGGCTGACAGTGGCATTGCCAAACCAACAAACAATACAAAAAGTTTAAATACTCTCAATGAAAGATATGTAAAACAGAGTCAGTATAGTACAGTCAACATTAAAAGATCCCAGCTTTTTGAGAAAGAACAGTCTCTGTTGGCTCTTTTTGTAGATCAGATCTGTACATTTACTCCACTGAAGCTTATTGTCCAAGAGGACACCCAGATATTTGTATTCCTCTACAATCTCTACAGTCTGACCTCTGACAGATGTTCTTCTCCCTGCACAGTGGTCCCTTCTGTACAGTGGTGGAAAAATTACCTAATTGTCATACTTGCGTAAAAGTAGATACTTAAAAGAAAATGACTTTAAGTAAAAGTGAAAGTCACCCAGTAAAATACTACTTGAGTAAAAGTCTAAAGTATTTGGTTTTAAATATACTTAAGTATGAAAAGTAAATGTAATTACTAAAATATACTTAAGTATTAAAAGTAAAAGTATAAATCATTTCACATTCCTTATATTAAGCAAACCAGACGGCACAAATTAAGCATTTGTGTTTAGTGAGCCCTCCAGATCTGAGTCAGTAGGGATGACCAGGGGTGGTCTCTTGATAAGTGTGTGAATTGGACCATTTTCCTGTCCTGCTAAGCATTCAAAATGTAACGACTAATTTTGGTTGTCAGGGAAAAGGTAAAAAGTACATTATTTTCTTTAGGAATGTAGTGAAGTAAAAGTGTGTGTGTGTAATCAAATTTAATTTGATTTGATTAAAAGTTGCCAAAAATATAAATAGTAAAGTACACATACCCCCCCAAAAAATGTCGGTAGTACTTTCAAGTATTTTTACTTAAGTACTTTACACCACTGCTTCTGTACATGCCACCATCAGGCCATGCTTTTGTCTAGACGCTCGACCACACAGGGCGAAGTTGGTACCAATCAGGGGGCCTGCCATCTGTGTGCGTGTGTGTGGTGTGTGTATGTGTGTGCTGTAAAGCACCCTAATGAGGAGAAAAAGAGACTCATGTGTCGCACATGTGAACCGTGTATCAGAGAGAGAGCGAGAGGGAGTGAGAGAGAGTCAGGCCTCTGTCAGGATCTGTTCTGAAGCTGGCAGACAGTCATGTCACAGACAGACCCTGGCTACTGCATTAATTAACTCACTAACGATACACTCTCTTGCATCAAATCAAATCAAATTTTATTGGTCACACCCGTGTTTCGCAGATGTTATTGCGGGTGTATCTAACAAGTAATATCTAACAATTTCACAACAATACACACAATACACACAAATCTAAAGTAAAAGAATGGAATTAAGAATATATAAATATTTGGTCGAACAATGTCAGAGCGGCATAGACTACGATACGGTAGAATAGAATACAGTATATATAGTATAACATTGTTAAAGTGACCCGTGTTCCACTATTAAAGTGGACAGTGATTTCAAGTCTATGTATATAGGGCAGCTGTTTAACAGTCTGATGGCCTTGAGATAGAAGCTGTTTTTCAGTCTCTCGGTCGGATGGTTGTTGTCTTTGATGATCTTTTTGGCCTTCCTGTGACATCGGGTGCTGTTGTTGTCCTGGAGGTCAGGTAGTTTGCCCCCGGTGATGCGTTGGGCAGATCTACCCTCTGGAGAGCCCTTGTGGTTGTGGGCGGTGCAGTTGCCGTACCAGGCGGTGATTCAGCCGACAGGATGCTCTCAGTTGTGCATCTGTAAACGTTTGTGAGGGTTTTAGGTGCCAAGCCAAATTTCTTCAGCCTCCTGAGGTTGAAGAGGCGCTGGTGCGCCTTCACCACACTGTCTGTGTGAGTGGACCATTTCCGTTTGTCAGTGATGTGTACGCTGAGGAACTTGAAGATTTCACCTTCCCCACTGCGGTCCCGTCAATGTGGATAGGGGGGTGCTCCCTTTGCTATTTCCTAAAGACCACGATCAGCTCCATTGTTTTGTTGATGTTGGGTGAGAGGTTCTTTTCCTGGCACCACACTCCCAGGGCCCTCACCTCCTCCCTGTAGGCTGTCTCCTCATTGTTGGTAATCAGGCCTACTACTGTTGTGTCATCTGCAAACTTGATGGTTGAGTTGGAGGCATGCACGGCCATGCAGTCATGGGTGAACAGGGAGTACAAGAGGGGGCTGAGCATGCACCCTTGTGGGAACCCAGTTTTGAGGATCAGTGAAGTGGAGATGTTGTTTCCTACCTTCACCACCTGGGGGCCCGTCAGGAAGTCCATGACCCAGTTGCACAGGGCGGGGTTCAGACCCAGAGCCCCGAGCTTAATGATGAGCTTGGAGGGTACTATGATGTTGAATACTGAGCTATAGTCAATGAACAGCATTCTTACATAGATATTCCTCTTGTCCAGATGGGATAGGGCAGTGTGCAGTGCGATGGCGATTGCATCGTCTGTGGATCTATTGGGGCGGTAAGCAAATTGAAGTGGGTCTAGGGTGTCAGGTAAGGTAGAGGTGATATGACCTTGACTAGTCTCTCAAAGCACTTCATGATGACAGAAGTGAGTGCTACCTGGGCGATAGTCATTTAGTTCAGAGGCAACTTATCATCCCACTTAATCACTGAGACTCTAGTGTTTAGTTAACACGGCCTGGATTGTAACCATCTGGTCCTTTAAAACCCATTCTCATCATTCCTCCCATAATACTAGTAGTGTAGAATACGGTAGTATTTTAAGAGAGCCCCTACCGGATGCTGGTGATTATACTGGACATCAATGGGACATCTGCAGCTAGGTATTGTGACCCGTAGCTGAGAAGTGCAGCTGAGAACTTTAGAGCAGTACCAAGCAGGTCAATTCAGGCTCTTGACTATGCATTATTTCATTGTTAGAATAACAAAAAACACTGCTGCCTCTGGTGAGATTTTAGCCGAGTCATGTTGGATTCAGTCAGGGATTACGTTTTGGTGCCAGGCTCTCTGAGCCTAGAGACTGGTATAAAGCTGTAGCTGACAGACTCCTTGCTTTTACGACTACTGTTATTATACTGGAGAGTTTGAGGAACACTCATAATGGTTGGTATTAGTACTGCTGCAGCAGCATGGGGTATAGACCACATTGATGACATGTGACTGGGTCTGTAACACCCCAATCTGTTTTGGTCTCTGATTAAAGGCAAAGAGAGAGAGAGCGAGGAGGGAAGGAAAGAGACACACAGAGAGAGAGGTAGAGAGGGAAAGAGACAGAGGTAGAGAGAGAAGATGCGGAACGGGAGGGGAGGCGAGAGGAGAGGGAGATAGATGAGTATTAAAGCCATAAGACAGCAATGTGTTTCTCCCGCTGTGGCTGACCTGCCTGACTGGTAATCTGCTGCTGCTGCCGACAAGAAGCTGGGGCGGTGTGTGTGTGTGCATGCGTGCACACCTGTGCGTGCGTGTGTGGCGCAATAATGGAGAGCATTCAGTAGACAAGCATCACACACACACTCACGGACACACACAGACACACACACACACACCACCTCACCTCCATCCCCAGTCCTGACAGCAGTTAGCCTGACAGCAGTTAGCCTGACAGCAGTTAGCCTGGCAGCCTTTCAGCCTGGTAAATTGAGGTGATAGATACTCTTGACATTTATCTAAGTGCTGCTGAGAAGATTAACACATCGTTTTTTCCCCTCCTGCATCCCTCATATTAGAGGAGGTCCCTATCCCAGGTCTTTGTTAATATGCCTATGCAATTGATAAGGCCTTATTTCTGACCCATATCTCCGCTTGATTGAAGTTCCCTTTTAAGAGCCTGATAAATCCCCCTGTCCCTCCCTCTACTGTTTTGCCTCAAGTTCACCCTTTGGCGCTACACTTTCTCCTCTCTTCTTTTTCTCACCCAGTTGAAAGTGAACACTGGCTGACATCAGTAGTAAGGTTAATGTCTCTCCAGTGTTTTACAAATCCTCCTCTAGGGATGGTTAATCACCAAGGCAACACCTACCGGATATCTCTAATCCTCTACCTCCGTATTAGGGGGGGTCCATGGCAATAATCAATTAATGCATGGTCTTACACACAGTAAGTTTCAATTAGGCCTGCTGTGACTGGTGGCCCTGTAAGCAGGTCAGTGTTTCAAAGGACGTCTGTAGTCGTAGGGGTAACTGGCACCCTTTCCCTGGAGGCTCTGCCTCTTAGGCTGCGTTTACACATGGCAGCCCAATTCAGATCTTTATTCTACTAATTGGTCTTTTGACCAATCACATCAGATATTTTCATATCAGATCTTTTTCAGAGCTGATCAGAACTGGGCCTGTCTAAATTTAGCCTCTTACTGGTAGACTATCTCCTCTGGCCTCTCATTGTGTTCAGTTATATAGGCCTACCCACAGAGATCCTATCTTTCTTTGTTTCTACATTCCTCTGCAGCACCACAACACTGTCCCAACTGGTTCCTATTATGCCTCGTAATAGCCAATTGACTATGTGGTCACAGATTGTCTGATCTCCCTTTCCTCCTCTTTAACTGGGCTGTTAGTGATGGGATCCAGAGATGAGAGGAGCAGACTTTGCAGTAGTGTAAACAGTAAACAGTAAATGTTCAACAGTAGCGGTTCAGCTGAGTTGAGTTGTGCCCTGAAGAGAAGTAACTGCAGTATTATCAGATGGAGATTAGAGCAGAGGGATAATTCACTTCTCACATCTGCTGTGATTAGGAAGCAGGAACCAGCCGGCTGATTGGCTGACATACTGATAAGGATCTGAGAGCTGCTGGGAACCGGAGTTCTCTGGGTTTACTAAAGGCCACCGCGACGTAGAAACTGATTCTCCCCTCTTCTCCCTGAAGTCATTCCCTCCCCCTTAAGTATTTAAAAGCATTGGATTGGTCTAGAGACTGTTGATGGAGTACATGAATCAAGTGCTTTTAAATCATTGAGGGGAAGTGAATGAGTGAAGCAGCAGAGTTGGGCTTCACCCTCAGTCAATGACACTCTGAAGAGTAAACAAAGCAGCTGTCAAAGACCAGCCATGTCCTGTTTCTGTCCCGTTTTCATACCACTCAATTATTCAGTATTTTTCTCAATGAATTTCTAACTCCTTCAAACGTATAAAAATGTAAAAAGTTCCCAACAAGTGAAGGAATTCTGAAAGATACTGAACATTTATCCAAACCATCCTCAGTGAGTTTAAGTGAGTTTATATAATTTAGAGACCTATAATCTAAAATTTAACATAATGCAATCAGAGTAGATATCTACCGATGCCTTTATTCTAGAGAAAATGACAGCATGCTCTCTGCCCACCATGTTCAAACAATGTAATTATCATCACCATCTCCACCACCAGTCCAGGTACAGCCTACCATAATCAGAGAGAAGAGTGATATTGACAACACCATTGTTGTGTGCGTGTGTGTGTGTGTGTGCGTGTGTGTGTGATACCATTGCTAGTGCCCTCTAGTTCTAAATGTTTCATTCCTCAGATTGTCCTCTCAGAAAAGGTGTAATTATCTTCACTCCCACCTGCTGTCCTGATGAACCTCTTGTTCTCTTTATCCTCCCCTCCTCCCCTGCTTTCCTCCCCTGCTCTCATCTCCCTCCCTCCCATCCTTCCCTTCATCTCTCTCTCTCTCGTCCTCTCTTTCTTCCTCCCTCTCCAACCCCCTCTCCATCTCCCTTCCCTTTCTCTCTCTCCCTCTCTTCCTTTCCTCTCTCTCTCCCTTCCTCTATTCAATTCAATTCAATTCAATTCAAGGGTCTTCATTGGCATGGGAAACACATGTTAACATTGCCAAAGCAAGTGAAGTAGATCTATCTCTCTCTCCTCCCTGTGATCACCTATCTTGGTCTCCTGCAGCTGCATCATGTTCTATTGTCTTGGCCACCTAGGGGATGAACTAAAACATGCCCTAAAATCCCCATTAGAGTCATTCACTCACACTGAAGACACACACATGCAGCGTACACACATCACACATGCCACACACACACCACACAGACACACACACAGACACACACACAGACACACACAGTACAGTCAGATTCAGATCTATTAGCACTGTTGCTAAAGCAAAGTGAGATAGATAATGACATCATCAACAACAATAATAGTAATAGTAATAGTGATTAGAGAAAGGAAGCAAATACACTAAAACCTTTGTAATAATGTGATAATCCAAAAATAATTTTGCTTTAATAAGTTAACAAAATAAAGATACAGCGACATCATGCAGAGTATACAAGTAACAACATCGAATGGAGTTACAATAAGTTGGTGTATGTTTGCGTTTGTGTTTTTCTTTGTGTGTGTGTGTCTTCGTGTGTGCGTGCATGTGTGCGTGAGTGTGTCACACACACATCTCAATATGTGAGCTCACTTACAACACCAGTGGAGGCTCCTCAGAGGAGGAAGGGGAGGACCATCCTCCTCAGTGAAATTTCATTAAAACAAAAATAGTGAAACATTAAAAAAATGATTATTTTTAGATAAAACTATACTAAATATATTCATATGTCACCAACTAATTGAGTAAAATACACTGTTTTGCAATGAAGGTCTACAGTAACTTCAACAGCACTGTCTGGGGTAGCACCATGGTGTAGCCGGAGGACAGATAGCTTCCTCTGGCTACATTGACTTCAAAACAAAACCTAGGAGGCTCGTAGGCCTCACCCCCTTCCATAGACATACATGGTAATGATGACCACTTCCGGAGGACGTCCTCCAACCAATCAAAGCTTTTGCAGTATGAACTGACATGTGGATGTCCATCCAATCATATAATTAGGTTCTGAGAACGTTGAGAGGCTTGGTGACATTGTTGGATCGAGGTTACGAGTAAAGAGTGATAGTTGAGGCATTTTTGGGATATTATTCAATTAAAATTAGATTTTTCCATCTACAGGAGACAGAGGAGGTATATTATAAATAGCTTTCTTGGTTTTAGAACTTTAATTTTAAGTCCAGTTAGTCCAATTTATAGAAATGTGCCTTGCTAACTTCAGTAGTCATTTAGCTACCAGCACTAGTGTTCAGTTTTCTCCGCCAGAATAGTAGAATGGCCAACGCTGCTGCCGAAAATGTTATGGACATTTTGTTGAAGAACTCCTTTCATTCTCTGGGGTACACGGAAAAGGTGGAAAATGAAAGTGACGGTCGACCTCTGCCTGAGTTTCATGAAGAAGGATGAAAAGTTGAGGGCATTCAATACCAACTGGTATTTATTTAGCAAAGATGATAGCACATGATCACTCCGGACAGACACAAGCAAAAACTCATGCCTAGGCTACACATAAACATTCGAAATCTGACATGCTGTATCGGATGAAAACAAGATGATTTTTCAGTCTGGTCAACCACACTTATCAGTTATCAGTTATCAGTTATCGTCAGGTATGTGGATGATCAGGGCTTTATTCAGGAACGTTTCTTGGGATACTTTAATGTGTCAAGTGGGCGAGATGCACAGTCTGTGTTTGACTTTATGAATTTTGAGAAATCTGAGTTCAAGTTAATAGAGAAACTCGTTGTCCAAACCTACGATGTTGCAGCTGTAATGGAATGTATCTGCTATTTGTATTTACAGCTAAGTCCCCTCCTTTTCCATAATTAAGAGGTGATGACTACTCCACTCCACTACCATTGTCAACTTTCTCCTGACATGAACTGAAGCCATGTTTCATGTGCCCGCTCATCCACTGGCAAATTGAATGTTTCCCATCCGAGTACCCCTATCAATTTTCTCTCATTACTGTATGTAGAGTCAATCACATACACAATCACATTATTACACATCAATGATTTTACTCCTTGCTTGGAATAACTCATTCTTAGCTCTTTTGTCTAACTGTGTAGTGTGTTGTCTTATAGTTTTTTGTCTCTCATTCCCATAACATTGTACCATAAATGTCTTTATTAAATGCTTTAGGTTAAAATAATTAGTCTTTGACAATTTTTTAAACACACTTTGTCGTCTCCGTGCGTTCCGCGCCTATACCGTGGGTCTCCCATCCTCCTCAATTTTTCAAGTCACCAGCCTCCACTGCAACACACACACCTCTCACTCAATAAATATATTATTTATTGACAATTTCTGATAGGCTGATTTGCACTTCAACAATGTTGGAGAGCTCTGGTGTTGTCCCTGAGCCAGCAGCACGTCTCCTCCTGGCGCAAATGTAAATACAGAACAGACTAATCACCACCATCACCACTAGAGCTGAAAGGGAGAGTAGGCTGACGACTCTGTCTCTGTCTGGATCAGGCTCCCAGCTGACATCCAGCTTGTTGTCCAGATCGAGGTGGGAGACAGTGCAGGTGTAGTTGTGTCTCTCTCAGTTCCTCTGTAATGACTTCCAGACTCTTCCTCAGCTAGTACGCCCAGTGTCCATTGGGTGGCAGCTGTCCACCTGTCAGCTCCTGTTCTGCTTTTAGCTGGCTGTGAGTTGTGGGTTGAAACCAAACACCAGACAGCTCACCTGGAACCCTACAGACATAACTTTCTGTTTATGACTCTAAGACGCACTTTACGGATCACAATGTTCTTCACTGTCTGCAGGGATGTCTTCAAACCATGTATGCAAACAGTTACAAATTCCAACTGAAAGATTTTTTTGAAAACAATGTTAAAATTTTCTCTTCCACTTTCAGGTTCAGGATCACATTCTTTGTTTGCTCTGCTCTGAACATATGGGTGTACTAAAAGAGTGTGTACTCAACAACTATAGTTCCGACTCTTCTCTTAGGATTTATGTACCTCAATGAAAACATGCTGCTAACACTGCTACATTACTCCATAACAGATTGTCAGATTGCATAGATAATCGTGTAATATGTTCTAATTGTAAATATGTACACTTACCTGCATTTTCAATAGTGTAAAATGAAAAAACAAACAAGACAAGCAGTCTGCCCACGCCTGTGAGTGTTCATCACTTTTCCAGTAAGCTTTTTAAACTCTCAAATAAGCCTGCTAGACTTTCACTTGCTCTTACCCCAAAAATGTACTTGCATATTGTTGAACAGGTTAATGAACAACGTCATGGGCCAAGTATCTAGTGGAGATAGGGACTCAGACATATAAACAGCTGGTGATGGGAAGAAGGGAAAGACTGTGCATGTATATACTTATCCCTCCAACGGCCTGTTTACAGGCACAGATAGGACACACTGAATGACCTAAAATGATAAATCCCACATTAGTCTTTCACAGACAGGCCAACCCAAGCTGGCTAATAGTAGGCCCACTATTGAAAAAGATTAAATAAGTCAGAAATTCACAGGTTTCAGAATATTCCACATTTGTTAAAGTTTTCGTTCTCAGTCACACTTTTTGCAACATAAAAACAACAAAAGTCCATAACAACGCTTAAACCACATCAGGAGACCGCGTTTGAGGTCTGGGAAAATTATTATTATTATTATTAAATATATATTGTCTGATTAGTTACCCTTTAATTCAAGTGTGCAGGCACCTAGCACTACTGTTTGATTAACGGTGTAGCACTACTGTTTGATTAGCAGTGTTTCTGTAGTACAGGCACCTAGCACTACTGTTTGACTAGCGGTGTTTCTGTAGTACAGGCACCTAGCACTACTGTTTGATAAGCAGTATTTCTGTAGTACAGGCACCTAGCACTACTGTTTGATAAGCAGTGTTTCTGCAGTACAGGCACATAGCACTACTGATTGACTAGCGGTGTTTCAGTAGTACAGGCCAACAAGGGTGCGTTCTCAGCCCTCTCCTGTACTCCCTGTTTACCCATGACTGCGTACCAAGCACATATCCAACTCAATCATCAAGTTTGCTGACGACACTACAGTGGTAGGCTTGATTACCAACAACGACGAGACGGCCTACAGGGAGGAGGTGAGGGCCCTCGGAGTGTGGTGTCAGGAAAATAACCTCACACTCAATGTCAACAAAACAAAGGAGATGATCGTGGACTTCAGGAAACAGGAGAGGGAGCACCCCCCCTATCCACATCGACGGGACAGTAGTGGAGAAGGTGGAAAGTTTTAAGTTCCTCGGCGTACACATCACAGACAAACTGAATTGGTCCACCCACACAGACAGCGTGGTGAATAAGGCGCAACATCGCCTCTTCAACCTCAGGAGGCTGAAGAAATTCGCCTTGTCACCAAAATCATTCACAAACTTCTACAGATGCACAATCGAGAGCATCCTGTCGGGCTGTATCACCGCCTGGTACGGCAACTGCTCTGCCCACAACCGTAAGGCTCTCCAGAGGGTAGTGAGGACTGCACAACGCATCACCGGGGGGTAAACTACCTGCCCTTCAGGACACCTACACCACCCGATGTCACAGGAAGGCCAAAAAGATCATAAAGGACAACAACCACCCGAGCCACTGCCTGTTCACCCTGCTATCATCCAGAAGGCGAGGTCAGTAGAGGTGCATCAAAGCTGGGACCGAGAGACTGAAAAACAGCTTCTACCTCAAGGCCATCCGACTGTTAAACAGCCATCACTAACATTGAGTGGCTGCTGCCAACATACTGATCTCTAGCCACCTTAAAAATAGGAATTGGATGTAACAAATGTATCACTAGCCACTTTAAACAATTTTGTATATAATGTTTACATATCCGACATTACTCATATCAAATGTATACACTGTACTCTAAACCATCTACTGAATCTTGCCAATGCCGTTCGGCCATCGACTCAAATCTCTTGCCACTTTAATAATTATAATCGGATGAAATAAATGTATCACCAGCCACTTTAAACAATGCCATTTATATAATGTTTACATATCCTACATTACTCATCTCATATGTATATACTGTACTCCATACCATCTACTGCATTTTGCCTACGCCGATCAGCCATGGCTCATCCATATGTTTATATGTACATACTCGTATTCATTCCTTTACTCTTGTGTGTATAAGGTAGTTGTTGTGAATTTGTTAGGTTACTTGTTAGATAGTACTGCATGGTTGGAACTAGAAGCACAAGCATTTCGCTACACTCGCATTAACATCTGCTAACCATGTGTATGTGACAAATAAAATGTGATTTGATTTGTTTCAGTAGTACATGCACCTAGCACTACTGTTTGATTAGCGGTGTTTCAGTAGTACAGGCACCGACCACTACTGTTTGACTAGCGGTGTTTCTGTAGTACAGGCACATAGCACTACTGTTTGACTAGCGGTGTTTCAGTAGTACAGGCACATAGCACTACTGTTTGATAAGCAGTGTTTCTGTAGTACATGCACCTAGCACTACTGTTTGATTAGCGGTGTTTCAGTAGTAACAGGCACATAGCACTACTGTTTGATAAGCAGTGTTTCAGCAGTACAGGCACCTACCGCTACTGTTTGACTAGCGGTGTTTCAGCAGTACATGCACCTAGCACTACTGTTTGATTAGCAGTGTTTCAGTAGTACATGCACCTAGCACTACTGTTTGATTAGCGGTGTTTCAGTAGTACAGGCACCTAGCACTACTGTTTGACTAGCAGTGTTTCTGTAGTACAGGCACCTAGCACTACTCTTTGACCAGCAGTGTTTCTGTAGTACAGGCACCTAGCACTACTGTTTGATAAGCAGTGTTTCTGTAGTACAGGCACATAGCACTACTGTTTGATTAGTGGTGTTTCTGTAGTACAGGCACATAGCACTACTGTTTGACTAGTGGTGTTTCAGTAGTACAGGCACCTAGCACTACTGTTTAATTAGCGGTGTTTCAGTAGTACAGGCACCTAGCACTACTGTTTGATTAGTGGTGTTTCTGTAGTACAGGCACCTAGCACTACTGTTTGATTAGTGGTGTTTCAGTAGTACAGGCACCTAGCACTACTGTTTGATTAGTGGTGTTTCAATAGTACAGACACATAGCACTACTCTTTGATTAGCAGTGTTTCTGTAGTACAGGCACCTAGCACTACTGTTTGATTAGCAGTGTTTCTGTAGTACAGGCACCTAGCACTACTGTTTGACAAGCAGTGTTTCTGTAGTACAGGCACCTAGTACTACTGTTTGATTAGCAGTGTTTCTGTAGTACAGGCACATAGCACTACTGTTTGATTAGCAGTGTTTCTGTAGTACAGACACCTAGCACTACTGTTTGACAAGCAGTGTTTCTGTAGTACAGGCACCTAGCACTACTGTTTGATTAGCAGTGTTTCTGTAGTACAGGCACATAGCACTACTGTTTTATTAGCGGTGTTTCCTTAGTACAGGCACCTAGCACTACTGTTTGATTAGCAGTGTTTCTGTAGTACAGGCACCTAGCACTACTGTTTGATTAGCGGTGTTTCAGTAGTACAGGCACCGACCACTACTGTTTGACTAGCGGTGTTTCTGTAGTACAGGCACATAGCACTACTGTTTGACTAGCGGTGTTTCAGTAGTACAGGCACATAGCACTACTGTTTGATAAGCAGTGTTTCTGTAGTACATGCACCTAGCACTACTGTTTGATTAGCGGTGTTTCAGTAGTAACAGGCACATAGCACTACTGTTTGATAAGCAGTGTTTCAGCAGTACAGGCACCTACCGCTACTGTTTGACTAGCGGTGTTTCAGCAGTACATGCACCTAGCACTACTGTTTGATTAGCAGTGTTTCAGTAGTACATGCACCTAGCACTACTGTTTGATTAGCGGTGTTTCAGTAGTACAGGCACCTAGCACTACTGTTTGACTAGCAGTGTTTCTGTAGTACAGGCACCTAGCACTACTCTTTGACCAGCAGTGTTTCTGTAGTACAGGCACCTAGCACTACTGTTTGATAAGCAGTGTTTCTGTAGTACAGGCACATAGCACTACTGTTTGATTAGTGGTGTTTCTGTAGTACAGGCACATAGCACTACTGTTTGACTAGTGGTGTTTCAGTAGTACAGGCACCTAGCACTACTGTTTAATTAGCGGTGTTTCAGTAGTACAGGCACCTAGCACTACTGTTTGATTAGTGGTGTTTCTGTAGTACAGGCACCTAGCACTACTGTTTGATTAGTGGTGTTTCAGTAGTACAGGCACCTAGCACTACTGTTTGATTAGTGGTGTTTCAATAGTACAGACACATAGCACTACTCTTTGATTAGCAGTGTTTCTGTAGTACAGGCACCTAGCACTACTGTTTGATTAGCAGTGTTTCTGTAGTACAGGCACCTAGCACTACTGTTTGACAAGCAGTGTTTCTGTAGTACAGGCACCTAGTACTACTGTTTGATTAGCAGTGTTTCTGTAGTACAGGCACATAGCACTACTGTTTGATTACTGTTGACTGTTGACTTCCGGCGCCGACAGAGATGGCAGCCTCGCTTCACGTTCTCAGGAAACCATGCAGTATTTTGTTTTTTTATGTATTACTTCTTACATTGTTACCCGGAAAATATTAAGTTTTATTACATACAACCGGGAGGAACTATTGGATATAAGAGCAACGTCAACTTACCAACATTACGACCAGGAATACGACTTTCCCAAAGAGGATTCTCCTTTCGTTAACCCAAACACAACAACAGACTGGATAGCACGTGGCTACTCAAAACAACGGCGGCGCCGGAGAAGAGGGAAACGCGCCGGTCTTTTTGGTCAAGCTACGTCGACGGGCGCATCGTGCACCTCTCCCGAGTATTTTAATCGCCAATGTACAGTCTCTTGACAACAAAGTAGACGAAATCCGATCGAGGGTTGCCTTTCAGAGAGACATTCGAGACTGCAACGTTCTTTGCTTCACGGAAACATGGCTCACTCAGGACACGTTATCAGAGTCGGTACAGCCACCTGGTTTCTCCACGCATCGCGCCGACAGAAACAAACATCTCTCTGGTAAGAAGAAGGGCGGGGTGTGTGTCTTATGATTAACGAGGCGTGGTGTGATCATAACAACATACAGGAACTCAAGTCCTTTTGTTCACCTGACATAGAATTCCTTACAATCAAATGCAGACCGCATTATCTACCAAGAGAATTCTCTTCGATTATAATCACAGCCGTGTACATCCCCCCTCAAGCTAATACATCGACGGCACTGAAAGAAATTCATCGGACTCTATGTAAACTGGAAACCACATATCCTGAGGCTGCATTTATTGTGGCTGGGGATTTTAATAAGGCTAATTTAAGAACAAGGCTCCCGAAATTTTACCAGCATATCGAATGTGCCACCCGGGCTGGTAAAATCCTGGACCACTGTTATTCCAACTTCCGTGATGCATACAAGGCTATTCTCCGCCCTCCTTTCGGCAAGTCTGACCATGACTCCATTTTGTTGCTCCCAGCCTACAAACAGAAACTAAAACAGGAAACGCCCGTTCTCAGGTCTGTTCAACGCTGGTCCGACCAATCTGATTCCATGCTGCAAGATTGCTTCGAGCACGTGGACTGGGATATGTTCGGATAGCATCTGACAACAACATTGATGTATACGCTGATTCGGTGAGCGAGTTTATTAGCAAATGCATTGGTGATGTTGTACCCATAGCAAATATCAAAACCTTCCCCAACCAGAAACCATGGATTGATGGCAGCATTCGCGCAAAACTGAAAGCGCGAACCACTGCTTTTAACCAGGTAAAGGCTACCGGAAACATGACTGAATACAAACAGTGCAGCTACTCCCTCCGCAAGGCAATCAAACAAGCTAGCGTCAATATAGAGACAAAGTAGAGTCACAATTCAATGGCTCAGACACAAGAGGAATGTGGCAGGGTCTACAGTCAATCACGGACTACAAAAAGAAAACCAGCCCGTCGCGGACCATGACGTCCTGCTCCCAGACAAACTAAACAACTTCTTTGCTCGCTTTGAGGACAATACAGTGCCACCGACACGGCCCGCTACCAAAACCTGCGGGCTCACCTTCACCGCAGCCAATGTGAGAAAAACATTTAAATGTGTTAACCCTCGCAAGGCTGCCGGCCCAGATGGCATCCCTGGCCGTGTCCTCAGAGCATGCGCAGACCAGCTGGCTGGTGTGTTTACGGACATATTCAATCAGTCCCTATCCCAGTCTGCTGTTCCCACATGCTTCAAGAGGGCCACCATTGTTCCTGTTCCCAAGAAAGCTAAGGTGACTGAGCTAAATGACTATCGCCCGTAGCACTCACTTCCGTCATCATGAAGTGCTTTGAGAGATTAGTCAAGGATCATATCACCTCCATCCTGCCAGACACCCTGGACCCACTCCAATTTGCTTACCGTCCCAATAGGTCCACAGACGCAGCAATCGCAATCACACTGCATACTGCCCTAACCCATCTGGACAAGAGGAATACTTATGTAAGAATGCTGTTCATCGACTACAGCTCAGCATTTAACACCATAGTTCCCTCCAAGCTCGTCATTAAGCTCGAGACCCTGGGTCTCGACCCAGCCCTGTGCAACTGGGTCCTGGACTTCCTGACGGGCCGGTCCCAGGTGGTGAGGGTAGGAAACAACATCTCCACCCCGCTGATCCTCAACACTGGGGCCCCACAAGGGTGCGTTCTCAGCCCTCTCCTGTACTCCCTGTTTACCCATGACTGCGTGGCCAAGCACGCATCCAACTCAATCATCAAGTTTGCTGACGACACTACAGTGGTAGGCTTGATTACCAACAACGACGAGGCGGCCTACAGAGAGGAGGTGAGGGCCCTCGGAGTGTGGTGTCAGGAAAATAACCTCTCACTCAATGTCAACAAAACAAAGGAGATGATCGTGGACTTCAGGAAACAGGAGAGGGAGCACCCCCCTATCCACATCGAGGGGACAGTAGTGGAGAAGGTGGAAAGTTTTAAGTTCCTCGGCGTACACATCACGGACAAACTGAATTGGTCCACCCACACAGACAGCGTGGTAAAGAAGGCGCAACAGCGCCTCTTCAACCTCAGGAGGCTGAAGAAATTTGGCTTGTCACCAAAATCACTCACAAACTTTTACAGATGCACAATCGAGAGCATCCTGTCGGGCTGTATCACCGCCTGGTACGGCAACTGCTCCGCCCACAACCGTAAGGCTCTCCAGAGGGTAGTGAGGACTGCACAACGCATCACCGGGGTTAAACTACCTGCCCTCCAGGACACCTACACCACCCGATGTCACAGAAAGGCCAAAAAGATCATCAAGGACAACAACCACCCGAGCCACTGCCTGTTCACCGCTATCATCCAGAAGGCGAGGTCAGTACAGGTGCATCAAAGCTGGGACCGAGAGACTGAAAAACAGCTTCTACCTCAAGGCCATCAGACTGTTAAACAGCCATCACTAACATTGAGTGGCTGCTGCCAACATACTGACTTAAATCTCTAGCCACTTTATACATAGGAATTGGATGTAACAAATGTATCACTAGCCACTTTAAACAATTTTGTATATAATGTTTACGTATCCGACATACTCATATCAAATGTATACACTGTACTCTAAACCATCTACTGTATCTTGCCTATGCCGTTCGGTCATCGACCCAAATCTCTAGCCACTTTAATAATTATAATTGGATGAAATAATGTATCACTAGCCACTTTAAACAATGCCATTTATATAATGTTTACATATCCTACATTACTCATCTCATATATATGTGTATATACTGTACTCCATACCATCTACTGCATCTTGCCTATGCCGGTCAGCCATCGCTCATCCATATATTTATATGTACATACTCGTATTCATTCCTTTACTCTTGTGTGTATAAGGTAGTTGTTGTGAATTTGTTAGATTACTTGTTAGATACTACTGCATGGTCGGAACTAGAAGCACAAGCATTTCGCTACACTCGCATTAACATCTGCTAACCATGTGTATGTGACAAATAAAATTTGATTTGATTTGATTTGATTTGATTTGATTAGCAGTGTTTCTGTAGTACAGACACCTAGCACTACTGTTTGACAAGCAGTGTTTCTGTAGTACAGGCACCTAGCACTACTGTTTGATTAGCAGTGTTTCTGTAGTACAGGCACATAGCACTACTGTTTTATTAGCGGTGTTTCCTTAGTACAGGCACCTAGCACTACTGTTTGATTAGCAGTGTTTCTGTAGTACAGGCACCTAGCACTACTGTTTTATTAGCGGGGTTACTGTAGTACAGGCACCTAGCACTACTGTTTTATTAGCGGTGTTTCCTTAGTACAGGCACCTAGAATAAATGACCACTGGGTTGATGCAAATCATCATGATGTAATTATGACATGTACATATATGCTACTTTGTAGCTAGTTAACATTTAATAGAGAAGGTTTTGGGGAAAGCCTTTCCATCTACCAGAAGACAGTTAGGTCTTTCATTACCATCACTATGTTTTTCCTGTTCCTTAATTCATTGAATCCTGGACATTTTACTTCATATTAAGAGGCATGTCTTACCTTGCTTCAAAGTAGCCTATTGCCAAAATCCCAACATTGAAACGTGCAGGCAATTATTTTTATAAAGACTTACTCATATGCGTTCTCCTGTCCTATTGTATTGTTTTCAACTTTTTTTATTGTCTAGCAGCCAAAGGCATTATCCTAATCATATTGCCAACCCCTGATAGTTGTTACATCTTTAACCTCCCCTCTTTCGAACTGATATTTCTGTCTCTGTCCATGAAACCTCTTGCATGTGTGGGGCACATTTTAGAACTGTGGCCTACCTACTGCCGTGTGAACACCGCTGTGCCTAAAACGTGAAGAAATAATAGACATTCAACATTTTAATCAAAACATTCCGGTCTGTTCCATCAGCCTTATTAATTGATATGGCGTATACCTCCACAACACTACCTTGATACATATGATTGGGGATTAAGAAGTGAGTATAGGTAATGCCCACGGAATAATAAATGGGTATACGGCGGATACCTGCTTTTACCCTCCGCTACACCACTGAACCAATGGTTGTGTGCCACATCATCGACTGTGCAGTCGGGCACCAGATTGCTTTAAAGTTCCAAAGCAGCTGTTTTTATCTCAATATCAAATCATTGTTTTCAATTAAAATGTTTAAAAATAAACTAATTGCTTCTTAGCAAAGAACAAATTTTAAAGCAAGAATTTTGCTAGGACTGTCTGGGAGTCATCTGAGTGGGGAAGGGAAAACTGAAAACTAGCTGTTATTTGCAGAGATTTGGTCTATTAACTTATTAACCGCCTGGTGATGTCACCAGGCAGGTCAAAACTCCATCCCACCAAATCACTAAAAGAGAATTATCATAATTTTCACAATTTCACAGTATTATTCCAACCTCATAGTGTGGCAATACACTCTGAGTGTACAAAACATTAAGAATACCTGCTCTTTCCATGACACAGACTGACCAGGTGAATCCAGGTGAAAGCTATGATCCCTTATTGATGTCACTTGTTAAATCCGTGTAGATGAAGGGGGAGGAGACTGATTTAAAGAAGGATTTAGGAAGGTGTTCCTAATGTTTGTTATACACAGTGTATATAAAACACAGGAAATAATGTTTTTGACTGCAGTGCCCCTTTAACATATGCGATTAGATGATATGAAACATACCTATCCAGGCGTTGTAAGAACTGGCATGCATCAGCAATGTCTGAGGGGAACACGACCATAGTCACTGAGTCATCCTGGCCTGTCATACTACAGCAAGGGGAGAGGAGGAGGGAGAGTGGTGAAGGCGTGGGAGGTCCTGCCTGGAGAGCAGAGGGGCAAGGTCCACAGACTGTTCTCTAACCTTACAGCAGTTGCTATGCAGCGACAGTGTGCTAGTGTGTGTGTGTGTGTGTGTGTGTGTGTGTGTGTGTGTGTACTGTATGTGCAACAAAGGGAGGGACAGCAAGCGTGACGGAGTGACCAGCAAAGATCCGTGTAGTTTGTTGCGTAGGAAATCTAATCAGCAGAAATCAGATCAAACACACCAGGTGAGTCAGAGGCTGACACTGTCTGGGAAAAGGGGCACACTGATTGGCAGACAGTGAGTGCTCCTTCTCTTTCTCCGTCTTTCCCAGCCCTGCCCTGCCTGTGGCTGCAGCCCTGCCTACACTTAGCTCAGAGCTCTCAGCCTCCCGCTGGTCCTTGTCTTTGGCTGCAGAGTGCTGTGACTCCCTCCTCCGTTCTCTTTCCCTCTCTCCCTCCCTTCCTCTCGTCTGTCTGTTATGGTGTTGTGGTCTACTGATTGCTACCAGTTTCCTGCAGCCAAAACATGAATTTGTCAGAGCTCTCGGCCCCAGAGAAATCTAATCAAAATACATCAACCGTGACCACTTAGGGGGCAATTGTGACAGTTGGTGAGGAGTGGGAGACAGAGGGGGAGACAGGGGAAGAGAGAGAGAGAGGGATACAGAGGGAGTAGTATAATTAACTATTTGCACGGCTGCTCACCTGCAGGCCTGCTGCCCAGATTTGGGCCCCGCTGGCTCGCTAAGTAAGTATTTGCACGCAAACTAGTGATATTTGATCCACCCCAGTGTCAAGTGCTTCAATAACGTAAAAAATTGAAGAGCGGGAGGCTCTCCCGAGTATCTCAGCTGGCAGTTTGATTCAGATTTTATTATCCGCGCTGCTTCTATAATAAGCAAGAACTGTCCTGTCGCATTAGGCACGCTCGGCAGCGCACCCCGTACCCCCCACTCTCTTCTCTCACACACACACGCACGCACACACACATACACACCACTTAGCCAGAGGAAATGGACTCTCCTGCCGCCAGCCTCTCCTCTGGTGGAGAATGGCAGACTTAACCCCTTTATATCCACCCATCCATTTCTCTCTCTCTCTCTCTCTCTCTCTCTCTCTCTCTCTCTCTCTCTCTCTCTCTCTCTCTCTCTCTCTCTCTCTCTCTCTAGCTCTCTCTATCTCTAGCTCTATCTCACTAGCTCTATCCCCCCCTCTCTCCTCTCTCTCTACCCCTCAATTTCTCCCTAGGGAGTCAGTGTCTAAGGTTATGAGTGCCTCTCTAAGGTCCTGAGTGTGTCTCTAAGGTCCCGAGTGTGCCTCTAAGGTCCCGAGTGTGTCTCTAAGGTTCCGAGTGTGTCTCTAAGGTCCCGAGTGTGTCTCTAAGGTCCCGAGTGTGTCTCTAAGGTTCCGAGTGTGTCTCTAAGGTCCCGAGTGTGTCTCTAAGGTCCCGAGTGTGTCTCTAAGGTCCCGAGTGTGTCTCTAAGGTACCGCGTGTGTCTCTAAGGTCCCGAGTGTGTATGTAACTCCAAAGCAAAAGACACACCTGTCCTGGTGCTGTCATCCATTGTGGAGTTGTGAGGTAACATGTTAATTACACTGCAAAAAAATGTATTTAAGTAAAAAAATGTAAATGTATTACTTTTGAGATTATTTTGCTTTATCCAGACTACATAGCTTGTATCAAGACGTTTGAGACTAACCAAAATGATCATTTCATTGGGGTAAGATTGGGTTAAGACCAGGGTTGCAAAATTCAAGTTACTTTCCCAAAATTCCCAGGTTTTTCAGAAATCCTGGTTGAAGGATTCCGGATTTACCTCTTATTCCCTCTTTATTTCAGGACACCACTAACCAGGATTTTGCAACGTTAGGTATGTCATATAGCTAATGTAACTGCAAATGTTAGTGTTGTTTTCTCTCTTGACAAACTACTTCCAGGTCAGCAGGATACTCACGGATGCAGAACTATGAGCAGAGCCCTGGGGTGTGTGTGTCTAACCCAGCCAGGGAGTATGTGTTTGTTTGTGTGTGTGGCCTGTGTGTCTAATTCATCTAGTGTGTAAGTGTGTGTAACCCAGCCCTGTGTGTGTGTGTGCGTATCTGCGTGCGAGTGTGTGCATGTGTATCTACGTGCAGTGTGTGTGTGTGTGTGTGTGTGTGTGTGTGTGTGTGTGTGTGTGTGTGCATGTGTATCTGCGTGCGAGTGTGTGTGCGAGTGCATGCATCTAACCCAGCCAAGATTATGCTATATTTACAGTGGGTCGCCTGGCAAAGCATCCTCTCCTGCTGCTGTAACTGGACTGAGACAGACATCATTATGGTGCTACAGTACAGCCACATAAATAACATCTCCACTGTATTCTACGCTCTAGATTCTATGGCATAAATACAGATACAGCGCTTTGAAAGCAATGTATTTTACAGTATTAAATCTTGAATATGTTTAGAATATGCCTTACTTTTTGTTAGTGAACAGTTAGTTGTCCATCTTTTTCTGTTGCATAATTATTTTCTATGTGAGCTGCTATATATTAGTTTCCATTATTATTAATGTGTAAACATTACAATAATATATAATTCTACAAATGTATGTTAGTGGATGATTTACACTGCGTGCACATTACGTGCATACTATTTGTCACGCCCTGACCTGTATGAGCCTTTTTATGTCTCATTTTGGTTTGGTCAGGGTGTGATTTGGGGTGGGCATTCTATGTTCACTTTTGTATTTCTTTGTTGTTGGCCGGGTATGGCTCTCAATCAGGGACAGCTGTCCATCGTTGTCTCTGATTGGGAACCATACTTAAGTAGCCCTTTTTCCCTCCTTTCCTTGTGGGAAGTTAACTTTGGTTGTAGTGTTTGTAGGTGTCTATGCGCCACACAGTGCATGTCCGATCTTTGTTTTGTATTTTTGTTTCGGTGAGTTAAACTTAAATAAACATGTTTTTCAAGTCCGTCCTTGAAGATCGTGACAGAACTTTCCACCACCAAGAGACCAAGTAGCGTGGTCATCTGGAATCCTGGACATGGGAGGAGATCCTGGACGGTAAGGGACCCTGGAGGCAGGCGGGGGAATACCGCCGTTCCAAGGAGGAGCTGGAGGCAGCAAAGACGGAGCGGCGCTTTTACGAGGAGAAGTATGCGGGAACACGGCTGGCATTTAAGCCCGAGAGGCAGCCCCCACATTTTTTTGGGGGGGGGGGGCACACGGGGAGTTTGGCTGGGCCAGGTTGGAGACCTGGGCCAGCTCCCGTGCTTACGAGAGGAGCATCGCACTGGTAAGGCACCGTGTGGCGGTGAAAGCGCCGCGGTGTCACCAGTGCGTGTTCACAGCCGGTGCGCGACATGCCAGCTTCCCGCATCTTTCGAGCTAAGGGGAGTGTTCAGCCTGAAAGGAGTGTGCCGGCTCAGCGCTCTTGGTCTCCAGTACGCCTCCTCGGACCAGGATATCCTGCGCCGGCTCTGCGTACTGTGTCTCCGGTGCGTCTCCACAGCCCAGTACGTCCTGTGCCAGTGCCCCGCAGTGGCCAGGCAAAATTAGCCATTCAGCCAGGACGGGTTGTGCAGGCTGTACGCTCGAGACCTCCAGTGCGCCTCCACGGCCCAGTGTATCCTGTCCCCGCTCCACGCATCAGGTCCCCTGTGCACCTTCAGAGCCCGGCACGGCCTGTTCCCGCACCAGGCTCCCTGTGCGTCTTCAGAGCCCGGCACGGCCTGTTCCCGCTCCACGCATCAGGTCACCTGTGCGCCTTCAGAGCCCGGCACGGCCTGTCCCTGCTCCACGCACCAGGCTCCCTGTGCGTCTTCAGAGCCCGGCACGGCCTGTTCCCGCTCCACGCATCAGGTCACCTGTGCGCCTTCAGAGCCCGGCACGTCCTGTCCCTGCTCCACTCACCAGGCTCCCTGTGCGTCTTCAGAGCCCGGCACGGCCTGTTCCCGCTCCACGCATCAGGTCTCCTGTGCGCATCGAGAGCCCGGCACGTCCTGTCCCTGCTCCACGCACCAGGTCCCCTGTGCGCCTTCAGAGCCCGGCACGGCCTGTCCCTGCTCCACGCATCAGGTCCCCTGTGCGCCTTCAGAGCCCGGCGCTGCCTGTCACTGCTCCACGCATCAGGTCCCCTGTGCGCATTCAGAGCCCGGCGCTGCCTGTCACTGCTCCACGCACCAGGTCCCCTGTGCGCCTTCAGAGCCCGGCACGTCCTGTCCCTGCTCCACGTGTCAGGTCCCCTGTGCGCATCGAGAGCCCAGTGCGGCCTGTCCCTGCTCCACGCATCAGGTTCCCTGTGCGCATTCAGAGCCCGGCACGTCCTGTCCCTGCTCCACGCACCAGGTCCCCCGTCCGCATCGAGGGCCCGGCACGTCCTGCCACTGCTCCCAGCACCAGATCTCCAGTGCTTCCCCACAGTCCGGAGTCTCCAGAGACGGTCCCCAGCCCGGGGTCTCCAGAGACGGTCCCCAGCCGGGGTCTCCAGAGACGGTCCCCAGCCCGGGGTCTCCAGAGACGGTCCCCAGCCCGGGGTCTCCAGAGACGGTCCCCAGCCGGGGTCTCCAGAGACGGTCCCCAGCCCGGGGTCTCCAGAGACGGTCCCCAGCCCGGGGTCTCCAGAGACGGTCCCCAGCCCGGGGTCTCCAGAGACGGTCCCCAGTCCGGGGTCTCCAGAGATGGCCCCCAGTCCGGAGCCTCCAGAGACGGTCCGGAGCCTCCAGAGACGGTCCGGGGCCCGCAAAGAGGGTGCCCAGTCTGGAGCCTCCAGAGACGGTCCGGAGCCTCCAGAGACGGTCCCCAGTCCGGGGCCCGCAACGAGGGTGCCCAGTCCGGGGCCCGCAACGAGGGTGCCCAGTCCAGGGTCGGCGGCAAGGGCCCCCACCCCAGAGGCGCCACCAAAGCAGAGGGAGCCAGAGGTGGAGCGTGGTCTACATCCTGCACCAGACCCGCCACCGTGGATAGATGCCCACCCAGACCCTCCCCAATAGGTTCAGGTTTTGCGGCCGGAGTCCGCACCTTTGGGGGGGGGGGGTACTGTCACGCCCTGACCTGTATAAGCCTTTTTATGTCTCATTTTGGTTTGGTCAGGGTGTGATTTGGGGTGGGCATTCTATGTTCACTTTTGTATTTCAGACAGGGACAGCTGTCCATCGTTGTCTCTGATTGGGAACCATACTTAAGTAGCCCTTTTGCCCTCCTTTCCTTGTGGGAAGTTAACTTTGGTTGTAATGTTTGTAGGTGTCTATGCGCCACACAGTGCATGTCCGATCTTTGTTTCGTATTTTTGTTTCTGTGAGTTAAACTTAAATAAACATGTTTTTCTCAACCCGGCACGCTGTGCCTTGGTCCGTCCTTGAAGATCGTGACACTATTTCTCTTTTTGATAACTCTTCATGTGTATTAGGCTTGTTAAATGTGTTTTTAATAGTTTTCTTTTTTGGTGTCTCATCGCATGTTTATTTAGTTCTCATAGCAGTGTTCGGTGTTGGGAGGCTTTTGTAACTTTGTTCATATTTAACTGAACTGATAAAACAGTGTTTCTCCCACACTGTGCAGCCTTAGGCGGGCTGGCTGCCTGCTGACATAGGCCATAAAGAGAAAGGAAAGTATCTGTAAGAAACAGTCTGAGACCTCTTCACACGGGACAACAAACGCAGCAATCAGCCAAACACGTGTTATATAAACCAGAATGAAAACACCTTTGCATTTTTACGAAAACATTTTTTACAGCGCTGGAAAATGAACAATTGTTTGGTGTAAATAGGACAAGTGATTGTATATGCACTGCACATTTTTGGAGAGGTTACGCAAGAGGAGCCTTTCAGCTAATTCCATCAAAGCCTTGAGAGTAGATTTAGTTTATAATTGGGCATCTTTATTTCAGTGTGTTTTTCAGCAGTGTTCCTCTGTGTATCTGTGTAGAGAAGTGTAGAGCAGCTCAGAGCCAATGGTAATCAGAGTGATAATACATCCCTTTCTCTACAGCACTGAGTTTGACCCGGCACCAGCATCCATGACGGATCTGTCAGGGTATTTATGACAAAATGTGTAGAATAGCAGGAAATTTGCTATAAAACCTCTATGTGTAGAATTACAGGAAATTAGCTTGGGAAATTCTCTCAGCCTCGTTGCACAATGTGTCGAATAGCATGATATTAGCTATAAAACTGCACATTTTCCTCTATGCCCCAGGGCAATATGTGTAGAATTGCAGGAAATTAGCATTAAAAATGCAAAATTATCTCCGCCTCATTGCAAAACGTATAGAGTTATAGGAAGTTAGCAGTTCCTCCCAAAAAAATTCCCCAATTATACAGTTTAAGTCGGAAGTTTACATACACTTCGGTTGGAGTCATTAAAACTATATTTTCATACACTCCACATATTTCTTGTTAACAAACTATAGTTTTGGCAAGTTGGTTAGGACATCTACTTTGTGCATGACACAAGTCATTTTTACAACAATTGTTTACAGACAGATTATTTCACTTATAATTCACTGGGTCAGAAGTTTACATACACTAAGTTGACTGTGCCTTTAAACAGTTTGGAAAATTCCAGAAAATGATGGCTTTAGAAGCTTTTGATAGGCTAATTTACATAATTTGAGTCAATTGGAGGTGTACCTGTGGATGCATTTAAAGGCCTACCTTCAAACTCAATGCCTCTTTGCTTGACATCATGGGAAAATCTAAAGAAATCAGCCAAGAAAATTGTAGACCTCCACAAGTCTGGTTCATCTTTGGGAGCAATTTCCAAACGCCTGAAGGTACCACGTTCATCTGTACAAACAATATTATGCAAGTATAAACACCATGGGACCACGCAGCCGTCATACCGCTCAGGAAGGAGACACGTTCTGTCTCCTAGAGAGGAATGTACTTTGGTGCGAAAAGTGCAAATCAATCCCAGAACAACAGCAAAGGACCTTGTGAAGATGCTGGAGGAAACAGGAACAAAAGTATCTATATCCACAGTAAAACGAGTCCTATATCAACATAACCTGAAAGGCCACTCAACAAGGAAGAAGCCACTGCTCCAAAACCGCCATTAAAAAGCCAGACTACGGTTTGCAACTGCACATGGGGACAAAGATCTTACTTTTTGGAGAAATGTCCTCCAGTCTGATGAAACAAAAATATAACTGTTTGGCCATAATGACCATCGTTATGTTTGGAGGAAAAAGGGGGAGGCTTGTAAGCCGTAGAACATCATCCCAACTGCGAAGCATGGGGGTGGTAGCATCATTTTGTGGGGGTGCTTTGCTGCAGGGGGGACTGGTGCACTTCACAAAATTGATGGCATCATGAGGGAGGGAAAGTATGTGGAAATATTGAAGCAACATCTCAAGACATCAGTCAGGAAGTTAAAGCTTGGTCGCCAATTGGGTCTTCCAAATGGACAATGACCCCAAGCATAATTCCAAAGTTGTGGCAAAATGGCTTAAGAACAACAAAGTCAAGGTATTGGAGTGGCCATCACAAAGCCCTGACCTAAATCCTATAGAAAATGTTTGGGCAGAACTGAAAAAGCGTGTGTGAGCAAGGAGGCCTACAAACCTGACTCAGTTACACCAGCTCTGTCAGGAGGAATGGGCCAAAATTCACCCAACTTATTGTGGGAAGCTTGTGGAAGGCTACCCGAAACGTTTGACCCAAGTTAAACAATTTTAAAGGCAATGCTACCAAATACTAATTGAGTGCATGTAAACTTCTGACCCACTGGGAATGTGATGAAAGAAATAAAAGCTGAAAAAAAATTGTTCTCTCTACTATTATTCTGACATTTCACATTCTTAAAATAAAGTGGTGATCCTAACTGACCAAAAACAGGGAATTTTAACTAGGATTAAATGTCAGGAATTGTGAAAAACTGAGTTTAAATGTATTTGACTAAGGTGTATGTAAACTTCCGACTTCAACTGTATATATATATTTTGGGGGGGTCTCCGATGTATTGTATATGTCTATGTCTATGAGAAACCTCAGGCATCCAGAAGAGCCATGCTGCTCACAGAGAAGTCAAATGACTTTGCTTATTATTTTCTGCTGCCAAATGATGAAGATATGTGTTCAGCCTGATTTAGAAGCCTAAAGTGCAGTACAGTGTGCTGGAGAGGTGACTTGAGAGTAGTATTAGACATAACAGTGCTCTGAGGAGATCCTGTGGTCGGCATCTTAGAGGAGGACAATGTATTCCTGCTGGTTACAGTGAGGTTGTACAAGCAGAGTGCGTACTGCAAGTACTGTAGCTGTTGGGAAGAGCAGACAGACAGGCTGACAGAACGACAGACAGACAGACAGACCAGCAGGCAGGCAGACGGACAGGCAGACAGAACGGCAGACAGACCGGCAGACAGTCAGACAGACTAGCAAACGGGCAGACAGGCAGACAGACAGGTGCAGCAGTTTCTCACCAACATGGTTTTGAATGTAAACTCCTCCAACTTTACTGCATTATTAAATCACACATAAATTATTCAACGACTTTCGTATCAAACAAATATTTTGCAACTTGCACCTACAAATGTGAGGGGAAACATTTGTCCTATTGCTAGATAAATAAATAGAGTGTTTGAATTAAGTTTATTCCTGTAGTTTCTATGGCTCAGCTTACGTACTGGCAGCAAATAAGGCGTGGAGACATTGTGTGTGTCTCCCTGGGGAGAGTGGTGCTGATGGTGCTGTACAAACACACATCTAGGCTAACACATCCACACACTGATGTTGCTGTACAAACACACATCCAGGCTAACACATCCACACACTGATGGTGCTGTACAAACACACATCCAGGCTAACACATCCACACACTGATGGTGCTGTACAAACACACATCCAGGCTAACACATCCACATACTGATGGTGCTGTACAAACACACATCCAGGCTAACACATCCACACACTGATGGTGCTGTACAAACACACATCCAGGCTAACACATCCACACACTGATGGTGCTGTACAAACACACATCCAGGCTAACACATCCACATACTGATGGTGCTGTACAAACACACATCCAGGCTAACACATCCACACACTGATGGTGCTGTACAAACACACATCCAGGCTAACACATCCACATACTGATGGTGCTGTACAAACACACATCCAGGCTAACACATCCACACACTGATGGTGCTGTACAAACACACATCCAGGCTAACACATCCACATACTGATGGTGCTGTACAAACACACATCCAGGCTAACACATCCACATACTGATGGTGCTGTATCATTCTATGCATATGAGAGCACTTTACATACACGTTCTAACAACATCCCAGTTTCTTAACACCTCTCCATTCCCCTGCCGTGTGGTTGCCAGGGAGAGCAGTCTAGGGATCATTATGGTCTGGATGGAGTCAGAAAGCAGTGTGTGTGTGTGTGTGTGTGTGTGTGTGCACAAGTGCGTGCAAGTGTGACACTCCGAGGTGCTGACGCTGCTGTCGACGGTGGGACGACGGGAAGTGGCGTCAGGATAGGCTGTGGGTCACGTGGTCGAGTTACTCACGCCTTCCTGCAAACTTTAAGGAGGCATCCAGGAAGCCTGCTAGATGCACACAGCACACACACTAATATACACACACTCAAAAACACAGATACACTTAATAGCATGGTGACTACAAGGAGCTCTCATCTCAAATAACGGGAAGACTGGCCTACAGTTAATTAGAGCTACTTCAGTATATATTTAGTATGGAGCCATTTACAGTGTGTTCCTGCCCAGATACCTTGACCTAATGCTCATCCTGATATTTCTATATTTCTTCATTCCATTCTTTTACTTTTAGATTTGTGTGTATTGTTGTGTATTGTTAGATATTAATGCACTGTTGGAACTAGGAACACAAGCATTTCGCTACATAATCTGCTGAATAATATCTGCTAAACGTGTATGCGACCAATACAATTTTGTAAAATCCAGACAGGTCTTCAATAGTTTAGAAAACATATTCTAATATTGTAATTTCTAGATTTCTTGTTTTGATTATTTGTCTATTTGTATAGTTTGATATTCTGCTGCATTGTTGGAGCTAGTAACATAAGCATTTCGCTGCACCTGTTATTTAATTCACCTGCAAATCTGTGTACGCATCCAATACACTTTGATTTGATTTAAAGCTTTAGGTCAAGACCAAGGAGAAATATGGACTGCCTTTCAGATTAAATCATTCCTTCTGTGAAATTTCACACAGCATTTCCTAGATAAATGTGAGAGATGTATTTCATAATACCTCATGGCTACTCTCTCAGTGCTTATAGCTCTCTCCTCCTCTCTCTCCTCCTTCTCTCTCGTCTCTCCTCCTTCTCCTCTCCTTCTGCTCTCTCTTCTCCTCTCCTCCTCCTCTCCCTTCTCCTCTGTTCCTCCTCCTCTCTCTTCTCCTCCTCCTCTCTCTTCTCCTCTCCTCACATGCAATAAAGTTTGCTGCCTCATGTGGGGGGTATCTCCTTCCTTTTGAAGCCTCAGACTTATTTTGGCTCATAATTTGTACATTTACTTTACTTGCTTCTGCATGCATTTCCCTACTGCATTTTTAAAGGCTGCTGCTCATTTCTGCTCATGCTCTCTTGCTTTGTTCTGATCACGCAAGGATCTCCTATCCCACATAACGGGAACACTGGCATACATGCAAATTCTCACATACACACACACACACACACAGTGGAGCAGTCTGTTTGCAGCGTGAATTGTTTCTTGTCTTCTGTGGTATTAAGGCCAGATGATAAACTGAGAGATCAGACCTGTTTGTCAGGTTCAAGGAACAATCATCTCCCTTCTAGCTGTGGACAAAATCTCCAACAAACAAGTCAGACTTGATAGTTAAAATATAGAAAGTTATTGTATATTTTTATATTCGTCCATCATGTAGAATATTGTCAGAGAGGAGTATATCCGATGAAGTACAGTATCAGTCATGAAACTATAACTTTTATTTTCTCTCAAAAAATAACACTTAAAAAAATTACTCAAACAGAAAAGATTTACGTGAACTGATCTGTTCATTTTATTATTTTAATCTTGATTTATTATAATTTTTTGGAATAATGTACATTTATTTGTTCTTATTTTGTGGTCTATATGAGTACTGATTTTACTGCTGTTATATTCAACAGCTTAACGTTTAGTAAACATCTGTGTTTAGCAAATGAATACACCACATTATATGAATTTATTTAATTTACCACATCTATATAATAATAAGGGGGGGGGCTTATACTTGTGTGCAATGAAAATGTGTATTTTTGCCCACCCCAACTCTCTTGAGTCACCTGCAGTGAGTGGGTTCACAGCCATTGTACAGCACCAGCAGTATTTTACTTTTTTTGTCGGCTCTGGTATTCATACCAGCAACCTTGCGGTTACTGGCTAAACTCTCTAACATCAAGGCTACCTGCCTACCGTCCCTACATTCACCTTTTTCTTTTAATATTTAGACCGGTGGAGGTAATTAGTAGTATTTTCTATGATGAATGTCAAATATAAGTATTGAAATGATAAATGTGTTTTCTTTTTATGAAATATATGGTCAGGTGTCTATGTCCCAGTGCAACAGGTCCATCACATATCAGGAGAACTCAATAGAAATGTACTTCTTTAAAAAAATCTGCTGTAGTAAAATACTGATGTTTTTACACCTGTGGGTTGCCATTGTTTTTATAGAGTAAACTTTAAAGCATTTTCTTTATGGCTAGCTTTTAGCGGATACCGTTAGGAAACTCATAAAGTGAATTGTTAACACTCAGCTTGGACCAAAATTCTGTATCTTATGCTAATTTCCCTAATTGTGTTGTTGAACTGTGATTTTGGTTGGACTGTTTTCTTGAAAGCCTCCTACATTATTCTGATTCCTCTCCTCTGGTTGTGTAGCGAGCCTTCAGCATGATCTGTCGTCTGGCCTCATCCTTTAATCAAATACAAATGAGATACATTGGATTCGTTTTTTATTTGTATAATATGCCTACGGTCATAGTTTTTGGAAATCAGTTTGAATAGATCTGTTGGTCTAATTTTCATATGCTGTTAGATGAACCCTCCAGATGAATGAAATAACCCGTTTCCTCTCTCTTTCTCCCTCCCTCCCTCTATCTCTCTCCCTCTTTCTCTCCCCCCCTCTCTCTCCCCCTCTCTTTCTCCCTCTCTCTTTCTCCCTCTCTCTCTCCCTCTCTCTTTCTCCCTCTCTCCCTCCCTCTGTCTTTCTCTCTCTCTCCTCCCTCCCTCCCTCCCTCCCTCCCTCCTCCCTCCCTCCCTCCCTCCTCCCTCCCTCCCTCCCTCCCTCCCTCCCTCCCTCTCTCTTTCTCCCTGTCTCTCTCTCTCCCTCCCTCCCTCTGTCTCTTTCCCCCTCTCTCTCTCCCTCCCTCCCTCCCTCCCTCTGTCTCCCCCTCTCTCTCCCTCTCTCTTTCTCCCTCTCTCTCTCTCTCCCTCCAACTGTCTCTTTCCCCCTATCTCTCTCCCTCCCTCTGTCTCTTTCCCTCTGTCTCTTTCCCCCTCTCTCTCTGCCTCCCTCTGTCTCTCTCCCTCTCTGTTTCTCTCTCCCACCCTCTCTCTTTATTCTGTATTCTTGCCTCAGACTCCCGTCTCCCCTTCAACTGCTGTCATTTAGATTTTCTACTAACATGTGAATTTAGGTCAGCATTCAGTCTCCTCTCCACATTTTTTTTCTCTCTCTCTCTCTCTCTCTCTCTCTCTCTCTCTCTCTCTCTCTCTCTCTCTCTCTCTCTCTCTCTCTCTCTCTCTCTCTCTCTCTCTCTCTCTCTCTTTCTCCTTCCTTGCTCCCACCCACTGGCTTGCCAGGAACACCAGTTCAGGGGTCTTCACGCCAGCTGATCTGATTGGGACACAGAGTGTTTAAAAACAACAAGTACAATATAGAGAGGGTTGCAGAGGGGGTAGAGTGGGACAAGAGAAGGCCAGAGAGGGATTGAGAGAGGAGGAGAGGAGAGGAGAGGGAAGAAGCAGTCTAGGGTGTGTGTGAGAATGCAGATCACGTCTCGACACTCTCCTCCCAGCCAGCAAACACAGCTCCCAGTGCTGGCACTACGCATACTAACAGACAGCCCATATGGCTTCATTATGAGAAACGCACACCCACACACACGCACACATATACACACAAACAGACACATAAACAGACACACAAACAGACACATTCATACACTCACTCACACTCACACAGGAAGCTGGATGTAGGTATGTGTGTGAGGGTGGGATTGGGGTGGGATTGAGTGAAGGCACTGTTGAGTGGTGTGTAATGTAATGGCAGGGTGAGTTTCTCTACCTCCGGGGCTCAGTGGGAAAGATGGCCCAATTACTCAGATTTACACACAACACCATGAATGTCCTTCACAATCGATGCACACCATGCTGTTTGTCTGGTGCTTATTCTTAACAGCACACTGTGATTATGGACAATTTCATAATCAATAGGTTGTATAAAAACCATATTTTGTGGAATTATTATTCACTGTAAATCTATACTTCTTGTTGACTATAATACTGGGATATTTTTTAAACGCAACGGTATGCTCTTCCATTTCACACAATTTCAGAAATTTTGCAGGCTACAATGCCAGAGGCTACAATAGTGGAAATCTGTTTCAATACATTTCATTCCCTCTAGCTAGCTTACAACCATCATGGAGCTAGATGGGGGACATAATACCCAGAAGGAAACAGAGACGAGTGCTCTTCAGGGTACCTCAGCATGGGAGAGTATCTGTCCTAAAGGACCGCTCTCATTCTACAGATGGTATTCATGTTCAGTAGAGAACAGGTGGCTGTGAGATGTTGGTGAACTGGCCCTTATGCAGGTCAGAGATACTTTCAATGAGATTGATGCAGATGGATTATACTACAACATGACTGCTTTTTCATACTACACTGGATGACCAAGGATACTATGGGATGAAATTTAAGATCACATTTGTAAAAAAGGTAATTCAGATGGAATTTATCCCCATTTGCTAGATGGAAGACATACCTGACCCTGCTGAGAGATGGCCAGTCAATGACAGAACAGGAGCTGACAGGTAGGCAGCTGCTGCCCATTGGAGACTGGGCGTACTAGCTAAAGAAGAGTCTGGAGGTCATTACAGAGGAACTGAGAGAGACACAACTACACCTACACTGTCTCCCACCTCAGTCTGGACACAAGCTGGATGTCAGCTGGGAGCCTGATCCAGACAGAGACAGAGTCGTCAGCCTACTCTCCCTTTCAGCTCCAGTGGTGATGGTGGTGATTAGTCTGTTCTGTATTTACATTTGCGTCAGGAGGAGATGTTCAGGGACATCACCACAGCAAATTAACTAATGTGTGCGTGTGTGTTAAGACAGGGTGTGTGTGTTTAGACAGGACATCCCAGGGACCCAGCCAGACCTGTGAGGGGCCTGGGTTAGGACCTGGTGACCGGAGTGGAGGCGGAGGCCAGAAACGGAGACACTGGCTGTGTCCGAATACCAATACTTGCATGCTAAATAGTAGGCTGTTTGAGTATTCGAATATTAAATGTTTTATCGTATGTGGATTTTCGAAAAATGTTGTATGCTGTAAATGCCAGGATGATATATTCATTCCGGTTTTTTATTTAGTAGAATTCGCTGCACACTTTTCAGGAATTTCACAGCCACAATGCATTGAAAGAGGGGAGCTATGAGTTTTCATATCTAGATCTCTTTAAGTAAACAACAAAATGACTTGGAAGATGGCGAATAGCGGCACTTCTGAGGGGGTGGTCAAATGTAAGTAGTTTTTCTTCTATTTAAAATGATCACGACTATTTAATCATACATCTTTGAAAACAGATTTGCAGCCTAGTGCCTGCCGTGCCTCTATGTGATTTAGTAGCTAGGACTAGAAGTTATGACTGTTCGAACAGTAACGTTTGCTACATGGTTACTTGATGGTTACTTCATATTTAACGTTAGCCTATTTGGGTAGCTAGCTAGTTTCATTGCACATAGGAGTGTAATCATTACTCCAAACAGTTGCAAAACTTTCAGTTTTGTTACGAAAACAAACGTTTCTATTGGACAGATTCAGGTACGTCCCTCCCTGTTTGCTGAACCTGTCCAATATAAACGCTTGTTTTCGTTGAAACTGTTTGGAGTATACACCCCTGTTATGGTGAAAGCAATGGTACGCTGCACTCGTTACTGTTTCACCTTGGCACTTTTTTTCAGGATCTACATGAAGGATACTGAGCTGGAGAGGCAGCTGTCACCAGCATTGGTGAAAAATAAGTGGGAGAACCTTAAGCAAAAATACACTGCAGCTGTGGGCTCCTCTCCCTCCCAGAAGGGTCCAGATGTATAGGCGGGAGTAGGAGGTGACTGCCAGGAGGCACACCTTATGGCCATTTTAAAGGACATGATTAAGAAGTAGTTTTATGTATTATGTATGTCATTTATTCATAGCTATTAATTTATTCATTTTCTTGTCCTTTTTTTAAACCCAAAGTGGATTTATGTTTTCACGTTGAAAAGTGTTTCTTGTTTGTAATAAACATCTACTGATGGTGGGTTTTGCTTTCAACATTCAAAAATGCACTCTCACATCTGAGCTATCTTGTTGTAGGTGCGTGGTAACAATTAGATTAGTTGAAAGAAAAAAGAAAGTAGCCAGAGCAGTGTGCCACTTTCTTTTTTCATACACCTTTTTATTGACGCTTAGGAGTCGTCCTCTTGTCTTGGCCTTCTGTCATGTCTTCTCCTGCTCCCCCTCTCCGGCGCTCGATGTCACCGGTCTACTAACTACCGGTCCTGGAAACCCGCCTTTACACACACCTGCATCTCCTCATCAGTCACACTTGGACTTCATTACTCCCTTGATCAATTAACCTTTGAATAGCACTCTTGTTACTAGTCATCAGGTAGTATTGTTTGTGTTTTCCATGTCAGTTGCTGCTCTTGTTTTGCATCGTTTCATGTTCATCATCATTAAACTCACTAATTGCACCTACTTTCTGACTCCTTGCGTCTATGTACCTTACACCTTCTTCAGAGCTTTTTGCTCTACTATACTAAATTAACCATCTTTGGTATAATAATTATTAATTACATTTCAATAGCGCTTTTCATAGCAATTTCAAAGTGCATCAAAAGCTAAAAATATTAACCAATACATCATGAGTAGCCTAGCTGTAGTTCGCTTGGTCAACCAATACATCATGACTAGCCTAGCTGTAGTTGTCTAGGTCAACCAATACATCATGACTAGCCTAGCTGTAGTTGTCTAGGTCAACCAATACATCATGACTAGCCTAGCTGTAGTTGGCTAGGTCAACCAATACATCATGAGTAGCCTAGCTGTAGTTGTCTAGGTCAACCAATACATTATGACTAGCCTAGCTGTAGTTGTCTAGGTCAACCAATACATCATGACTAGCCTAGCTGTAGTTGGCTAGGTCAACCAATACATCATGAGTAGCCTATCTGTAGTTGGCTACGTCAACCAATACATCATGAGTAGACTAGATGTAGTTAGCTAGGTAAAACATTATAGGCCAAGTCTTTGAGTGCATGCATCCTCTAAAAATGGCTTGATCTCAGAGGAAGGTGGTCAGGGAGATGGTTGATGAAGATGGAGTCTGGTGATGATCTTGTGGAGGGCTAGCTACTCTGGAAATCAGAGTGAGTTGTCTCACCACTGGACTTCTCCTTCACAATGTATGGCACCCACTTGGATGATGCCTCAGCAGCTCTGGGTGCCAGAAAGCTCACCACACACAGTTCAGAACATTAGCCAGTCGTCCTCATTACGAGCCCTTTGCCTCAGCACTGCATTCCCCTACTGCATCTCCCATTCATCTAAATCATGAGGTGACTCTTCAATTGCTACAGGCTTAGGCCTACGTTACACTCAAGTTTACTCCAAATACGTTACAAATGCTAGCCGCTTAGCTAAAGTTAGTCCAAAACAGCAACATGAAAGGTCACTGGGTGGGGCTACAGACGATCCCTTCTGGTTCATATGTGAAGCCGACACTGATAGTAAATTCAAGACAAAAGGGAACTCTGAAAAAAACATGCTGCGACTGGGATTTTTATTTTCTTTACCATCATCCAACTCGCAATTTGAAGTCAAAAACTTGGCCATTGTCCTAGATCTCCAACTTCTCCAAACAGAAGATCACCAACGTCATGATTTTTCCAGTCTGAGCTCGTTTTGTTTCCGAATTCCCAGTTGTCTTGAACGCACTAAAACTAAGAAGTTTCAGCCATGGCATACTGCATACTTTTTACTAGTACATGCTAAATAGTACGTAGTACGATTAGTACACAGTATGCAGTTTAAGTAAGTAGTAGGCAAGGCAGATTTGGGCCACGACCACTAAAAGGAAGGTAGTGGGCCAACCTGTAAACAGATTCTATTGTATTAGCATTCTGTATAGAGTACAATACATCTGGTTTCAGATCATTTTCTTAGTTCAATATTTCCTTACAATAACTGCAATTAGATGATTTACGGTATTGTTTAATAACTGTACCATGCTTTAACCCACATTGTAATAACTGTGTTACTGTAGAATTAACAAACTAGCTGGTCCTTCTAATAGATTGAACAGAGCAGCATGGAAGACTGAGCAGACATTTTTATTGGATGATGCCGTAACTATGGATTGTTCTGTGGTTCCTGTTACTCTGCGACTTCCCTGATTTAATTTATTTAAGCGTCTAATCCAGGAATTGGTGACTCTTCATTATTTTCCAGTCCTTTGTAGTTTACTGGACATGATTTGATATAAACCCATATGTTATTGTAATATAATGACATATTTGAATTGCTTGAAATCACATCAGATAGACATTCTCATAACATTACTTTTCTGTAACTGAGGCTATTGGGCTTGGCTTCATCTAGGTCATGTTAAGCTCACAGGCAATTGAGTCATCAACTATTGTCTTATTACACACATACACGGACACACACGTACACACAATAGCATGTACACACACATGCAGATATAATAGGTTATTCAATTTTCTTCATAGAAGTTGCATCTTCCTTTGTATTAATGTATTATTATTTTATTGTATGTAGTTAGATTAGAGTTGTACACTTGAATGTTTTGCCTATTTAAATATAAACGTAAATAGCAGTATGTAAATATGTGTGATGTGACTCAGTGGAATAACACTTGTTCTTCATTTAAATGAACACATTTAATTGCTGCTTTTATGTAATGGACTTTGAAATGTTTAATGATTGATCGTTATGCAATTTCTTTTATCTCAGTCCTTGGTCTTTGTATGTTGGTTAAATAAAGCTGGACATTATAAGGCTTTCTGCTGCTCATAGATACAGTCATATACGGAAAGACTAAAGGCATGAACTAGCTTAGTCTTGCCATATCATAATCCAAGAATCTTTGACGTCTTTGCATCGATGTCGAATATTGTTACATTGTTTACATTTCTGTCTTCCAAGAACAAGAACTTCAATACATGAATCAGTGGGAAGGGAACATGTTGGGCCAAGGCTTTGACGGTAAACAATGCAAACTGCAATTAATGCAATTTCATAGCTTCCAATGATCCGGGAGAATTCAGATAATGACTAGCAGACATTAAAGGCCATTTAAATTAGAAATAGATGTTTTACTTGTATTGCATGTCAACAATGGTTAATGGATGATTAACCTGTTCCTATGGTTGTGATTAGTTCCTGTCAACACAGTGGGAGGATTACGTGAATGAACCTGATGGAGAGAGAATGGAACTCAGCGGGTTCTAATGTGGCAGAGATTGGAATCCTCAGGCTGTGGGGGGTAGCGCTTGTTCCCAGGAGATGGGTCAGGCGGGTCTGGGGGTCATGCTGTTTTTATTGGACGATAAGGTTGACCCCGTCACAACCTCTGATTGGCCCTTGACCCGGGCAGTCAGACCAGATCAATCTACAGATGCACACAGCCTTTTAGAGGGAGATTAGTACTGCCTGCCCGCTGATACTGACATCAGGCTTAGGAAGCCATGGTATGGTACAACTCAGATGCATCTATTATACCAGTCATCAATACAATTATAGTGGACTCTTATGACAATATTGCTGTTAGGGGAAGATTGTGGCTTGAAAGAAAATTGTTGGGAGGGGATTTCTAGGCTTCACCGCATCTCTTTATCCACTGTAGCAGAATAGGCTTGTAGATTGTACATGTATTCTATGGCATTCCATGAGAAAACATTACTTGTCACATAATACCAGCTGTTAGACAGACCTGGTAGACAGACAACTAGCCTGAGTAATAGATTAATAGACAGACGGACGGACGAACGACAGACAGACAGCAAGTTCTTTCCATGGGAAAACAGGCCCAACCTCAGTGACTATAGAGACAGTTTCACAATTTTCCATAAAGGATTATCATTCTGCACAGCATTAGCCTTCTTTCCCTCATGAAGCTAGAAATATATTGATTGCTGTCTGTGGACAGTGTCATCGTTGAATCATTGGGTGTATTCATTATGTGGGAAGATTCAGATTGTTTCTGATAGAAATCCATCATGATTGAATTGTCAAAGTTGACAGTTATAAAGTATGCATTATAATTTGATCTGTGTTGGCAGAATTTAGCTCTGTCCGTCCAGCGTGTAGGGACTTTATTCTCTCTAGAACCCCCACCGCCCCTCTCCTCTCCCCTTGGACAAGCTCAGCTCAGCTCGGCTCATCCTGGCTTGGCCCAGCTTCACACAGTGCTGCCAACTCCACTGTAACGCTCACACAGACGGCTCTCTTTCTCTTTCATCCACAACGTGCCTAATTATCGAGTTTCCCTCCGCCGGACGGGATAGTTTACGACAAAAGAACTTTCCAGTTATTGTGCCCGGAAAAGCAGGGAAAGCCGGGAGAGGCAGGGAATAGGAGGAGAGGGCTTGGCATGGAAACACTCTGAGAAACACACTCTGTTTGGATAAACACAACATGCTCACATGACACCCTGCCAAGTCATCAGCACACACCAGTCAGTACATACCCCACTTCATCTGTTTCACAGAACCTCTTCCAGAATGTTTAACAATATTGGATTGCATGTTTATGTTTCAATTGTATGTTTCTGGATAAAGGATTATGGCAGCAGAACTGGACAATAATTAAAAATACAAGAAAATAAACTATTATTATCATTCACATTTCTAGTAAAAATTATATATTGTTATTATTAATTATTTATATGATTCATATTAGTATTATTGACTTTTAGGTAGATAAAAATGAATAAATGTTTTCAACTACTAATACATCTGTGAACAACATACATGCCCCCGCTTTCGTTAATACTTCTTTTGTTGCCTGTTTTCCTTTTCGATTTTCATAAATAGATTACATTTTTACTTTCAATTTATGCAAACATATTTTACCCTTAAAACTTGTGTTTAAAAGTCTGTGTTTATTTTTTATTTTATTAAAACATTATTTTACAAGGACGTCTCGAGTGTAGAATAATTGTTTTTATCAAGATAGGTTTTAGATTGATTAGTCTTAGTCTATATTATAGTCTATATAATTGTATTAACAAATAAATGTTCGCTACACCCAGGATTCCAATTAAATTCGACAATTTTCACAATGTTTTCATACGATGTGTATTCAAGGACAAATACATCCCTGTCAATTTAAAAGTGTTCCTCAAAAATAAACTATTCTTGCAAAACAAAATAAAATACTAAGAACTGTTCCTAAAGTATGCGTGCATAGCGATTCACATAATGTATTATGTTTAAGGAGAGTTATGATGATAGGGATGAATGGAAAGGGATTTATCTCACATAGAATCAGATTGATCAGACTTTTGTTTAGCATAGCTTTGTGTTTCCTATACAGCCATACATTTATTCATCCAGCCAATGCAGCTCTGCAAGCATAAATCTACTGGGCTGTCATCGTTCTGTTCGGCCCAACAGAGTGTTAGGGGTGGACATCATGAACAAAAATTCATATCACAATATTTTCCACTGTCCGGACGATAACGATATAATATCACGATATACTGTACCATTTTAAGAGCACTTCAAACTTAATAAATGACAAAATATTGCTTTTAACCTTAAAGAAACAGAAAGGGGGCATTGCACATATTTTTTTATTTGTTTTACTTCTGTGGTAAACCTGTGCAAACATGAAACATAAACAAAGGTGTATGAGCTAAATAAATATGCAACAAGTTCTGTGCCAGGAACACCAGCCTATTGACAGTTTCTGGATTCAGAGTTGCACTGTGGCATGTGACCACATTGCCCCCAGTGCTAAATGCTCTCTGAGGGCCTGTGGCAGGGATGCAGAAGTATTTATTTGTTAGACAACTCACTTGTGGGAAGTTGGATGCGTGAACTCGCCACCACTCCAAAGGATCAGCCTCACTGTCTGCTGCCATCAACAGAGTGTAGCTGTCCAGCTCTTGCTCCATGACCTGTCTCTGGGTTCTTAAGGCAGGTGCACTACTAGAAGCTCCCAAGGCTCTTCTTGAATTTTTTTGCTGATTGTGGAGCAGTGGCAGCTTCTTTCTCTTTCTCATTCTGGTCGTCTTCAAGAGAGAATTCTCCCATGGCTGTGTTCCCTACCAGGAGGGCTTCTGTCTCAGAGGCAGCTCTCACCTCCACCAGCTTCTCAGTGGTCATGTAGGTGGTCTTGAACCTTGGGTCCAGAAAGGTAGCCATGGTGAGCAGCTCATCTGTTTCATGGTCGGTGTATTTGTCATTCAGGTAACTGAGGACCCTCATCTTAATCTCTTGAGTTATTTTGGCTTCGCCCTCATTTGATTTCAGAACCTCGTCTTGAACAAATGGAGGACCGGCTTCAGATAGGACACACTCACGTATGTCTCTCCTGACAGGACATCTGTGAAATCCTGGAGGGGTTTAAGTGCTGCAGTGACAGATTCAAAGACATCAATGTCTTGCCAGGAGGGTGCAAGGTGCCATGTTTTTTTGTCTGCTGCCAGGACTTGTGTGATGGCCTTTTCCTGCTTCAGGACTCTTTCCATCAACTGCAGTTGAGATCTCCACCTTGTCGGGGAGGGGCAGGCTCAGTTTATCCTGTGCACTTGTCAGGGCTTTCTGCTTCTTCCAACTATAGGAAAATGTGCTGACCACTTTCTTGCACACTCCTGTGGCACTCCTGTGGAAACCCAAGGTTCGTTTTGGACACTCCTCTCTGAAAAATAAAATGGTGAAAAAGAATTACATATGAATCACAATTATTCAATAGAAGTAACTCCTGTAATTACAGCAATTTACAGCATGGTCACTGGACATGATTACACATTTAATCCATCTATAGATGAGAGCTATGTTGCTTTAGAAAACGGGATCATTTATTGAGTAGGCTATTTATTATTGAAAGAGAGGGAATAGATGAATATATTGAAACCATAGGCTAATGTCTCAATTATAAATAAAAGCAATGCAATCTATGTAATGTTTGGATATTGCACACATTTACAAATTACAAATATTCTAAATTTGCCTAGCTGCATATATTCGGCTTAACGTTTAAAAATGATCAGGCAGTGTAGACAGCTACAACATTAAACAGAGGAGATAATGAATACAATAGTTATTCTGCATTTTAAGTTATGTTGTTTTTAAGGTACGCCATTTTTTTACCTAGCTCTATGCATTTTGGACGTTGGAACTTACCAATAGCAATGTGTAGCCTGTGTCCGAAACACCCTAGTCTTGTCCATTTGTTCAGCTCCAATGACCATGAAAGTGCCTCCCTCAGCCCAGCTGCAATTATTTCTCCGGTGTGGTCGTCTGGGAAATAAGAGGTCTGAAGGCATTTGCTTGGCAGCTTCCAGTTGTCGTCAATGCAATGACTCGTGAGGCTAATGTATGGCTCTGTGGTCCGACTTGACCATAAGTCGGCAGTGGTAGAAAAGAATGCAGTGTTACGGATTTTTGATTTTCTGTGGAGAGTTCTGGTAGACATGTTTTGCTATTGCTAAGTATTTATGTTTCGGGATCTCGTATCTTGCGTCTAGAGTTCAAATCAACTATCTGAAACCATCTTTCTACACAGTTTGAATTGGTTCCATGTCTTTCGCGATGTGATACGTAATTGGACTTATCTCATTCCACTACTTGCTCCTCTTGTCATAGGGAGTACCACTAACGAATGATGCCTTGACTGATAGCTGAGTGCGGGTCTGGCTTGAAGATGTCTTGGGACTTGCTCCACTGCTCCGGGGGGTTTGTTGCACGTATTCTGGTAGATTCTTCATATTTGCGCACATTTAGGGTTTTCAGGTGGTGAAAAAGATTGCTGGTGTTTCCACCTTTGGCTAGCACAATACGTTGACACAACTTACACAGTACTGTTTGTTGGTCGAAAAGCCAAACCAGTTCCAAACTAAGGAGGCCCCCTTTTTTCGAACCAATTCTTTGTCGTTTTGCAAATCAACCCCAATAGCGTTATTTTCATTGTCTTCAGTCATCCTCAATGCTTGCTAACACATTTTTGTGCTTGATTTTCGGACACTTTTGCTAACAAAAGGAATTTACTTCACTAAATGTTGGCTTGCTTTGCAGTTGTGCATGCTTGTTTGTTGACTTTGATTGGCAGGCAGATTGCGTGTAACATCCATGCTTCTATGTTTTTAGTAAAAGATAAAGAATTTGAACTAGCCCACTAGGCTGGATCATTCCACAGAAATGTTGAACTAAACAAAAACACCTTATTTCATACATTTATTCATTTATCATGATATGCACGATATGGCAAAATCCATATCATGACACAACATCATACCGGTATTCACGTTCAAACAGGTATACTGCCCACCCCTAGTGTGTGAGTGTGAGTTCTCTATTAATGTGTGTGTGTTCGCTCCATCAGTGTGTGTATGTGTGTGTGAGTGTGTGTGTGGCTTGTCCATTGTTCTGTCTGACCTGGGCTCCATACGTCAACCCTAACTCACTCCTTCTCAGAGACAGATGGGAATTCTCCCAATTCTGGATGTGCCACATGCATCCATCACTGCTCTCCGGTTTTCCTGTGATTTACATCTCCTGGTGCCACACAACTGTCCGGTAGAGGCCGACCATGGCCGCTCCATCACCCCAGCCTGTCCCTTTGCTGATACACTGTGGTATTAACCACTGCCTACTGACATCCAAGAGATCAGATCTGGCAATGGGTTTGCGGTGTGTACACTATGTGTATTGGTGTGTGTGAGAGAGTGTATTCATTTGTTTACTTGCAAACCAATACGCATTTAAGTGTGTGTGTGTGTGTGTGTGTGTGTGTGTGTGTGTGTGTGTGTGTGTGTGTGTGTGTGTGTGTGTGTGTGTGTGTGTGTGTGTGTGAGAGCTCATCTGTATGCATGGTCTGTGTGCATGGTGAGTCATTGAGTCCTGAGCTCTGCTTGTTTTGGAGCGCCGTCCGTCCGTTTACCACAAGGAGGATTTTACTCCAAACCGCTTAGAATCACACACACACTCAAGCACTCACACACACAGTCACATAACCACACAAAGCTTAAAATCACTGCTGCTTTGAAGTGTTCTAATCCTCCCTCTACCTTCAAACAACCCCTCCTGAATGTGGCCAGACCAAACTGCTCACGCCAGCCAGATTCAGCTCCACAGCTCATTGTGAACACATTTTATTTGCATTAGCAGATCAGCCTAGGTCCTTAATGCCATTTGATAGAAACTCGTACACTGGTCTGGGCCCTATTCTAGAGGCTGGCATGAGAGTAGGTGGTGTAAGCTGACTGGATACCTGTGTTCCTTTACACTTGTGTGTATAAGGTAGTTGTTGTGAAATTGTTAGATTACTTGTTAGATACTACTGCACGGCCGGAACTAGAAGCACAAGCATTTCGCTACACTCGCATTAACATCTGCTAACCATGTGTATGTGACAAATAAAATTAGATTAGAATAATTTTGCATCTCACTCTGAAAACTGTATAATGAGGATGGGTGTGATATCTGGGTCCCCCATTACCCTCCCTGTGTGTGTGTGTGTGTGTGTGTGTGTGTGTGTGTGTGTGTGTGTGTGTGTGTGTGCGTGCGTGCGTGCGTGCGTGCGTGCGTGCGTGCGTAGTCGGTATTTGGATGAAAAGAAGTGAGTCAATTTAGTAGTACACTGAACTACACACAGTAGCTCTGCTCAGTGCACAGTGGAACTGCTACATTAGTAAGTCAATGGGCCTACACCCACATGCACAGGACTACCTTCATGTTTGACTGCCCCAGTAAATCTCAGAATAATGTATTTTATAGACTCTTCTTAGCACACAGTTATTGTAAAGATTTATTAGCTTCTTCTCCACTGTACTCATCAAATCTTACTTTAATAGGGGTCACTTGCTTTCTCTCTCTCTGTATCTCTTGCTCTCTCCCTCCCTTTAGCTCTCTCTCTCTCTCTCTCTCTCTCTCTCTCTCTCTCTCTCTCTCTCTTTTGCTCTTTCTCTCCCTCCCTTGCTCTCTGTCTCTCCACCAATCCCGTGCCAGATGGGATCTGTGGTACGTCATAGGAGAGCTTCCATTGTTTGGATTTGGCCTGTCACAGGAGAGGGCCATGGGCACTGTTACCGAATGTTCACATAGAAGCATGATTATAGAGTGAACTCCAGTTCCCTATTCCAAGTATACAATATATTACAATATATTTCTATCTGAAGTGATTGCGGTGTAACATTGGAGTTCCCATTGAAGGAACGAATAATGAATCACCCAACACTATCCATGTCTGGAATTGTCTTTGAAAATGTGAAAGTAAGGTAAAGTAATGTTATACTAATAAAGATATAAACAACAAATAGCCTATGCTATGCTATTCAAGTCTGGGAATGTTTTTAAATAACTTGTTTATACATACAGCGGCAAGAAAAAGTATGTGAACCCTTTGGAATTACCTGGATTTCTGCATAAACTGGTCATCACATTTGATCTGATCTTCATCTAAGTCGCAACAATAGACAAACAGTGTGCTTAAACTAATAACACACAAATGATTGTATTTTTCTTGTCTTTATTGAATAAATAATTTAAACATTCACAGTGTAGGTTGGAAAAAGTATGTGAACCCCTAATGCCTTCTCCAAAAGCTAATTGGAGTCAGGAGTCAGCTAACCTGGAGTCCAATCAATGAGATGAGATTGGAGATGTTGGTTAGAGCTGCCTTGCCCTATAAAAAACACTCACAAAATTTGAGTTTGTTATTCACAAGAAAAATTGCCTGATGTGAACCAAGATATCTCAGAAGACCTAAGATTAAGAACTGTTGACTTGCATAAAGCTGGAAAGGGTTACAAAAGTATATATAAAAGCCTTGATGTTCATTAGTCCACGGTAAGACAACTTGTATATAAATGGAGAAAGTTCAGCACTGTTGCTACTCTCTCTAGGAGTGGCTGTCCTGCAAAGATGACTGCAAGAGCACAGCGCAGAATGCTCAATGAGGTTAAGAAGAATCCTATAGTGTCAGCTAAAGACTTACAGAAATCTCTGGAACATGCTAACATCTCTGTTGACGAGTCTACAATACGTAAAACACTAAACAAGAATGGTGTTCATGGGAGGACACCACGGAAGAAGCCACTGCTGTCCAAAAAAAAACATAGCTGCACGTCTGAAAATTGTAAAAGAGCACTTGGATGTTCCACAGCGCTACTGGCAAAATATTCTGTGGACAGATGAAACTACAGTTGAGTTGTTTGGAAGGAACACACAACACGATGTGTGGAGAAAAAAAGGCACAGCACACCAACATCAAAACCTCATCCCAACTGTAAAGTATGGTGGAGGGAGCATCATGGTTTGGGGCTGCTTTGCTGCCTCAGGGCCTGGACAGCTTGCTATCGTCAACGGAAAAATGAATTCCCATGTTTATCATAACATTTTGCGGGAGAATGTTAGGCCAATTGAAGCTCAACAGAAGTTGGTTGATGAAACAGGACAACGACCCAAAACACAGAAGTAAATCAACAACAGAATGGCTTCAACAGAAGAAAATATGCCTTCTGGAGTGGCCCAGTCAGAGTCCTGACCTCAACCCAATTGAGATGCTGTGGCATGAGTTCACACCAGACATCCAAAGAATATTGCTGAACTGAAACAGTTTTGTAAAGAGGAATGGTCCAAAATTCCTACTGGCCGTTGTGCAGGTCTGATCCGCAACTGCAGAAAATGTTTGGTTGAGGTTATTGCTGCCAAAGGAGGGTCAACCAGTTATTAAATCCAAGGGTTCACATACTTTTCCCACCCTGCACTGTGAATGTTTACACAATGTTCAATAAAAACATGAAAACATATAATTGTTTGTGTGTTATTAGTTTATGCAGACTGTGTTTGTCTATCTATCTACCTAGTTGAAGATCAGATCAAATTATATGACCAATTTATGCAGAAATCCAGGTATCTCAAAATAGTGGCTACTTTTTCTTGCCACTGTATATAGATAGATACAGCAGAGAGATATATAGATAGATATGCATATATTGTGGTGCAGCTACGTGGATAACAGACATGCATATATTGTGGTGCAGCTACGTGGATAACAGACAGACATTTATCATGGTACAGCTACGTGGATAACAGACATGCATCTATCGTGGTACAGCTACGTGGATAACAGACAGGCATCTATCATGGTACAGCTACGTGGATAACAGACAGGCATCTATCATGGTACAGCTACGTGGATAACAGACAGGCATCTATCATTGTACAGCTACGTGGATAACAGACATGCATCTATCATGTTACAGCTACAGTATATCACAAAAGTGAGTACACCCCTCACATTTTTGTAAATATTTGAGTATATCTTTTCATGTGACAACACTCAAGAAATGACACTTTGCTACAATGTAAAGTAGTGAGTGTACAGCTTGTATAACAGTGTAAATTTGCTGTCCCCTAAAAATAACTCAACACACAGCCATTAATGTCTAAACCGCTGGCAACAAAAGTGAGTACACCCCTAAGTGAAAATGTCCAAATTGGGCCCAATTAGCCATTTGCCCTTCCCGGTGTCATGTGACTCGTTAGTGTTACAAGGTCTCAGGTGTGAATGGGGAGCAGGTGTGTTAAATTTGGTGTCATCGCTCTCACACTTCCTCATACTGACTGGTCACTGGAAGTTCAACATGGCACCTCATGGCAAAGAACTCTCTGAGGATCTGAAAAAAAGAATTGTTGCTCTACATAAAGATGGCCTGGGCTATAAGAAGATTGCCAAGACCCTGAAACTGAGCTGCAGCACGGTGGCCAAGACCATACAGCGGTTTAACTGGACAGGTTCCACTCAGAACAGGCCTCGCCATGGTTGACCAAAGAAGTTGAGTGCACGTGCTCAGCGTCATATCCAGAGGTTGTCTTTGGGAAATAGACGTATAAGTGCTGCCAGCATTGCTGCAGAGGTTGAAGGGGTAGGGGGTCAGCCTGTCAGCTCAGACCATACGCCGTACACTGCATCAAATTGGTCTGCATGGCTGTCGTCCCAAAAGGAAGCCTCTTCTAAAGATGATGCACAAGAAAGCCCGCAAACAGTTTGCTGAAGACAAGCAGACTAAGGACATGGATTACTGGAACCATGTCCTGTGGTCTGATGAGACCAAGATAAACTTATTTGGTTCAGATGGTGTCAAGCGTGTGTGGCGGCAACCAGGTGAGGAGTGCAAAGACAAGTGTGTCTTGCCTACAGTCAAGCATGGTGGTGGGAGTGTCATGGTCTGGGGCTGCATGAGTGTTGCCGGCACTGGGGAGCTACAGTTCATTGAGGGAACCATGAATGCCAACATGTACTGTGACATACTGAAGCAGAGCATGATCCCCTCCCTTCGGAGACTGGGCCGCAGGGCAGTATTCCAACATGATAACGACCCCAAACACACCCCCAAGACGACCACTGCCTTGCTAAAGAAGCTGAGGGTAAAGGTGATGGACTGGCCAAGCATGTCTCCAGACCTAAACCCTATTGAGCATCTGTGGGGCATCCTCAAACGGAAGCTAGAGGAGTGCAAGGTCTCTAACATCCACCAGCTCCGTGATGCTGTCATGGAGGAGTGGAAGAGGACTCCAGTGGCAACCTGTGAAGCTCTGGTGAACTCCATGCCCAAGAGGGTTAAGGCAGTCCTGGAAAATGATGGTGGCCACACAAAATATTGACACTTTGGGCCCAATTTGGACATTTTCACTTAGGGGTGTACTCACTTTTGTTGCCAGCGGTTTAGACATTAATGGCTGTGTTGAGTTATTTTGAGGGGACAGCAAATTTACACTGTTATACAAGTTGTACACTCACTACTTTACATTGTAGCAAAGTGTCATTTCTTCAGTGTTGTCACATGGAAAGATATACTCAAATATTTACAAAAATGTGAGGGGTGTACTCACTTTTGTGATATACTGTAAGTGGATAACAGACAGGCATTAATCATGGTACAGCTACGTGGATAACAGACAGGTATCTATCATGGTACAGCTACGTGGATAACAGACAGGCATCTATCGTGGTACAGCTACGTGGATAACAGACAGGTGTTGTTCCATAGGCTGGGATCCACACTATGCAGCTGTTGTTCCATAGGCTGGGATCTGCACTATGCAGCTGTTGTTCCATAGGCTGGGATCCGCACTATGCAGCTGTTGTTCCATAGGCTTGGATCCGCACTATGCAGCTGTTGTTCCATAGGCTGGGATCCGCACTATGCAGCTGTTGTTCCATAGGCTGGGATCCGCACCATGCAGCTGTTGTTCCATAGGCTGGGATCCGCACTATGCAGCTGTTGTTCCATAGGCTTGGATCCGCACTATGCAGCTGTTGTTCCATAGGCTGGGATCCGCACTATGCAGCTGTTGTTCCATAGGCTGGGATCCGCACTATGCAGCTGTTGTTCCATAGGCTGGGATCCGCACTATGCAGCTGTTGCAAGAGCGCATTTTTCACTGGCTGTCCACTGGTTTCAAAAACAAGGATTGATTGGCAGCTTAAACATCTTGAATTCAACCATTATTGGGTTCAAATACATATTTAGATTTGTGAACAGCCATCCACAAGAACCACAATCCGTACGGCGCAAATAGCTAAATGAGAGAGCAGTAGTGTGATTCACATCAATGCGCTATGTATATATCAATAATAAGTGAGATCCGTATCGCCGTAGACTACACCACTGCTTATTTTCTTTTCTTATTTTACTAGGCAAGTCAGTTAAGAACAAATTCTTATTTTCAATGATGGCTTAGGAACAGCGGGTTAACTGCCTGTTCATGGGCAGTTCGACAGCTCAGGGAATTGAACTTGCAACCTTTCAGTTGCTACTCTAACCACTAGGCTACCCTGCCACCCCAGGGATGCTGTCATCCTTACCTTGGATAATCTTTGGATGCCGACAGCAGTCGTATCATTGGAAAATGTACTGTAGCTTGGACTGTAGCTTACAAAAGCCCATTCCTGCTCTTTTCCCGCGATCCATTTGGTGTGTCATCATAGTGGTCTCGGACTTGTGGTCAGACTCGCTCAGGTGGAACAAACTTAAACGTGGATCTTTTTCAATGCTGATTTGAATGTCATTGAGAAAACAGAGAAGTGTCAAAGATTATTTTCTGAATTTAACCCTTGTGTTGTCTTAACGGTAAAAACGGACCTGCCACTATTGTTTATCAGCAGAGAAAACCCCCTAAATGATATTTTTTCAACTTGAAATTTGATGACTTTTCCTAGAGTGACCCAAACATTAGAAAAAGTAAAACATCATAATGTTAGCGGGTGTGTATAGGTCCCGAGGCGAGGCTACATGTAGTCTCTGGGATAAAGAGAATGGAAGGGAGATTTTCCGTGCCATGATGCCAATGAAAGTCTTTCACACTTTTTCAAGAATGCTGCGATTTGATAACCGGGAGTCAAGACCTGCAAGACAAACTAGTGGCCATAAGAGGTCTGGGACAAGTGGGTGGAGCATCTGCCATACCTCTACAACCCTGGGCCTGAAGTAACAGTGGATGATCAACTGGTTCCATTCAGAGGTAATTTTTTTGTATTATATATAGCTGTAATATCATTGATTTATGTAATTGTTTTCTGTGACACTGATACTAATTACTGCTAGTCATCTCTTTTGTCAAAAGGTTGCTGCCCTTTCTGGAAGTATATGCCCAGCAAGCCAGAAAAGTGTGGCATCAAGATATGGGTGGCCTGTGACGCACAATCCAGCTATGCTTGGAAGATGCAAGTCTACACAGGGAAGCTGACCAGCGGAGGCTCGGAAGAACCAGGGGATGCGGGTTGTGCTTGATGTGACACATGGACTGAGGGGGCACAATGTCACGTGACAATTTCTTCACCTCTTATGAACTCAGCCAGCAGCTCCTGAGGAGGATGATCACCATGGTTGGCACAATTAGAAAGAACAAAGCTGAGCTCCCCCCTGCACTCCTCGCAACAAGGGGGAGAGAGGCCTTCTCATCAAAGTTTGCCTTCACCCCCACCACCACTCTAGTTTCTTACCTCCCAAAGAGGAACAGAATGTGGTCCACCTGAGCACACTTCATAAAACGGCTGAGATCAGTGATCGTGAGGACAGGAAGCCAGCCATCATCCTGGACTAAAACCACATACACACATCTTCCATTTAAGAATGATGGAGGCCACTGTGCTCTTGGGGACCTTCAATGCTGCAGAAATGTTTTGGTACCCTTCCCCAGATCTGTACCTCATGTTTGCCTTTTCAAATCATGTCCAATCAATTGAAGTTAGCACAGGTAGACTCCAATCAATTGGTAGAAACATCTCAAGGATGATCAATGGAAACAGGATGCACCTGAGCTCAATTTCCAGTCTCATAGCAAAGGGTCTGAATACTTATGTAAATTAGGTTTCGGTTTTTTTTGTAAATGTAATTTGCTAAAATGTATGAAAACCTGTTTTCACTTTGTCATTATGGGGTATTGTGTGTAGATTGATGAGGAACATGTTTTATTAATCCATTTTAGAATAAGGCTGTAACATAACTAAATGTGGAAAAAGTCAAGGAGTCTGAATACCTTCCAAATGCACTGTAAGAGTGGGCTCTTTGCCTTTTTGCAGATTTAAATCTTACATTTTTGGTGGATTGACAGTGGATCTCTCCTATTAAAATGACGTCATACAGATTTGGCTACAATTTCAATTTATGGCAGATGTAATATTACAGAAAATAATATGACCAAATCCAATGTACTGATAAAGAAAACAATATTTTCCTGGAAAAAATGTACAAGAAGTGTCTTATTTATGAAGGAAACAAGGATGGTAAAATTGTATCGCACAAGCCACTAACAACAGTGTATGGAGGTGTATGCTCAATATAAAATTATAACCAACTTATTGCGGCTCTGCCACAAAATTAGAAGAAACAATTACTTAAAAAATAAATGAAAGAATTTGTCTGTCTGCCACCCATTAAAAATCATAAATGACTTAAAACGATTGGTATAAATCGTATCAGTTTCACTTAAAGTGAAAAGGTTAGATTGCAATGCCGTATACAATTCAAGTCAGTTGTCCCAATACCTTGGCATCGGGTCTATGAACTGACATATAAAACAACAATTGACACATAAATCCTTTAATATCAATTTAACATATTATATAAAATACTTGCTACAAATATAATGCTCAATAAAAGGGGCATTGAACAGTCAGCCTTGTGCAGACTGCCATGAGGAAACAGAATCAAAAGAACATAGTTTCTGGTACTGTCCATCGGTGGCTCACTTTTGGAGTCAGGTCCAGGAATGGTTGTTATGTCATAATATCACGGTTCAGATGGACCTGCAAACTGCATTTTTAGCGGGATCTGAAAAACCACCATCAGTCTATGGTTAATATTGTTATACTGGTGGGTAAAGTATTTATATTTAGGGCAAGCTTCTAAAGCCATGACATCATTTTCTGGAATTTTCCAAGCTGTTTAAAGGCACAGTCAACTTAGAAAAACTGAGTTTAAATGTATTTGGCTAAGGTGTATGTAAACTTCCGACTTCAACTGTACATGTACCGTACATGTGAGCGAGAATAGCTGCAAGTAGCAGTAGAAGTATTGCTGCGTTAGTTTACTCCAATCAGGGTAGGGATGGTAGGATAGAGCAAAAAAGGTGTAAAGAAAAGAATAAAGAAAATAAGGGCCTTAGAAATTATGCAAACAATTAAATTGATAAAACCCACAATCTGCAGTATTAAAGCTGATCTACCCCCCAAGCCCCCCAGTTAAAAATAAAACATTTATAAAAAAGTGCCGTCTCTCTCTGCGTGTCTCTGTTGGTGCCGCATGGCTGTAGGGGCTAGCGTGTGCACATTGGCTCACTTCTCCCTCTCGGAGTTCACTGCTGTAATGTTTCCTGTTGATAAAACAGTGTTAGGGGTGCTGGAGGAGGAGGAGAAGGAGGAGGAGGAGGAAGAGGAGAAAGAGGTGAAGAAGGAGAACGAGTAGGAGGAGAAGAAAGAGAAGGAGAAGGAGGAGAAGGGGAATGAGGAGGAGGAGGAGGAGGAGCGTTGGGCCAGTAACCGAAAGGTCACTGGTTTGAATACCGAGCCAACTAAGTGAAAGAAATCGTCGATGTCCCATTTAGCAAGGCACTTAACCTTAATTGCTCCTGTAAATCGTTCTGGATAAGAGTGTCTGCTAAATGAGAAGAAGGAAGGATGACAAGAGGTCATTTCAGTTTAATTCTACTTCCCATTAGTCATTCTTCATCTAGTGCACCATAAGAACAAATCACCCCTGACAAGCAACGCTACACAGATGCTGTTATTTGGCCAGAAACAGTACAAGGTTTGTGATAAGGGCATTAATGTGATGGTACAACTCGTGCCTGCCTCGACCGTTCAGACATTTAAGACTGAGCTGGAATGCTGCAAAAATACTGCTGTTATTACTGTATTTATACAAAATCATTACTTTGGTGCTATTATACTTTGAGAGGGTTCCAAGTCTCCTATTCATCGGAGTCCCAGAAAATGTATTCAGTCAATGGTCATTTGTTGTGGAAACTGTCACTAACTGCTTCTGGCCAGTGTGTGGAATGGCTGTTCCACACATATAACTCAATCATTTCTAATTAGGCCGTCTGCAGCTGTCTGACAGGAGAGGACATCTCAGTTTACGTCCAGCATGGTATTGGTGAGGAGGAATGCTTTGGCATGGCACTACCTCATGCACACACACACACACACACACACACACACACACACACACACACACACACACACACACACACACACACACACACACACACACACACACACACACACACACACATGCTCTTTTCAAGGCCCGTCCTGGATTTCACTTCCAAGGCTGATTGTCAAATAAAATAAAATTGAATAAAACAAAAAAGAAGGAGTGTAGGGAATAAAACGAGTCGGAGTCACCAGGAGAGCTGGAGGAATATGAACCTATCCAGGGGTCAACCCTATAGCCTTTACAACCATTAAAACAACTCACTGTATTTTCTCTTTCACTTGTTGTTCTGTCACATACATTGATAGTAGCAATGATATGTATCTGTCAGATACATATCACACAAAGGAATATATCAGTAAAGACACATAATCAAACAAAGACAACAACACAAAATAAAACAGTGGTATCCACAATGTGGGACTTTGATGTGTGGTTTACAAGAATGCCTGAGATTCTTTTAGAGGCTGTAGCTGGCTCAGAGAGAAAGACAGGGAAAGAAAGAGATAGATATCAAAAAGAGACTGTTGGCTCAGAGAGAGGGAAGGGAGGAGCGAGAGAAAGAGAAAGAGGAGAAGATTGGCTCTATCTCAACTCCTGATCACCCTGATAAACCTCTGGGCTAATTAAACAGGCAGAGAGATACAATGTGTGTGTGCGTGTGTGTATGTGCATATGTGCGTGTTTGTGCTTGCGTGTTTGCGTAATCTGTGTCTCTTTATCTCTGCAGCTCCTCTCCCTCTGTCTGTCTGTCTGTCTGTCTGACTGTCTGACTGTCTGCCTCTGGCTGAGAGCTGAATGCTGAGAGATGAATGCTCCACAGTGAAAAGACTATTTAAATGTGACGGTCCCCGGGATTAGTGGGCTAGGTAACCAGGACGCCAGTACAACCAACCATGGAGGTTAACTCGGGGACAGAGAGAGAGAGAGTGACAGAGAGATGCACAGGGAGGAGGATATACGTGAAAAGCAGAAAAATAGTGCCAGCATAATTATCCTCAATGCTTTTAAAGTTACTTTGAAGTTTCTCCCACTTTTGATTGTCAAGTTTTATCAAAGACGTTTTCAGCCCCCCAAAACTCAGCGCAGCTAGAATGGCCTGGAGTTTCAGACTCCTCTCATTTCCTCTCCTCACAGTCATTATCTGGAGGAGAATTAATAGACTCTTAACTGACTCATAAAAACAGTTAAAACTTTGGCCGCCTTTAATGCTAGTTCTTATCTAGCTCCATCCACTGTTCTAAAGCAAACAGAGCTCTCTCTCTCCCCTTCTCTCTTCATCCCCTTCTCCTCTCATTCTCCTATCTCGGTCGGACTGCAGACGTCTCTAATCCTCTCGCCTTTGATTCCTCAATGGATGGAGGCTTAATGAACACGTACAAAAACACAGAGCACATCGCCCTGTTCACAGCTCAGAGAGACAGACTCCAAGACACTCAAACACACACAAACAAACATACGCGTTCAGACACCTAACAATATGTCTAGCACAGGACACAGGTCAGGCCATCAGGACGCTATGCATGGGATTGTGTTTGAGTTTATTAATGAAGAGTTATGCAATTCTCCTTATGCTGAGATCTTATCATGATTCAACACTTTATTGTGACTTTTACAGACATTAACAAGGAAGTTTGAGAGCTGTTTTCCGTGGCCACAGACCCCATTATATTATCTTTTTCAATGTTTTCAATAGGCTTTATGTAAGATAGGCCCTTGCTGTATCAATACAGTACATCAAACACTTGTCTAGATGTTCTATTATATCACAGAGTGATGGAAATCTAGAAGAGTTTTATTTATTTGTGTCTATAATATCCTGCAGTCATTTGAGAGGTCATTGTGATTCAGCTCCCCTTCCGTCCCTTATGCTTCTCCTCTGCCCCTCTGCTGGCCTTTTCTGGCCCTATCTTCCCCTCTTTTGGCTTCCCCTGCCCCCATATGTCCCATTGGGGTAACTGCTTGGAGACACACATGGGTGACATTTGGACACTGCAAAAATGCAGAGAAGTTGCCAAAACGAACAGTCATTTTACGTACTGGGCACAGGGCATGCTTCAAAACAAGTTTAGAATCCAACACATTGCGATTACCTCACACATGCATTGTCTACTAGTGTGTACAGATTGCAAACAGCATATTATTGCTGCCCTCTGATGGACATTGTCACATTGCAAATAGAGATGTTTATTTTTAAATACAGCTGTCAGTCCTGGGTCTCCGTTGGCAGTGTTGACAGTAACACTTTCTCTCTCCTTCGCTCTCTCTCTCTTCTTCTCTTTCTTTCTCTTTCTCCCGCAATGTCTCTCTCTCCCTCTTTCCCTCCCTTTCTATTTCACTCTCTCTTTCTTACCCTCCTCTTCGCTTTGTCACTTTTCTGTGCTGTCAGTATAAACCCTACAGAGACAGGCCAGACAGACCCTCTGAACTCTGGCCACCCTGCCACTTGCTAGCTCTCCTCTGACTGACAGCTCTCTCTCTCTCTCTCTCTCTCTCTCACACACACACACACACACACACACACACACACACACACACACACACACACACACACACACACACACACACACAAACAGTGGGTGACAAGAAGAGACGGGCATAAACACACCCATCTGCTATGTTGACAGAGAGCTAGCTGGAATGATAACCAGGAGATTACAATCCAGAAAGGGCTGGGTCCTGGGTTCAGTATTTACTGAGGCTTTAGTTTTGGCCAGGATTCCTTCCCGACCATGTGACAGATGAAACTCTCCAGTCACAATGTACAGTTGTGGCCAAAAGTTTTGAGAATGACACAAATATACATTTTCACAAAGTCTGCTGCCTCAGTGTGTATGATGGCAGTTTGCATACACTCCAAAATGTCATGAAGAGTGATAAGATGAATTGCAATTATTTGCAAAGTCCCTCTTTGCCATGCAAATGAACTGAATCCCCAAAAAACATTTCCACTGCATTTCAGCCCTGCCACAAAAGGACCAGCTGACATCATATCAGTGATTCCCTCGTTAACACAGGTGTGAGTGTTGACGAGGACAAGGCTGGAGATCACTCTGTCATGCTGATTTAGTTCGAATAACAGACTGGAAGCTTCAAAAGGAGGGTGGTTCTTGGAATCATTGTTCTTCCTCTGTCAACAATGGTTACCTGCCAACAGTAAAGCATCCTGAGACCATTCATGTGTGGGGTTGCTTCTCAGCCAAGGGAGTGGGCTCACTCACAATTTTGCCTAAGAACACAGCCATGAATAAAGAATGGTACCAACACATCCTCCGAGAGCAACTTCTCCCAACCATTCAAGAACAGTTTGGTGATGAACAATGCCTTTTACAGCATGATGGAGCACCTTGCCATAAGGCAAAAGTGATAACTAAGTGGCTCGGGGAACAAAACATTGATATTTTGGGTCCATGGCAAGGAAACTCCCCAGACCTTAATCCCATTGAGAACTTGTGGTCAATCCTCAAGAGGCGGGTGGACAAACAAAAACCCACAAATTCTGACAAACTCCAAGCATTGATTATGCAAGAATGGGCTGCCGTCAGTCAGGATGTGGCCCAGAAGTTAATTGACAGCATGCCAGGGTGGATTGCAGAGGTCTTGAAAAAGAAGGGTCAACACTGCAAATATTGACTCTTTGCATCAACTTCATGTAATTGTCAATAAAAGCCTTTGACACTTATGAAATGATTGTAATTATACTTCAGTATTCCATAGTAACATCTGACAAAAATATCTAAAGACAGTGAAGCAGCGAACTTTGTGAAAATTAAAATTTGTGTCCTTCTCAAAACTTTTGGCCACGACTGTACTGGCTTTACTGGTCCATTCAGTTATGCAATAGACAGAGGGATGTAACCCATCTAGAGTAGCAGTAATCTAATGACTTAAAACCTTGGTAGGTCACGAAATACAACACAGCAACACAAACAGGGGAGATACTTTAGACAGCAGAGTGTTACTGCTCTCTGTAATGACAGTGATTAGTGAAGCAGGGATGTTGTCCTCTAGTCCCCTGGCTCATGATCCTTTGTTGCTTTCACAATGGAGGTGTGTAGTGTTTCAACCCGTCACGCGTGTAGTGTGTAGTGTGTAGCATGTAGTGTGTAGCATGTAGTGTGTAGCGTGTAGTGTATAGGGGTAGAGAGGGGTGAGTAGAGCTCTGCAGAGACTAGAATGGCCCTCTAATCACTCTCTCTGTCTCCCTCATCTCCTCCTCTCTCACTTTATCTCTCTCTCCTTCCCTCTGTTGCTTCCTCATCATTCTGTTTCAATTCTCCCCTCTCTCTTCCCTCTCTGTTCTGCACTCTCGCTCTCTCTGTTTCGCTTTCTCTCTTCCCCTCTCCTTGACACCTGTCTCTCAGAGGGGAATAGTACCCCCAAGGTGCCCCCCGTCTGTCTCTATCTCTGACACACACAAGCACACGCGCACACACACACACGCGCACACACACACACGCGCACACGCGCACACACACACACATCATGTCAGTGATTCTCTCGTTAACACAGGTGTGAGTGTTGACGAGGACAAGGCTGGAGATCACTCTGTCATGCTGATTGAGTTCAAATAACAGACTGGAAGCTACAAAAGGAGGGTGGTGCTTGGAATCATTGTTCTTCCTCTGTCACCCATGGTTACCTGCAAGTAAACATGTGTCGTATCATTGCTTTGCACAAAAAGGGCTTCACAGGCAATGATATTGCTGCCAGTAAGATTGCACCTAAATCAACCATTTATCGGATCATCAAGAATTCAAGGAGAGCGGTTCAGTTGTTGTGAAGAAGGCGTCAGGGCGCCCAAGAAAGTCCAGCAAGCGCCAGGACCGTGTCCTAAAGTTGATTCAGCTGCGGGATCGGGGCACCACCAGTACAGAGCTTGCTCAGGAATGGCTGCAGGCAGGTGTGAGTGCATCTGCACGCACAGTGAGGCAAAGACTTTTGGAAGAAGGCCTGGTGTCAAGAAGGGCAGCAAAGAAGCCACTTCTCTCCAGGAAAAACATCAGGGACAGACTGATATTCTGCAAAAGGTACAGGGATTGGACTGCTGAGGACTGGGATAAAGTCATTTTCTCCGATGAATCCCCTTTCCGATTGTTTGGGGCATCCAGAAAAAAGCTTGTCCGGAGAAGACAAGGTGAGTGCTAACATCAGTCCTGTGTCATGCCAACAGTAAAGCATCCTGAGACCATTCATGTGTGGGGTTGCTTCTCAGCCAAGGGAGTGGGCTCACTCACAATTTTGCCTAAGAACACAGCCATGAATAAAGAATGGTACCAACACATCCTCCGAGAGCAACTTCTCCCAACCATTCAAGAACAGTTTGGTGATGAACAATGCCTTTTACAGCATGATGGAGCACCTTGCCATAAGGCAAAAGTGATAACTAAGTGGCTCGGGGAACAAAACATTGATATTTTGGGTCCATGGCAAGGAAACTCCCCAGACCTTAATCCCATTGAGAACTTGTGGTCAATCCTCAAGAGGCGGGTGGACAAACAAAAACCCACAAATTCTGACAAACTCCAAGCATTGATTATGCAAGAATGGGCTGCCGTCAGTCAGGATGTGGCCCAGAAGTTAATTGACAGCATGCCAGGGTGGATTGCAGAGGTCTTGAAAAGAAGGGTCAACACTGCAAATATTGACTCTTTGCATCAACTTCATGTAATTGTCAATAAAAGCCTTTGACACTTATGAAATGATTGTAATTATACTTCAGTATTCCATAGTAACATCTGACAAAAATATCTAAAGACAGTGAAGCAGCGAACTTTGTGAAAATTAAAATTTGTGTCCTTCTCAAAACTTTTGGCCACGACTGTACTGGCTTTACTGGTCCATTCAGTTATGCAATAGACAGAGGATGTAACCCATCTAGAGTAGCAGTAATCTAATGACTTAAAACCTTGGTAGGTCACGAAATACAACACAGCAACACAAACAGGGGAGATACTTTAGACAGCAGAGTGTTACTGCTCTCTGTAATGACAGTGATTAGTGAAGCAGGGATGTTGTCCTCTAGTCCCTGGCTCATGATCCTTTGTTGCTTTCACAATGGAGGTGTGTAGTGTTTCCAACCCGTCACGCGTGTAGTGTGTAGTGTGTAGCATGTAGTGTGTAGCATGTAGTGTGTAGCGTGTAGTGTATAGGGGTAGAGAGGGGTGAGTAGAGCTCTGCAGAGACTAGAATGGCCCTCTAATCACTCTCTCTGTCTCCCTCATCTCCTCCTCTCTCACTTTATCTCTCTCTCCTTCCCTCTGTTGCTTCCTCATCATTCTGTTTCAATTCTCCCCTCTCTCTTCCCTCTCTGTTCTGCACTCTCGCTCTCTCTGTTTCGCTTTCTCTCTTCCCCTCTCCTTGACACCTGTCTCTCAGAGGGGAATAGTACCCCCAAGGTGCCCCCGTCTGTCTCTATCTCTGACACACACACGCACATGCGCACACCCACACACACACACAAACACACACACACACACACACACACACACACACACACACACACACACACACACACACACACACACACACACACACACACACACACACACACACACACACACAGGGAGGGTAATGGGGGACCCAGATATCACACCCATCCTCATTATACAGTTTTCAGAGTGAGATGCAAAATTAATCTAATTTCTACTTGTAATAGGCTTATGTCATTTAATTAAAAGCGAGTGGAGTGCAATTAACGGTGTTACCCTGACAGTGTTGAGAGGAGGCCTGGTTCACACTCACATCTCTGGGTCTCTGTAAGCTCAGAAGATGCTCTCTCTCCATCACTGTAACCCTGTTAAGCCCCAGACACAATGAGAGGAGAGGACACCATGTCTGTCTTTGTGGTTAACATCACAGGTATTAGACAAAACCTGTGACAGCCTGTCGTTGTTTTATGACGTCTTCAGAAAGAGCAGGGCTGAAACAAAACCCTGCACATTGTGTTACCGAACAGAGAAACAAATGTATCTCTGAAAACGGTCTGCATTTCATTCCGATACACAACAAAACACAACACATTTTTTCTGTGTGATGGTGTGAATTGGTCTCTGTTCTGTTTCACTGCTCTAAATTCCACAGAACAGGCTTAGAGGAGAGTGTCACTGGATTGGTATTACAGCAGGCCGTATTACACAGAGACTTACACCTCTGCTATAACCCAGTCTGCTATAACCCAGTCACTGCCTGAATTATTTTCTTTCAATTTCAATTACCTGGGCTGGAGAGAGAGAGAGAGAGAGAGAGAGAGAGAGAGAGAGAGAGAGAGAGAGAGAGAGAGAGAGAGAGAGAGAGAGAGAGAGAGAGAGAGAGAGAGAGAGAGAGAGAGAGAGAGAGAGAAATGAGACAGACAGAGATAGGGAGAAGAGAGCAGGAGAGAAATGAGACAGACAGAGAGAGAGAGAGGAGAGAGCAGGAGAGAAATGAGACAGACAGAGATAGGGAGGAGAGAGCAGGAGAGAAATGAGACAGACAGAGAGGGGGAGAGAGGGGAGAACAGGAGAGGAATGAGACAGACAGACAGAGAGAGAGAGAGAGAGAGAGAGAGAGAGAGAGAGAGAGAGAGAGAGAGAGAGAGAGAGAGAGAGAGAGAGGAGATAGAGCAGGAGAGAAATAAGACAGACAGAGAGAGGCAGAGAACAGGAGAGAACAAGAGAGGAACGAGACAGACAGAGAGAGGGAGAGAGGAGAGAACAGCAGAGGAATGAGACAGACAGAGAGAGAGAGAGAGAGAGAGAGAGAGAGAGAGAGAGAGAGAGAGAGAGAGAGAGAGAGAGAGAGAGAGAGAGAGAGAGAGAGAGAGAGAGAGCAGGAGAGGAATGAGACAGAGTAGAGAGTGAGAGAGATAACAAGGGAGAGAATGGGGAGAGAAATTTTAACTTTGCAAGATGATGCCGCTGGGTTATCTGCAGAACCCCTTCACACACACCTAACCTTACCTACTGTCCTCTCCCCATCACCACAAAACCTCATCCCATCGCAATCTTCCAAAATCTCATTACAGATGTCAATAGCCATATGTGTTCTGCTTCCAATCAACACCCCAATTACCCCTTACTTACCTCTTAGCGCCCCCTGTATTACCCCCTCTGTTTACCCTGCTAACCACAGCCATCCAGCCAGCCAGCCAATCAGCCAGCCAGCCAGATATATCTGACCCAAACACAGCCTCATTTCCACATTTCACTAGGTCATCTATATCTGTGTGTGTATGTGTTTTGTGTACGTATGCGTGTGTGCTGGGGTGTGTGTCTCTGTTACGTGTGTGTGTGCTCACACGCATGTGTAGTGTTGTAGTGTTTCATTCTGCATTGCATCTTTTAAGTCATTGTGTGTTATCCATTGAGTGTGTGTTATCCAGAGCTTTAAACTTTAAATGTGAGAGATTAAACAGGATTCCCGTCAGCGTTCCCAGCGGTGAGGTCGGTTCCCTGCGCTGCGTCTCGGAATTCTGCCAACAAACGGCAAAGCCCCCGTTACTAACGTACATTAGCACGCTCCAGCTTCCTGCTTATCTCCCAGCCACGCACACACACACATACGCTGCTCCGCTCACACACATACTGCCTGACCTGATTACAGACTGATGTCTTCATTAATAATCATCTGACATATTTTTCACACTGATTTTCTCTCATGGCGTTCATGTTTTTCTATTTTGCAGTCTCTTTCTATCTGTGTGTCTGTCTGTGTGTTTGTCTGCCTGTCTGTCTCTGTGTGTGTGTGTGTGTGTGTGTGTCTGTCTGTCTGTCTGTCTGTGTGTCTTGTCTGTGTGTCTGTCTGTCTGTGTGTCTGTCTGTCTTTCTGTCTGTCTGTCAATCTGTGTCTGCCTGCCTGCCTGCCTGCCTGTCTGTCTGTCTGTGTCTGGGTAAAGATGTATCTTTGAGCTGAGGAAGGTTTTGATGTCTAATCAACCATGAGTTCAGATCACCTGCTGAGTGTCTGGAGGCCCTGGCTCTCTCAGAGGCCTGGAAGAACGGCACTGGCATAGCACACACACACACACTCACTCACTCACACACTCACTCACACACACACACACACACACACACACACACACACACACACACACACACACACACACACACACACACACACACACACACACACACACACACACACACACACACACACACATGCGTACACACGCGCGTACACACACACACACATGTTGGTGCATACTCTGAAAAGAAGCTGTTATAATGAGCCATATGGCTGACCAGGCTAGTGTTCCAGACAGCTGACAGAGATATTGGAAATCGATAAGAGATGAAAATATCAGCGACTCCATGTCCTTCTCTGAAAGATGTATAGGATTCTTGACTGAAGAGGGAAACCAATATGAGACGTGTTGATGAATATGATCCTCCTATTTCAGTTAGTATTGATGGGGATATGAATCAGGGCTGAATGGAAGCTTTGACTCTCCTCAGATTAAACGGATTTCTCTAGGTGAAACACGTGCACCTCTGGTCTTGGCTTTACCTCTTTGCATTTGTGTATGAGTACGTGTGTGTGCAGGCAGACATGCGCCTGTGTGTTCTAGATAAACTCCCATGCTGTTAATATCGTGGACTTGATCAGTTTGTGAAACTCTTCTCTGCTCCACTAGATAACTATGGAGAAGCTGACTGAGATATGCTGCCTCCCCAGGGGGGGTTTCAGTATGCGTTATACTGTAGGGCAGGCCTAGTGTGTTCATGTAGTATGTTATATACAGTACATACTTGGCTTACTGTGTGTAGAGTATGGTAAATGTGTGTATGTTTATGTTGCGTGTGAGCTTAGTGTGTGTGTGTGTGTGTGAGCTTAGTGTGTATGTGTGTGTGTGTGTTATATAAGCTTAGTAGACTTATTGTGTGTATACTAACTACAGTATGGATGTACATGCATGTAGTATGATATACAGACTTAGTACATCATACAGAAATCAGCCTGTGTCAGAACTAAATGGGATACTTTCCTCTGGAGAATTCACTGTTTTCTGTATCCTGAATGACATCTGGCACTGTACCCATACTGTATTTTCATAAAATCGCCAACTATCCCCAAAATGTACTTCCTCTTTTTCTCTCTTGACTTCTGCATGACCCCAAAAATTAACATATTACATATGTGAGAATCGAATATTAAGCGCTGGAGCGAATTAGGTTTCCTCAGAGGATATTCCCCCATGAATGCGTGAACGGGCGGGCTTAAACCCTTTTGAAGATAATGTGATTTTTCATTTGGCTGATAACGACGTGTCATAGATGTTTTATTATTTTGACACCAAGCGTTTTTCATAGATTACTGGGAGGACCAAAAATGAATCCGGCATCATATTATCTCCCGTAAAGACAGAGAGACGCAGAGATAGGCGCTGGTTTCTGTCTGTCTGTCTGAAGGTATCTGATGTGATGTGGCGATGCTTTTGGCTGCAGCCTGACGTCAAGGAGCTAATACTGTTACTGTCCTGTTACTGAACACATGTACCCCTACTGTGAGATGCACTGGAGCTGCTATGTTCTGTATGTATCGCATAAGTAATTACGTAATAATCAGCGTGACAAACTACCTAACAAACTACGTTAGGTACCCTGTGCAAACACACCCGAGGGATGACTCGACAGTTTCAGTTTCTCACATTGTGGTCAAAGCCTTAGAAAACATCTCAAATATCCCTCCAAATTTAGAGAATGTAATGAGCATCTTTCATAGTGAGAAGCATTTACATGTTCTATTGCTGGCTTAGGGACAGATCAACATTTACTTGGGGTGGGATGGTCCAAAATAGGGAAAGGTTGTCAAACTTTTGTTTTTGCTTTGTGGGGTTGTGTGATTTTGCGGGGTTGGGGGTTTACATTCACTCTTTCCATGGTTTACATTCACTCTTCTGCTTGTATTTTTCTTATAAACAATGGCTTGGCTTACTTTTGATATTTACCTAATAAAGTTTAGAAACATTTGTGAAGGTTTGTATGGTGTGGCTATTATTAAGCTTTAACTATTGCAGGCCTATGATATGAAGGCAGTGTGCCCCAGCTTGCGGTGAGGAAGACTGTTTCAGGCCTACCAGAGATAGTATTATAATTTAACAATATAATATCGATCTTTATACAAAATATTGGGATAGAAAAATACTCTGTACATCTATATCTGTAAAGCAGATGCAGTAGCCATCTGACATAAAGAAATGCATGTTGGTGTCGTAGCATGCTACCTCCTGCATATCTCTATCTCTCTGGGGTTAGACCTAAGCTTCTCTTCCTTTATATAGGCTATATATATTTATTAAAATGTCAATATCATACAGTGGACACTTAAGTTTATAGGCCTATGCATGCAATGCCCTGATAGGTTGGTGGATCGAATCCCCCGAGCTGCCAAGGTCAAAATGTGTCGTTCTGCCCCTGAACAAGGCAGTTAACACCCGGTTCCTAGGCCGTCATTGTAAATAAGAATTTGTTCTTAACTGACCTGCCTAGTTAAATAAAGGTTAAATCAAATTAAATACAAAAAATACATGTTGAGCTCAAATCTCTGACAACTGAACCATGAGGTGGACAATTATTGTTTTAGGAAAGTAGCCAAACATCCACCCCCCACCCCCCAAAAATAGGCTATAAAGTTTTGCATATGCTTCACATCGAAACACAAGGAATTTACAGTAGCTATTACTGCAAAAAATGCCATGCTATTGTTTGAGGAGAGCTCCTAACAATAAAACACTGCGATAGGCTTGATAAATTCACCTCTTACATTCTGAAATCTAGCTCTGATTTATCATCCAAATGGTCCCAGAGATAACATGAAGTGTCATTTGGTTAGATAAAATCCTTTTTTCATATCCTAAAAAGGTCCATTCAATTTGCAAAGAAAGGAATCTGTAAAAATCTAACCCTAAACGTTGTTTCAACCAATCAAATCACGTTCGTATTTATTCCTCAGACATCCTAGAACGTAACCAGACTTCACTATATCATTAGGAGTGTAGTATATCCTATATGACACCAAATTTGGTCAGAGAGCAAACTAAGCTAGCTAGATAGCCAATGAGCTGGGCTTTACGGGAGTATGCAGAAACCTAGTATCTGTCACAAAATGTTGCTGCTAACCTTGTGCGACATCAAGCCTTTTCCCTTTAGACAAAAATTATAAGAATATGGAGAGTTATGAAGTTATGAAAACTGGGTGTTTTGCAAATGTTGAACTTATAATATGGCTACTAATACTGGAAAAGCTAAATCAAAGTCCAAGTATACAGATTTGATGATATTCTTGCAGAAAAAGTGTGAATGTATATGTCTCCTTCACGATTTGCCCAAACGTACCTGGGTGACTTCACACTAAATGTCATGTAGTTTGCTCATACTTCAAGTTATCGGTCTAAAACTTTGCACATGTACTACCGCCATCTTGTGGACACCATCGGAATCACCAGAGTGATGGCTAGATTTGGGTCATTTCTGTTGCATTTCAAAGATGGTAGAAAAAAAGAAGGAAAATAAAATTTATTCTACCAGATCTGTTGTGTTTTATTCTCCTACATTCAATTCACATTTACACAAAGTTCAAAGTGTTTCCTTTCAAACGGTACCAAGAATATGCATATCCTTGCTTCAGGGCCTGAGCTACAGGCAGTTAGATTTGGGTATGTCATTTTAGGCAAAGGTTGAAAAAAGGGGGCTATCCCTAATTAACTGACAAATAGAATCAATCAATAAATCCAAACAGTGCAACGGCCAATTGATGAATGGGAAGAGACATCTGATAAAAAACAACCAAAAAGTTTAATGACATTCGGAGATTGTCAAGCCAAGCCTTTGATACTGGGCCTACAAGGTAGGGAGGGATGTATTTTCTTTTCGTGAAGATTGACATAGTCTATTTATTGTTGTGTTGAAAACGCAAACCATGATATTGAAGTGCCCGATTTATTTGACAGTAAAAGGGAACGGTCATGTGAAAATATTAAAATCTTTTGGGGGTGCATTTTTCTTTATGACGGCATGAGTTGGACCAGCCCCTCCCCCCCCAGTACAGTTCAACCTGTCCCTAAATTGACATTGTTGGTGCTTCTCTTGGCTACATTTCTACAACTGAAAATTAGTGACATCAGTTTTACCTCACAGTAAACTATCAACCAATGTGAATGTGAGTGTTGGGTTTCAAGTGATTGTTTTAAATATATACATATGCATTGGGTAAGCATGATATGCTGTATACATAATGTTAAATAAACATAACAGTCAGAGTGCCAGTGGGTAAATTATTCTAAACAATCTGTCAACTCGTTTTAATTAGAGATTCCTCTCTACAGGACGCCGCACAGGCTAGAAATGGCTGCCTCGCCACTTCCTGAATATTTATTCTCCACTCTCCCTCTGTTTTACTTATATCTCTTGTCCCTCTATTTTTGTAATCTGTTTTTTTCCATCCCACCACTAAACCACACCCTGTGAAGTCACAGAGTCTGATACAGCGTAGAATATTACATTTTTCTCTGAAGGGATTTTCCCTTCAATCAGCTAGAGTAAGCCAATAGGCAAGGTTCGGGTTAATCTGAGTTAAGTTTAGGGGTGGTCTGGGTGAGGTTAGGGGTGGTCTGTCCCTCTGTCCATCCTTCTCTCTCTGTCCATCTTCCTGCTGACTGCTCTCTCTGTGTTAGCTTAGTAGATGATCTCTCTCTTCTTCTCTCTAAACAAATACACAGTCTCAAACTCATCCCGCATGTTCTTCTAGACCAGGAGTTATCGAAAGGTTTCCCATAATATTTGGACAACATGGTTCAGGTTGGCTGTGTAGATTCCTAAATTGACTCTAATGCATGAAAAATGTCGCCCTGGTTGTGAGTGGTTTTGTCACACTGTGCACTGTGTGCGTGCATGCTGCATGTGTGTGTGCTGTGTGTGTATATGCGCTGCGTGTGTGTGTGCATGTGTGCATAAGCCTGCAAGTGCGTGTGTGTCTGGTGTACATGAGCTAAAGACTTGGTGACCCTCAGAAGCACATCATTCTCATCACATCAGGATTGTTTTCTCAGCCCTCACGAGTCACAGCCCAGGAATGCATGTCCGCCCCTCATCTCTAGCTTCATCTTCATTGCCTGTTTTGGAATAATTTGCACAGTGATATAGCTTTAGAAGAGAACATTTACAGACAGAAAGAGATCAGTAATAATTCTGATTCTGTATTAGGGCTACAGATGTAGGATCTTAATTTGAGCCAGTGTGCTACAGTAGGGAAATAATCCTGCAGCAAAGGAAATGTGAATTATTATGTGGATGAATTTCATATTTTTTTGTAGGGGTTGATACATTTATCATTAAGGCAAATCAAGTCTGACATTTTAAAGTGGAAATTACAAACTTTAGAAGCCTTTTTAATGTCACGACTTCCACCGAAGTCGGTCCCTCTTCTTGTTCGGGCGGTGTTCGGCGGTCGACGTAACCGGTTTTCTAACCTCTTCCCCTTGTGCGTGATTGTTATTTGTTATGTGTTTTTTCTCAGTCTGTGTTACTGAGGGCTGGTACTGTTCTCGTTGTTCTTTACTCGTTTTGTGTTTACCATGTCTTACAGACCAGGTTCCCAGAACCAGAAGGCAGACGCGCTGTCCCGGCTTCATGACACAGAGGAGCGGCCCATGAATCAGACTCCCATACTCCCGGCTTCCTGCCTGGTAGCGCCGGTTGTGTGGGAGCTGGACGTGGACATTCAGCAGGCGTTACGTACGGAGCCCGCTCCCCCCCAGTGTCCCGTCGGGCGTTTGTAAGTTCCGACTGCTGTCCGTGACCAGTTGATCATTTGGACCCTGAACTGCTGCGGGTGTTTCATTGTCGGTGTCGGCACGCCGCTGGAACCGCGCGTCAAGAGGGGTGTACTGTCACGACTTCCGCCGATGTCGGTCCCTCTTCTTGTTCGGGCGGTGTTCGGCGGTCGACGTCACCAGTTTTCTAACCATCACCGCTCCCCTTTTTGTGTGTCTGTTGGTTTTGTCTTGATTGTACACACCTGTTGTTCATTTTCTCCCAATCACGCCCCTGTTATATTCCTTCCTTTCCCCTCTTCCCCCTTGTGCGTGATTGTTATTTGTTATGTGTTTTTTTCTCAGTCTGTGTTACTGAGGGCTGGTATTGTTCTTGTTGTTCTGGGTTGTTTTGTTCGCCCATTATTTTGATCGTGTTGGTAGTTTGCCACACCAGTGTTTGTTTGCATTTGGTATGGTGGTTGCATTAAATTACCTTCACACGCATCTCAACCTCCTGCGCCTGACTCTTTTCACTAACGGAACCACAGCCGTAACATTTAAACCTTAAATACACTACAAGTTTGCATTTCCTGCTGTGCAGAAACATTTTAGCAACAAATGAGTGATCAAATTAAAATCCTACATCTGTAGAGAACTGGAGATCAAAGCGTGTTGGCAGCTGTATTGTAAAGCGAAATTTCTAGGCCTCTATTGAGAGAGTGTGTGGTGGTTTGGTTTATTATTGTCTGCTGCTTGGAGAGACAATAACAGGAGAGAGGTTTGTCTTGAGTGGCCCAAGGGGTTAATATGATTTTTCCAGGCCAGCTGCTCTAACCCTGGGACACACAGCTTCACTGTTGTGATTCTGCTCAGGAGTAGATTGAGAGGTCTGTGAGGTCATCACAGTGGCAAAAGATTCTGACAGATCCTCTATACCAGTTTTACAAACTACAGTTTTTCAACCTAGAGAATACATTTTGGTCTTGGAGAAGATGGAGGTCAAGAATTCAGTTCCATCTCTAGGCCTGACTCAAGCATTAGTCATGGGAAAGAACCACCCACTGCTGGCTGTAGGGGAGCTAAACTAACCTTGAAATAACTTGATGAAGACCTGATGTTGCCTCAGCATCAGCCTCTCACACTAAGCACATGATTGAGGAATGTTAGTGTTTATTAGGTGTGAAATATTTATTTTAATTTATTTTATTTTACCTTTATTTAACTTCTTAGGGAGCGGTGGGGCGCTATATCACAGCGTTGTCAGATTTCAAAAAGGCTTTACGGCGAAAGCACCACATTTGATTGTTTGAGGATAGCACCCCACATATTTTTCCATTAGCATGAATTCATAAGCCATCACGGTTCACACATAACACATTTCACAGCGAAAACAAATCAATTACCTTTTGAAGAACTTCTGCTGAGGGCTTCCCAAGTGTCCAACGAAGACAATCCATGGTTCTTTTGTTAGAAAAAGTTATGTATTATATCCATAAATCTCAGTTTGGTTGGTGCGTTATAATCAGAAAATACAGCATCGACTCCTCCATTGAAACGTGAAGAGAACTCGTTCAACTTATACCTATAAACTTGTCCAAGAACAATCAAACATAATTTTAAATGTATCCTTAGGAACACTTTTATGTATAAATAGTATAATATTTCAACCGGAATATAAACTGGGCGATAAGAAAGGAAAAAACCACAGAGCGCGCCAGCCGTGAACGCGCATTTACTTGTATTGACATCTGCGTGGACACTTCCTTATTCGTCTTCTTCTCTGCTCTAAAAGCATCTAAAAAGAATCAGAACACTTTCTCGAGACTGTTGACATCCAGAGGAAGCGATAGGTACTGCATTCATATGCCCTTATATGGGAATTTTCATAAGGGAGGGGTTCTAAATGAGGCAATGTGTCAAAATCACTTTTTCCAGGACAGAAATTCCTCGGGGTTTCGCCTGCCATATCCGTTCTGTTATACACCCCTAGACAAAATGTTAACACTTTTAGAAACTTCAGAGTGTTTCCTATCCAATGGTACTAAATATGTGCATATCCTATTTTCTGGGCCTGAATGGGAGGCATTTTACTTTGGGCACGCCAGGCTCTCCAAAACGGTCACCTCGTGCACTGCTGCCAAAGAAGTTAACTAGGCAAGTCAGTTAAGAACAAATTCTTATTTTCAATGACTGCCTTGTTCAGGGGCAGAACGACATATATTTACCTTGTCAGCTCGGAGATTTGATCTTGCAACCTTTCGGTTACTAGTCCAACGCCGTACCACTAGGCTACCTGCCGCCCCGATATGAGCAAATATGAGCAGTAGCCCTGGTTGTTGGGGGGATAATGGGGGTGAACGTCTCTCATGTCCAACTGGATCTGATGTTTCATAGGCCAGAACCAACCGAGAACCAAACCAGATAATGTGTTCTGATTGGTCGTGGATCATAGGGGGTTAGCCCCCAGGACTCAACGGTGTAAAAAATAAAATACAATTTTATTGGTCACATACACATGGTTAGCAGTTCCGACAGTGCAGTAATATCTAACAAGTAATCTATCAAATTCACAACGACTACCTTATACACACAAATGTAAAGCATATGAACAAGAATATGTACATATAAATATATGGATGAGCGATGGCCGTGCGGCATAGGCAAGATGCAGTAGATGGTATAGAATATGGTATATACATATGAGATGAGTAATGTAGGATATGTAGACATTATTAAAGTGGCTTTATTTAAAGTGACTAGTGATACCTTTATTAAATCCATTTATAAAATGTATTAAAGTGGCCAAAGATTAGGTGCCTGGAGGGCAGGTAGTTTGCCCCTGGTGATATGATTTGCAGACCACTCTACCCTCTGGAGAGCCTTGCGGTTGTGGGTGGAGCAGTTGCTGTACCAGGCAGTGATACAGCCCGACAGGATGCTCTCAATTGTGCATCTGTAAACATTTGTGAGTGTTTTCGGTGACAAGCCAAATTTCTTCAGCCTCCTGAAGTTGAAGAGACGCTGTTGCTCCTTCTTCATCACGTTGTCTGTGTGGGTGGACCAGTTTGTCAGTGATGTGTACGCCGAGGAACTTAAAAGTTTCCACCTTCCCCACTACTGTCCCTTCAATGTGGATGGGGGGATGCTCCCTCTGCTGTTTCCTGAAGTCCACTATCATCTCATTTGTTTTGTTGACGTTGAGTGAGAGGTTATTTTCCTGACATCACACTCCAAGGGCCCTCACCTCCTCCCTGTAGGCCGTCTCGTCGTTGTTGGTAATCAAGCCTACCACTGTAATGTCGTCTGCAAACTTGATAATTGAGTTGGAGGCGTGCATGGCCACGCAGTCGTGGGTTAACAGGGAGTACAGGAGAGGGCTGAGAACGCACCCTTGTGGGGCCCCAGTGTTGAGGATCAGCGGGGTAGAGATGTTGTTTCATACCCTCACCACCTGGGGGAGACGACCCGTCAGAAAGTCCAAGACCCAATAGCACAGTGCGGGGTCAAGACCCAGGGTCTCAAGCTTAATGACGAGTTTGGAGGGTACTATGGTGTTAAATGCTGAGCTGTAGTCAATGAACAGCATTCTTACATAGGTATTCCTCTTGTCCATATGAGGTATGGTAGTGTGCAGTGTGATGGCGATTGTGTCGTCTGTGGACCTATTGGGGCGGTAAGCAAATTGGAGTGGGTCTAGGGTATCAGCACGGGGGGAGGGCTTTGTATGCATCGCGGAAGTTACAGTAGCAATGGTCCAGAATGCTACCAGCTCGTGTCGTGCATTCGATATGCTGATAGAATTTAGGAAGCCTTGTTCTCAGATTAGCTTTGTTAAAATCCCCAGCTACAATAAATGCAGCCTCAGGATACATGGTTTCCAGGTTACATAGAGACTGTGACAATAATGCTAGTATGAACTCGGACCCAGGCGCAGAGAAACACAGCAGGCAGAGGTAAGGATAAAGCCAGCATATTTACTTAAGGTCTTCATAGCAAAACAACAAGCAAGGGCACACAAGAACAATAAACAAAACATGAGACCTGAGCAACTGGCCCAGTCCAAAGAGGAACCTAAATAGTCATCTAGCAGGTGATCCCAATAAGCCCAATCAGAGTCACCTGGATACTAGAAGTAACCCAAGGGTGCTCTCCAGTGACAACCTCAGGTAGTACACTCAAGGGAGCGGCTCCCGACGTTCCACCAGCGGTAGCTGAACGTCGACGGAAGTCCCAAAGGAGTTCGGGGTCCAAAATGTCCCGGGCCAGAACCCAGGAACGTTCCTCAGGTCCGTAACCCTCCCAGTCCACGAGATACTCAGTCCCTCGACAGAAAGGACGACTGGAGAGGATGCGTCGTATCAAGTAGGCTGGCTGTCCCGCTATCATGCGAGGCGGAAGTGGAGGCCGTGTGGCCGGAACCAGAGGGCTGAACACCACAGGCTTGAGTCTGGAGATGTGGAAGGTGGGATGGACCCTCATGGACAGGGGAAGACGAAGATGATAGGCCACTGGATTGATGCGCTGTAGAACCTTGAATGGCCAAACGTACCGGGGACCCAACTTCCTAGATTCCACGCGTAGAGGCAGATCCCTAGTAGATAACCAGACCATCTTGCCTGGACGCAGGAGGGGACTCGGGTGGTGAAGACGGTTGGCCTGTCGTTGAACCCGAGCTGAGGACCTCAGGAGTGCTGACCGAGCCCTCTTCCAGGTCCGGTGGCAATGAGAGATGAGGCGTTGAGCGGAAGGAACCGTCACTTCAATCTCCTGATCTGGAAACAGGGGGGGCTGGGAACCGTACAACACCTGGAATGGTGACAGGCCAGTGGAGGAACACTGGAGAGTGTTGTGTGCATACTCCACCCAGGGAAGGTGCTGACTCCATGTGGCGGGGTTGGTGGACACACAGCACCGTAAGACAGTCTCCAGATCCTGGTTCACCTGCTCAGTTTGACCGTTGGACTGAGGGTGATAAGGCGAGGACAGACTAGCCGATGACCCCAGAAGAGTACAGAATGCCCTCCAAGATCTGGAGGCAAATTGGGGGCCCCGGTCGGAGACTATGTCCAGAGGAAGGCCATGAAGGCGTAAAACATGCTGAATGACTAGCTGAGCAGTCTCACGGGCAGATGGAAGCTTAGGCAGTGGAATGAAATGTTCCGCCTTGGAAAAGCAGGCCACAATGACCAGCATGACCGTGTGTCCCTCTGAGAATGGAAGGCCCGTGATGAAATCCATAGAAAGATGGCACCAGGGTTGAGAAGTTGTTGGCAGCGGATGAAGTAGCCCCAGAGGCTGCTGACGAGGAGTCTTGTTTCGGCCGCATGTCGGAGAGGCAGCCACAAAGGTCAGAGTGTGATGAGCGAGGAGTCTTTGAAGAACCTGGCGGACATGTTGGACGTGTTCAACCATGGACTTAGAGAAGATGAGGATGTCATCCAGGTACACAAACACAAACTGGTGATGGAAGTCACGCAGCACATTATTAACCAGGGCCTGGAAAATGGCTGGAGCATTAGTAAGTCCAAACGGCATGACCCGGTACTCATAATGACACTTTCCCGCAGAGCGCCTGTCATTCCCAGCACAGCTCGATACTGATCGATGTGGTTTGTGTCATGGACAGTGACATTCATGGGGGCCAGCCAACTCTGTGTCTCTGTGGCTGCAGCAGTGGAAAAGGTAAAGTCTGCCCAGCTTTGATCAATGGTACCAGAGCTTCTGTCTCCACCTGCCCCTTTGTGACCACACACACCCTGTCAGACTATTCAAAACTGTGATCAGAGAGGGGAAGCGGTTAATGACACGGCACCTCTGCAGCACCAGCCGGACCAGAGGGGGTTGTCCTGTGTTATTGGGATTATAGACAGATGTTGCCCTGTGACTCAGCCTTCTGTTGTACACTATCTGATCCCAGCCTGATAGGATCATATGAAGGAGTGTTATTATCATATAGCTGCTGCTATACTCTGCTCTCTGGTGTCATGGGAGCTGGCCAGTTGATTGGTTTAAGGTGGATTAGGTGTGTGAATTAGGTGTGTGTGTGTGTGTGTGTGTGTGTGTGTGTGTGTGTGTGTGTGTGTGTGTGTGTGTGTGTGTGTGTGTGTGTGTGTGTGTGTGTGTGTGTGCGGGTGTGTGTGTGCGGGGGTGTGTGTGCGGGGGTGTGTGTGCGTATGCAGTGTGCACCTCAAGAGGCATATTTTTTTATCCTAATGATGCTGCTGAGAAAGTTTCATTAGAGCGAAAATTGTTTCCCATAACTTATTGCTTGTTTTGTCCAGTCTATCATGGAGGTGCTATAGGCTGTTTGGCTGCTACACTTTATCATGGCAGTGTGGTTGGTGATCAGTGTGTTCCAGCTGATTGTCCTGTTTTAATCAACGCATGGATGGACAGACAACCTGACCTTGTCGGAAGACTGATAGAGGAGTTCTGAGGGAATGGGAAGCAGAGGAGACCAAGGCTGAGGAAAGAGTGAGAGGAGGAGAAGGGGTGAGGATGGAAAGATATGAGGTGTTACTGAGTCTTTATCAAATGCACATTTAAAACATTTTAATATTGTAGACAGAGACATACTCAAACATTACAGATGAAGGAGCAACTATGATGGTGATAATGTGTGATTTCAAGAAGAGACTTCCGATTAACACAAACCATCAGCAGAGCCATTAAGCAGGGTGTTTTTTCCAGAGTGGATTGGTATGATAGAGGAAATGTATAGGTGGTCTAACATTCCTAACTCACACATGGTCATAGCCTGTCTCTGTGTTCCCTCCCACTTTAATGCTTTCTCTGTAACTTATTGTTATTTCCGTAGAAAGAGAGAACCCTCCTATGTTGTGTGGTCTTCAGAGAGTAGTTAGCTCTGATTGTTTGGCTTGTTTAACACACCCACGTGTTAGTGCTGCTGTGAACTGGGCGGAGTTAGAACACTCACTCTCACAGATCAAGCCTCTAATTGGCTGATTGAGCGTCTTTGCGACATGCAAGCCAAGGGCAGGGGAGACATGGCTCAATTTAGACACTCAACAATAGACGCAAATTGCAACCAACTGCTCTTCTTTCTTCCTGCATATATGAATCTGATTTTAGAAGCATCCACCTTTCAGGCAGCCTCTCCACTTCAGGAAACAACCCCTCAATGATTTTCTCTCCCCTGGCTATACAGATACACATACTGGAGGTATTGTTCTAGTTTTGACTTTCATCAAAACTTAGTTTTTCATAAAAATACATTTGTTCAGTTGACAATAGCCATTCAGAAGTTGAATTACTGTTTGAACCTGGAGGTCAGGAAGTCTCAATGTGTTTAAACTCAATTACCTGAAGCTGTCTTCAGAGGATGACACCTTTTATCTTTCTCCTGAATAGAATCTGATATGTATATTAAATGAGGAAGCCCTTTCTTCTGAACCAGACCTTGGTTGACTGATGATTAAATGCATTAGTGTAGCTTTAAAACAGTAACACGTTCTCTTAGCCTCAAGGTAAAATTTGTAAAATAGCATGAAATTAGCTATAAAACTGCATTTTTTTTTAAATGTTCTCTATTTTTTACATGACAAAAAGTAAATACTTTTTTTATTGATTTATTTATTTGGGGTTGAGGAGGGCTTGCTCAGACCTTGCGGGAGGTCCCACAAAACTACACTGCGCCACTGGTTATAGTGTATGTCTGGATGAATTAGATAAAGAGTAAAGAGGATAGTACAGTCTGTGATACCTAAAAGGTGCTATGCTAAAGGCTAATGGAGGCTCATAGGGGACTGTGCTAATGGAGGCTCATAGAGTACTGCTAATGGAGGCCCATAGAGTACTGCTAATGGAGGCCCATAGAGTACTGCTAATGGAGGCCCATAGAGTACTGCTAATGGAGGCCCATAGAGTACTGCTAATGGAGGCCCATAGAGTACTGCTAATGGAGGCCCATAGAGTACTGCTAATGGAGGCTCATAGAGTACTGCTAATGGAGGCTCATAGAGTACTGCTAATGGAGGCGCATAGAGTACTGCTAATGGAGGCTCATAGAGTACTGTGCTAATGGAGGCTCATAGAGTACTGCTAATGGAGGCTCATAGAGTACTGCTAATGGAAGCTCATAGAGTACTGCTAATGGAGGCCCATAGAGTACTGTGCTAATGGACGCTCAGAGAGTACTGCTAATGGAGGCTCATAGAGTATTGCTAATGGAGGCTCATAGAGTACTGTGGTAATGGATGTGAGTAAGAGAGAGAGAGAGAGCAAGAGAGAGTGTAAGAGAGAGTAAGAGAGAGTGAGAGAGAGAGAGAGAGTAAGAGAGAGAAAGAGCGAGAGAGAGAGAGAGAGAGAGAGAGAGTAAGAGAGAGAGTAAGACTGAGTGAGAGAGAGAGAGTAAGAGAGAGCAAAGGACAGAGCGAGAGAGAGTTATAGACAGAGAGAGAGCGAGAGAGATGTTGAGAGGGAGTGCAGCATGTCAAAGCAGTCTCTATTTATAACATTCTGCCGTCTCTCCATCCACACATTGCTGAAGTGTTGCTTGATGGGTGAATATTAATTCAGTTGAGGTGTGGAGCGGAGTGTGTGCATGTGTAGTTTGTCCTTGTGGAAGGTTTTCTGCTTGTGTCGGGCAAACAGCAGCTTGTCTCAGAGCTGTCTCCTGCCGCCGCTGAAGATGTGCATATGCATGTGTGCACAGCTGAAGAGAAGAATGAGAAAGATGCAGCGGGTGGAACAATGATGGGGTAATTGATGCAGCCAGATTGCTCGATTGACTTCCAAACTAGACATCTGTCCATGTTCTGAGGAAGTCGGGAAATGCCTCAAAAACAGGCCACTAGTGGCAACAGTGAGCACTATTAACATCAAGTAGGCTTAATGACTCTGTATCCGAAGGTTGCGTGTTCAATCCCAGTGGTAGACATTCATTTGAATTGTTTTTGTTTGAACCTTATCCCAAACCTTAACCCTTAACTGAATCATTCAGAATGAACGTCTAAACTTCATGTTTTAACCCTGTCTAAAACTGTTTTAACCCTGTCTTTAACCCTTACCTTTTACATTTTACATTTGGAGAAACTTGGATAAACGTCAGAATCTGCTGTCAAATTGGTAAAACCGTGAGATCCTTTTGAATTTATGACTGTTGGCTAGGTTTTAAAATCAGCATATTAATTATAAAGAGAATAAGGGAAGAATGGAGGGGAGAGTTAGAGAGTTTCACATTTACTTCACATTTACATACATGTGAAAAGACTGGATGAAGTTTCACTGCAGACATAACAAGGAAAGCAGCATAGGGTCAGCTGCAGAACAGGTCACAACATCAGTAGAGATTCTGATCCCAGGAATGTTGTTTCTGGACAGATTCACCCAGTATTGGTAGGTAGAGGTTGGTTGTTGAGTTGTGCTGGCTCTGCAGTGTGGAATGACACACACACGCTCAAAATCTTCTGTGTTGTGGACGTGGATGGTGGATGGGCGTAAGCATCTGCCTCTGATTCCGAGTTTCCAGTTTGCAAGTTCAAATCAAGTGAAAAAGGTTTTTTTAGGTATTGTTGTTTTAAGCCCTATCCCAAACCTTAACCCTTACCTTAACCATTCAGAGTTAATGCCTGAAATTAACACTAACCTTACAAATGTGGACTTAATGTTTAAACTTAACCTTAAACACTTCAAAATGTGACATTTGGAACAACTTTGAAATGTGATGTTTGAGAAACATGGATGAATCTAATTCTGACCTGAGACTATGAGAGCTGGTAGGAATTAACACCATCAGCCCAGTGCCTTTGGGGTGTTGATTAAGGACAGTTGGTGGTGTCTCACAGCGTGTGCGTGTGTGTGCACACATGTGTGTTTAAGCATATTGCATTAAAAAGGGAGGTTGAGAATGTGTGTGTGTGCGTTTGTATGGGGTAAAATGCTGGGAATTCCACTGACAAACAGGTTTGCTCCAGTGTAGGTGGGTGTTAATGTGTGTGAGAGAGAGAGAGAGAGAGAGAGAGAGAGAGAGAGAGAGAGAGAGAGAGAGAGAGAGAGAGAGAGAGAGAGAGAGAGAGAGAGAGAGAGAGAGAGAGAGAGAGAGAGAGAGAGTTTGTGGTGTCTTTATCGTGAACCTCCAGTACAGTTCCCAATGTAGGATGCCAGATCACTGCTCCACACTCAGCCTGCCAGCACACTGGAACAATCCTATTTACAGTTGAAGTTGGAAGTTTACATACACTTAGGTTAGAGTCATTAAAACTCGTTTTTCAACCACTAGAGTTTTGGCCAGTCGGTTAGGACATCTACTTTGTGCATGACACAAGTAATTTTTCCAACAATTGTTTACAGACAGATTATTTCACTTATAATTCACTGTATCACAATTCCAGTGGGTCAGAAGTTTACATACACTAAGTTGACTGTGCCTTAAGCAGCTTGGAAAATTCAGGAAAATGATGTCACGGCTTTAGAAGCTTCTGATAGGCTAATTGACATCATTTGAGTCAATTGGAGGTGTACCTGTGGATGTATTTCAAGGCCTACGTTCAAACTCAGTGCCTCTTTGCTTGACATCATGGGAAAATCAAAAGAAATCAGCCAAGACCTCAGGAAAAAAATTGTAGACCTCCACAAGTCTGGTTCATCCTTGGGAGCAATTTCCAAATGCCTGACGTTACCACGTTTATCTGTACAAACAATAGTAGAGAATAATGTACTTTGGTGCGAAAAGTGCAAATCAATCCCAGAACAACAGCAAAGATGTTGGAGGAAACAAGTACAAAGTATCTATATCCACAGTTAAACAAGTCCTATATCCACATAACCTGAAATGTCGTTAAACAAGGAAGAAGCCACTGCTCCAAAACCGCCATAAAAAAGCCAGACTACGGTTTGCAACTGCACATGGGGACAAAGATCGTACTTTTTGGAGAAATGTCCTCTGGTCTGATGAAACAAAAATAGAACTGTTTGGTCATTATGACCATTGTTGTGTTTGGAGGAAAAAGCGGGATGCTTGCAAGCCGAAGAACCCCATCCCAACCGTGAAGCACGGGGGTGGCAGCATCATGTTGTGGGGGTGCTTTGCTGCAGGAGGGACTGGTGCACTTCACAAAATAGATTGCATCATGAGAAAGTAAAATTATGTGGATATATTGAAGCAACATCTCAAGACATCAGTCAGGAAGTTAAAACTTGGTCACAAATGGGTCTTCCAAATGGACAATGACCCCAAGAATATTTCCAAAGTTGTGGCAAAATGGCGTAAGGACAATAAAGTCAAGGTATTGGAGTCGCCATCACAAAGCCCTGACCTCAATCCCATAGAAAATGTGTGGGCAGAACTGAAAACACACACACACACACACAAACATAACAAGGATGCAGCATAAGGTCAGCTGTCAGCTGCAGAACAGGTCACAACATCAGTAGATATTCTGATACCAGGACTGTTGTTTCTGGACAGATTCCCCCAGGATTGGTAGGTAGAGGTTGGTTGAGTTGTGCTCCAGGTTGGTTATTGGCAGGAGAGGTACATCAGTAAAGCCTGCTTAAGGAACCCTAAACCCTGTACGCCTGGTTGGGCTGGCTCAGCACACACACACACGTTCACAATCATCAACATAGGCAGTCTGGCCCAGTCCCACTGGTATTGACACCATCAGCCCAGTGCCTTTGGGGTGTTGATTAAGGACAGTTGGGGGTGACTTGCAGTGTGTGCTTGTGGTTGTGCATGCAAGTGTTAAAGCGTATTACAGAAAAAGGGCGGTTGAGAATGTGTGCGTGTGTATGGGTTAGGGATTCCACAGACACAAAGCAAACAGGATTGTTCCAGCGTGGGGTGTGTGTTTGTGTGTGTGTGTGTTAGAGGAGAGAGAGAGAGAGAGAGAGAGAGAGAGAGAGAGAGAGAGAGAGAGAGAGAGAGAGAGAGAATGTGTGTGCACTCATGGTGTCTTTATTGTGAGGCTCCAGTTCCCACTGTAGGAAGCCAGATCACTGCTCCACGTTCAGCCTGCCGACACACTGGAACAATCCTGTTTACACACACACACACACACACACACACACACACACACACACACACACACACACACACACACACACACACACACACACACACACACACACACACACACACACACACACACACACACACACACACCAGAGTGTCTTACTCACAAAGAACCAGTCAGACAGCCAGGAGCGTCAGGGTAGCGGGTTCAATCCAAACACTCTGAACCGTCCTAAACAGGATTTACACTTTGCTTCTTCATCAAGTACTCTTCTCCTTTATGTGTGTGTGTTCAACGTCCAATACACTCTGCTATTCTCTCTGGGAAAACAAACCTCCGCTGCCAGGGATGAGATAGGAGGTGATTGTTTTGTCGAAGGCTGCTCCTAACATGTCTGAGAACTGGAGGTTTCAACACAGATGGTGTCTCAGTAGAGAAAGGCGAGAAAGTTCTCTTCATATGAAGAAGCAATTAACGACTTATTTGTTGTTGTAGCAAATAAAGACTGTTGTCACTGTACGGCGTGAGAGTCTGGAAAGGAATGAACCTCCAGTCAGGAATGTATTAAAGGTCTCAGAGCGTCATCAGGGAACACACTTCACCCTGACCTACATTATACAGTCCTATCAACTGTTGGTCTAGGATTATGTGACTTCATGAATATTACTGGGGAAAAAACAGACAGCTTTATTAAGAGATGTTAACATAGTCAGAGAGAGAAATAACATGTATGAAGATTAATTTGTTTTGTATACTTTATATGCCCAAATACTCAACAACAACATTCTGATGTCGGTGGTCGCTCTTGTAGGTGTAGAATCAGTGTTACTGTAGTAACCTCTGGCTCTAGTGTCTGGTCCTGAGGGAACAGGCAGCACACCTCACTCTCTATGGAGACATGGTGTACAGAGAGGGAGAGGAAAGAGAGAGGGGGTAATAGGGTAGAAGTTAGACAAACACACATACATTTCTTGGGGCATGAGGAAACAGAGAGAGAGGGTGGAGACAGACATAGAGAAAGAGACAGAGACAGAATGTCTTGATGACTAGCAGATTGTGTGTATGGTTCTAGTCTCTGCTGTTGAGTGGAGGGTTTATCCTGCATACTGAGGTAGTATTGTTGTAGTAATGGCCCGTTAGATTGGGGTTAAGCATCTCAATGGGACTGAATGGGACTGGCCCTGGGCTACACGGCTACCCAGCGCCCGCTAGCATAATTAGCATTAGCATAATCGCTGGATACGGCAGGGCCGCAGGAGGGAGTGGGCAGCCAGGAGAGGCTTCTAATTGACCCTCTGAACAGTGTTCAGTTCCCTCTCACTACAGTCAATCTTCTGTTTATAGACGCAGGGACTTATCCTGAACTCCACAGAAGGGGTGGATTAAAGTCATCTGGCCTCAATGCTTCAACCAGAAAATAAATTGTTGGATAAAACAGGGGTGCTCTCAACACAGAAAAGTACATAGAGGCACCAATACACAGACACAAAAACACTGTTCTACTGTTCAGGAGTAGAATAGTGGGGCCAGACAGAACAGCAGTCTATGATCACCTGTTGTTCTCAACAAGAGAGAAAGAAAGGGGAAAGAAATGTGTGAAAAGAAGAGAATAGTAAAACAGAACCACGCGTCTGCAGCTCTGAATTATCCTAATAATGAGGTCTGACCTGAACACCAGACTGTATGTAAATCCCCTGTTCACACGGAGAGAAGGAGCGAGAAAGGTAGAGGGAGAGAGACTGTCCAACTAAACACAATGGTTAACCCAGCACAGCTCAATCCCAGAGCTCTCTCTCCCTCCTTCCTTCTCTACGTCTCTCTAGAGACGGGTCCTATTTTAAATGTAATGAAAGAGAAGAAAAGCAGAGAGCTGTATGGAGCTCAGATAGGCCCCTGGAGAGTTCCAGACCAATTTGTGTGGGACAATAAAAAAACAACCCTGAATATTGGCTGGTGGGATGGAAGGAAGGAGAGCAAGCAAGACACCCACACCCACACACACACACACACACACACACACACACACACACACACACACACACACACACACACACACACACACACACACACACGAAAGCATTCCACAGGGATTCCCAAGTTGACCCTTGGGTGGTAGACGGCTGGTAGCCTGGCGGTTGAGAGCGTTGGGCCAGTTCGAATCCCCGGACCAGCAAAGTGGAGCAAGGCAGTTAACTCCAACAACAGCTACTCGCCGATGATGTTAATTAAGGCAGCCCCCCACACCTCTCTTATTCAAAGGGGTTGGGTTAAATGTGGAGCACACATTTCAGTGTGCGTTCCATATGCCAAGCTTGTTTCCCAAGAGGCCCAGAAAGGGGAAGGGTCATATCATTAAACCTTTACAAACAACCATTACACCCACAACCATTTATAGACTTCACGTATAGACCTTCCTTCTGTCTATATTGGGGTGGGAACATATCAATCAGCTATATGTTCTGAGAGATGCTGAATGTGCTCTTTGCTATTGGTCCAGTTTAGATTGCTTGGAAATCTAAGCAAATCCCAAGGCACCTCTCAAGTGGTCAAACTGATTTTCATTAATAAGGCAGTTCAGTTTCAAGCAGCTGCTTTACATTAGTTTACCTCACTCTGTCTTCATTTCTGATGTGAATAAATAGGAGAATATCAGCCAGTGATGCATAGAATAAATCCCCCTCAGGTGTTTGAACGTGTTGCTGTGCTTCTGGTTGAATGGGAGGTCAGGTTGTGAGGTGTAGTGAGGGGATTGGTTTAACAGCATGGAGGACTGTGTGCAATTCACCTCCTCCTTGCTGGAGCCTGCTTCCATGAGCCTGTGACCTGCAGGTCTGTGGCCTGTGTACGGCCCCTGAGAGGCCTCTGAACAGAGACATGCCGGTACCCTTCTCCTAAAACAGACTCCAACACACAGAGCCATTGAACTCTAGTCTACCAGCTCACACAGCCATTGGAATGACTACAGCTCCATTGAACCCACCCCGGTCCACTGCCTTAGAGCTCCATTGAACTGACTAGAGGTGAATTGAACCCCAGTCTACTAGCATACAGAACCATTGAACTCTCTCTCACCCCCTAATCAGGCCTCTCCTCCTTTCAGCAGCCACATAAAGCCTGTCTTGACCAACATTTTGAAGGTCATCCACTGGAGTTTGTGTGTGTGTGTGTATGTGTGTGTGTGTGTGTGTGTGTGTGCATGCGTGTGCATGTTGTGTGTTACAGAACAACTAAAGGAACCTCCTCCCATTGATTCAGCGAACAGGGCAGAGAGAGAGAGCAGAGGCATCCAGTATATTAAGCTGTCACCGTGCATCTAAATCTGGGTCTATTCCTTGCTCTCTTCCTCACAACAGCTTTTTGTGTGACACAGAGGTATTCATGGGCTGAAACACCCACACTCACTCACACACAGTAGCAAAATGAGATGCAAATCCTACAATTCAGTTCAGTGTGTGTGTGTGTGTGTGTGTGTGTGTGTGTGTGTGTGTGTGTGTGTGTGTGTGTGTGTGTGTGTGTGTGTGTGTGAGTGAGTGTGTAGCTCCTAATTCCTGTAGCTTCATCTCAATCTAGTGCTACAATGCTGTGGTGTACAGTCCAACAGTAACACAGTTGTTGGTATGAGACTATTGTGAGCCGCTGACGTGTGTGTGAGCCGTGTGTGTTCGCATGTGCCTGCTGCAGCAGTAACACAGTTGTTGGTGTGAGGGTATTGTGAGGAGATGGCAGGGAGGGAAATTTCTAAACAGCGAGACAATAGCCACCATTTAACCAGGCTACAGAGATGCGTAGCTGCGACACACAGACACACACAGAGAATACACACACTGAAATGCCGCACAAAGACACTAATGAATCTATGAACCATAAGTTGTTAGAGAAAGAAGAGAGAGAGAAAGAAAGAGAATGGGAAAAGAGAGGAGCAGAAAGGGGGAGAAGGAGGAGGGAGTGAGTTGTGTCTCTAGAAGATCTGCAGCATCATTCTATCCTGGAAACCATCCTCCTCCACACAGACTGGATTTGCATCTCTAATGGGAGTTCTGGCTGTTGTTTGTCGGAGGCTTCGGCTGGGAATGACCATAAGGCCTGTAGGAACACACAGTGAGGCCCTACATACAGCTTACTAATCACCAGCTATGGCTACCCCTATACCCCAGGGCCAGACCAACCCAGTATCATAGGAATACTCAACAAAATTGGGTGGTCTGTGGTGGAAATGAAAGGCTTGGGGTGCCAGTGCTGGAATTCAGGAGGGGAAATGACATGGGCGTACAGTAAAACCCAGACTGCTATCAGGCTCAGAGAAAACCCCAGTGTGCCACACACCGACCAGGGAGGACAGAGGAAATGAGAGAGAGAACCCGAAGCTGAGACCCTGTCAAAACCTGAGATCTGAGATCCGGCCTCCGCAGGTGTGTGAGTGTGTGGGTATGCCTGCCTTAGTGTGTGTGTGTGTGTGTGTGTGTGTGTGTGTGTGTGTGTGTGTGTGTGTGTGTGTGTGTGTGTGTGTGTGTGTGTGTGTGTGTGTGTGTGTAGGCTTCACAGGGGCCCAGTTCTTGGGGTCCAGACTCGGCCGGGGGGTTTCCCTCTGTGTCTCAGTGGGACTCAGAGAAGTGTAGACTCACTATGAACCAGGTTGTGTGCTCAGTGCTTCCCAGCCTAAAGTCACACCTGTCTCTCTTTATCACAAAATGGACGCCTTATTCTGAGTTGTTAAAATGTGGAAATATGAACCAATTAACAAGTGGGGTCGTTTTGTTATTATTTCTCCCAGAATTAATCTTATGGAAATTGGAGTCTAAGAATAAGGTATGTATTTCCCATGGCATAGGCCTGTAAAATGGGTTACACATGTAGTCGCTGTGTGGTGCTGCCCTCTCTGTGAAATACGTTCCCTCTCTCACAGGGAGGTGAGTGTCCGTGTGCGCGTGCGTGTGTGCGCATGCATGTGTGTTTATGTTCGTACGTGTGTGTACTTTTGTGTCTCACTTTCACTTTCTCTGACAATTAGCCCCAACTCAGGAAGACCCGTCCAGCTCAGTGCATGAATTCTGTCTTAAACTAAACAAACAGTATTCAGTTACTCTCTTCTGTTTGTCATTCAGTCTGGTAATCATTTCAGTGAGAGGACAGAGGAAATAGTGGCCTGAATGACTGCTACATATAGTATTATCACATGAAAATGGTATAATTACATTGTGCTTATAGTTGTGGTTAAGTAAACCTACTGTAGTTCTCAGGTTGCTGTGGGGTTGTCCCCTGTACTGCACAGAGCTGGACATAGTGCTGTTTTAGCTCGTTAGGTGGTCTATTCCACCTTCTTAACTGTCTCACTGTTGTTAATTAAGAGGAATTTCATTGTCATAATGGACACCATCTAGAAATTCTCAAGCTTACAAAGTGTGTCTGTCCGTAAGTGTTGTAGTACGAGTCTGGTCTGGAGACCACATATTGAGTGTCTCGGCCTTGTCTCTGTGTCAAATAAATTTGTAATCGGCCTTGACTTGGTCTTGGATGGTGAGGACTAGTCATTTTTTCCCAAGACAAGCGGAGTAAATACTAATAATTATCAGCTTCCATTCAGTCAGTGCATAAAACCACTTCGCCAGGCCAAATATATACACTCCTTTCTTGAAACATGAATATCATAACAGCCTTTATATCTATCATAGACATGTTTGTACAGTGGAGAACCTATATGCCTTCAGTGTGTGACAGGTTCATGATTCTGAAAGGACAGCAACCGTAATTCCAGCGCACTCATGTAGGAGAGTGCACTTTTTGTAAAACACAAAGGTCCAGTGGTGTGGTGGAGGGTATATGCAGGTATAAACTGTATACCCACTTATTTTTAAGAGGGCATTGCTTATACTCGTTTCTTAATCCCTACTGATGCGTAACAAAGTAGTGTAGTGGAGTATATGATTTATCAATTATGTAGTACAATGGAGAAATCATGCACAAAGTAGCCTACACAATCGCAAAGCACGTGAAATATATTCATGTGTGCCGCACACACAGCCTAGTTTCAGTGGAATATGGTGGTTATTAGGCTATTTGTGATGCACAATTGTCATCATGCACTGTTTGTGAGTGGGCCCAGAGGCACAACACTGTTTGTGAGTGGGCCCAGAGGCACAACACTGTTTGTGAGTGGGCCCAGAGGCACAACACTGTTTGTGAGTGGGCCCAGAGGCACAACACTGTTTGTGAGTGGGCCCAGAGGCACAATATTTGAGTATACCCACTTCTCAATGCTCCGCTACACCACTGCATAGGGCTGATGGAAAGACAGCAGTCACACACAGCATGATGTTATAGGATAAGCAGACCATAAACTCAGACATAATAAGCCAGTAGGTCCCAATCATAAGAATACAAAAACACAACCATTAAGTATTCCCCAATCAAAATGTGCAACTGTTATTTCTCATTGCAAAAAAACATTTTTCACGTTTAGCACACAAAGTAACCAGTAACATAAAGTTTAAAGTGGAACTGCCAGCGTACTTTGCAGATATGAAACAAACAGACAATCTTAATATCAGTAAAAAATATCAAATTCTAAGTTTATGCTACAAAACTAACTTTAGAAGAGGTTTTAAAAAGGTTATATTTGACTCAACATTCCATGACGTACAGTAAGGCAGAATAGATGGATGCAGTTCAATGCATGATTAATATAATTCACCAATACATTTCTTGGTAGGCCAAAACTATATTGCTATCAGGTTGTAAATCATAGCAGCCTGATACATTGTTTGGTGCCTTCATTCAGGATGCACGGTTTCAGTTTCAATGACTCAATATTCTGGACAAAAACTGACAAATGTAACTAAGGCTGGGAATGTCAATACAATCAAACTAGCAAGGGCAACCATCACAAGTCAGTCATAATGTGGTTAATAAGCTAGCACATCTATTTATGTGGCAAACTAAAAACACAGAGCCTAACATTAGATATACACAGCTAGAGATGCAGGTGTCATTTTGTTAGCTAGCAAGATCTTAAATGACTGTTATCCAGTTAGCATATCTCTTGTGTTAGCAAATTCACTCTGGCTATCTACTCTGATTTCAGAGCACTCTTGTCTGAGTGTTTCAGAGCGCAGAAAAACTGATTAATTTACAAATGCGCAACACAATCTGAATATGACCGGTGTCAGTAAACGTAGGCAAACAAAGCAATAGCTGGTCAAGAACTCTCTAGATAACATGTAAACAGCCTAACCAGCTCTACTACGGCGAGTAAAATGGTCAGAGTGAGGTATTTTCTCATTTGTGTCTGGAAATAGCTAGCTAGCAATCTAGCCAACTTTAGCCAGTAAGTTTCGGTGCTTGGTTAGGACAAGCATGCATTGGCAGGCAAGCTGCAGAAGGGCGAGGAGGCTACAATTCCCCATCGTTTATCAGTGCAATTTTGACGGTCAACTAGCTGAAAAAGTTTGAGAGGGTTTATCTAATGTTCCTTCGCTAGATTTTAGCTCATCTTGCTCTGGCTAGCAGTAGTTGTTGATCTTGTTGTTGTTGATGTGCATAACTGAGGGAGAGAGAACCTACCCTTCAATGGTTGTTTGATCACCAGGACTGTAAAGTTCCCAAATGTAAGAGGACTCCCGTGGTATTTATATATTTGCAGAAATCCATTCAGGTATATTTTGTGACTTTTGGCGAATGTGTTCTAGTGATCTAAAGTCGCACTGTTGATACTGCCTGTAAACACTCAGTCCAGTTCAAATTTATTTTTAAAAGTGTCATACTCTTCCTGGGGGTGTATATGAACAGATTTGTATAAAATGTAATGTTACAAAAATGCTGTCAGTTTCACTTAAAATGCTACAGTGTTGTTTTAAAATAAAATCAAAGTTAATTTGTCACGTGCGCCAAGTACAACAGGTGTAGAAAAGCCACGTTGATGAGAATGGGGGCATGCTCGGTCCTCCTTTTCCTGTAGTCCACAATCATCTCCTTTGTCTTGATTTTGTTGAGGGATAGGTTGTCATTCTGGCACCACCCGGTACAACAGGTCTCTGACCTCTTCCCTATAGGCTGTCTCATCGTTGTCGGTGATCAGGCCTACCACAGTTGTGTCGTGGGTGAACAGGGAGTACAGGAGGGGACTGAACACGCAGCCCTGAGGGGCTCCAGTGTTGAGGATCAGCATGGCGGATGTTTTGCTACCTACCCTAACCACGGGGCGGCCCGTCAGGAAGTCCAGGATCCAGTTGCAGAGGGAGATGTTTAGTCCCAGGATTCTTAGCTTAGTGATGAGCTTTGAGTGTACTATGGTCTTGAAAGCTAAACAGTCAAAGTCAAAGCTTATCAAGAGGTACTCTACCTCAGGCGAGCAAAACCTTGAGACTTCCTTAATATTAGAATTCGTGCACCAGCTGTTATTTACAAATAGACACAGACCACCACCCTTGTCTTACCGGAGGCGGCTGTTCTATCTTGCCAATGTTCTATCTTGCCATGTCGTCGTTCAGCCACGACTCAGTGAAACATAAGATATTACAGTTTGTCCTGTTGGTAAGATATTCGTGATCGGAGGTAATCCATTTTGTTATCCAGTGATTACACGTTGGCTAATAGGACTGATGGTAGAGGGGGATTTCTCACTCGCCGTCGGATCCTTACAAGGCACCCGACCTACGTCCCCGATATCTCCGTCTCTTCTTCATGCGAATGAAGGGGATTTGGCCCTTGTTGGGTGTCTGAAGTAAATCCTTTGCATCTTACTCGTTAAAGAAAAAATCTTTGTCCAGTACGAGGTGAGTAATCGCTGTCTTGATATCCAGAAGCTCTTTTCGGTCATAAGAGACGGTAGCAGAAGCATTACGTACAAAATAAGTTACAAACAATGTGAAAAACACACACGATAGCACAATTGGTTAGGAGCACTTAAAACGGCAGCCATCTCTTCCGGCATCATTATCATTGTTATAATATTATTATTATAATTATTGTATAAATCCTTAGCCCTCTGAAAGAGTAGAAGGACCATTGTTCCCCACTGTGTTTCCGTTAGTAATAACTTGTAGAGTGGCTCTATTTTCCCTCAGCACACTTTTTTCCACTATTCTGAATCCATATATTGTTCTGAAATATTAACACAGAAATACTGGACATTTTGAACTCTTATTATGGTGGTGACTTGACAAAATTACAGTCATGGTCTTGAATTTGACTTTTTTCTGACAGTCTCACCCCCCCTCCGGTCTTGGTCTTGACTCGGACTCGATTAGCTCCAGTCTTGGTCTTGAATCGATCACGCTTTAGGTGGTCTTGAACACAACACTGCTGTCCGTGTACTGTATGTAAGTGTGTGTGTGCACTCAGGCATACCAGTTACCTTTTGTGCTGCGCAAATTAAATTAAATCAAGCAAATCAGATCAAACAAAACTGACGAGTGTGTACTCCCATTATGTGTGATAATCACTTTATTGTACTTTTCCAATTAGACACACAATGAAACACAATATCCAGCAATCTCTCTTCCTCTGTTTTCAGGAACACATAGCGATTCTAATCAGCATTTGGAAAACATTTGCCTCTAATGCTCAATAGTTCTGCATTCAGAGTAATAGATTAGAAGGCTTTAGAAGACTGATGGCCATAATGAATCAGAGAGGAAGGCTAATGCAGAGGAAGTGAGAGGGAAATAGAGGCAAACAGCTCTGAGTTGCAAATACCAAACACATTAGAGCCTGGAAACCTTCCAGGGAAACCTTTCAATTACAGAGAGTGAGTCTGACTCTGCAGCGTGTGCAATATGGATACCCCCCAGCCCAAGCACTAGACCATACAATTAAACTAATCTATAGATTTAATTAGTATAACACATGTGGGAATGTAAGGTGTGTAGACAATGATGTGGGTAACAGACAAGCTGCCCTCAAATCGAAACATCCGGCACAATCACTCCTAAAAGCCTGTGCATAAACTACTCACAGAGAGACGCACGCAGGCAGGCACACACACACACACACACACACACACACACACACACACACACACACACACACACACACACACACACACACACACACACACACACACACACACACACACACACACACACACACACACAAACAAGTAAATACAAACACATAAACTATCCACACACACAAAACCGCTTGTATTAAATTGAAACGTATTGCCTGTGAGAGAGAGTCGACTTAGTTAAAGCTGTCGAATGAAAGGATTAAGTCTCTGGCCGTCTCGTGAGGGCAGTATTTATGGATGTAGTTATGGATGTTGATGCTCTGAGTACTACTGTATTCTAATGATTAAATGAGAAAGTAAAGCACTTGTCAAACGAAGTCGCTGCTACTTTCCTTTGTCTTCGGTAAGGCTCATTAGATGCCATGGGGAGAGGGGGAGTGGAGAAAAATACCTACTTGCTAAGAAGTAACACACACACAAGCAGGAATGCACGAAAGCACACAATTTCTTTAGTATCCTTCACAAGAGCCTATAAAATCTAAGGTCGAGATCTAACAAGGATCTTACTCAGGAGTTTAACCAGGGCCTATCTCAGCCTACCACAGTTTTTCACAGTCCCTCAGAGTGTGGCTCTACAGTATAAAGGGATGCCTGTGTCCATCCACTCCACTATGGACATGTGGTTCCTATTCAGCCTGCTGTTTTGCCAGTGGAGGTTCAGATTAACATAAAGACTGGCCGTGGCAGTTTTCACATCCAGACCCCTGCTTCGGGCTAGGGAGGAGCTGTTGGGGGGTTAAAGAAGGAGAGGAGGGGTAGAGAGGGTTTGAGGAGGGGAGAGAGGCCACTCCTGGATTACCTAATTCAGATGACTGAAACGCTGTTTACCTTGCTAAGTGTGCATCCCAATGGGGTATGGACCAGCAGCTCAAACACAGACATGGATATACACAACCCAGCAGAGAATGGGTTATAACACCGTGATTATGGTGTATGTAACAATATGTAAACATGCATTGGAGGTTATATTGAAGTAATAGATATAGTCCTTCTCAACACAATGGCCTACGCCCTAAACTGACTTGACCTGCTATAAATGTTTTGGAGTGTTTAAGCACATTCACAGGTGATGGTAATTTCTCTGCTATTTCCATCCAGTCTGCCCTGATAACCTCTGTGTTGGAATACATAGGCCAGCCAGTTAGTGGTTTACAGTTAGTGGTTTAGTCTCACTTTCGCCCTTCAAGAATGGATAAGTTGCTGTAGTATGCTTCTCTTACAGTACTGTGTTAGTGTGGATATGTATGAGTTTCAGTGTGTTTTAAATAATGCAATCGTTCCTTTCACTGCTTAGACAGAGAGAGAGAAACTCTGCGTAGATGAACAACCCTGGTCACTCTTCTCACCTTCAGGCATATTAAAGATGGAATCGGCAGTAGGGAGCGTTGCTTGGGAACGTTGCACATGGTAAAAAAACATTGCAGTGCCTTTGGAAAGTATTCAGACCCCTTGACTTTTTTCACATTTTGTTAGGTTACAGCCTTATTCTAAAATGTATTAATTCGTTTTTTTATACTCATCAAACACACAGTACCCCATAATAACAAAGCAAAAACAGTTTTTTTGAATTTTTTGCAAATGTATATAAAAAACTACTGAAATATCACATCTACATAAGTATTCAGACCCTTTACTCAGTACTTTGTTGAAGCACATTTGGCAGCGATTACAGCCTTGAGTCTTCTTGTCGAGTCTTCTTGGGTATGATGCTACGAGCTTGGCACACTTGTATTTGGGGAGTTTCTCTCATTCTTCTCTGCAGATCCTCTCAAGTTCTGTCAGGTTGGAAGGGGTACGTCGCTGCACAGATATTTTCAGGTCTTTCCAGAGATGTTCGATCGGGTTGAAGTCCGGGCTCTGGCTGGGACACTCAAAGACATTCAGAGACTTGTCCTGAAGCCACTCCTGCGTTGTCTTGGCTGTGTGCTCAGGGTCATTGTCCTGTTGGAAGGTGAACCATTGGGTTCTTGGTCTTGGTCACCTCCCTGACCAAGGCCCTTCTCCCCCTATTGCGTTCTTGGAGATCTTCAATGCTGCGGAAATATTTTGGTATCCTTCCCCAGATCTGTACCTCGACACAATCCTGTCTCGGAGCTCCACGGACAATTCCTTCGACCTCATGGCTTGTTTTTTGCTCTGACATGCATTGTCAACTGTGGAACCTTATATAGACAGGTGTGTGCCTTTCCAAGTCATGTCCAATCAATTGAATTTACCACAGGTGGACTCCAATCAAGTTGTAGAAACATCTCAAGGATGATCAATGGAAACAGTTTCGAGTCTCATAGCAAAGGGTCTGAATACTTATGTAAATAAGTTATTTCTGTTTTTATTTTTAATAAATGTGCAAAATCTTCTAAAAAACAGTTTTTGCTTTGTCATTATGGGGTATTGTGTGTAGATTTCTGAGGATTTGTATTTATTTAATCAATTTTAGAATGAGGCTGTAACGTAAGGCTGTAACAAAATGTGAAAGTCAAGAGGTCTGAATACTTTCCGAAGGCACTGTATGCTGCTGTTCTATCGCACATACAGTGTCAGAGGAAAAAAAACGGTGTTTGTTGTTTGCAGTTACTTCTTTTTTGCTTTAATATCGGAAATGGACTTGGCAGTTTCACCATGAAGGATTCCACCTTTATAGATCAATCTGGCCAGGCCCTGTCAGCCAGAGGGCAGCCATTTCACCGTAACACCGCACCCCTCTCACACACAAAGTCCAGAGATGAATTAGCCTTCTGTCAGAGAAAAATGTATATAATTTAGTTGAGTTTGATTAAATGATAACGTGTTTGGTAATGAACCCCCCCATTAGATTACTCAGAGAGCATTATCAACCCTAAATATAGCCTCATCATCAATTTCATTTCTGCCTGATTCATTCTGCAGGAAGGTCTTTTGTGTGTGTGTCAGGTATATATTTAACTGCTCTGAGATTCTACTTCCTCCAGACTGTGTGTGTTCCATCATCCATCACCCTGTATTTAGGTGAGTTATAGCAGCTATCTGAATACACCTGCTGCAGATAAAGGATGGCTTTGGAAATGGGAACATGGAACAAATGCAAGTAGTGTGAAGCACTAGGATGGGGTCAATTAATTTGATTATTGCATTTGAAAACCATACAATAGTATTTGCTCATTCATAGAAGGTGTCTGGCTTAAATGTATCCAACAGCATTACTTTTTAATTCCTCACAGTATTGTTCTGAAAACGTCTAGCTAGGATAATGTCCCTCCCTCATGTCAATGGCAACTGTTTCAGAGCACAATATATTAATTCATGAATACATTTGAATTCCCTATTATTCTAGCTGATTGCTCATTTGAGACGTAAATCTTATTATCTTCTGTGGCCGTTTGTTAGCTCAGTGAAATGCATAATCAAACAGAGTAAATCAGCCAATAGGATGGTGCATAATGAACTTGACCTTTGATGTCACGATGTGAGACCTCAAATCAGAGCCAATAAACGAATCTATCTGACAGACAGGTCAGAGGTCAGGGATTAACTACTGATAAGAGACAGTCCTAATGAATAACAATGGGCAGATTAACTTTCTCTGTGTGTGTGTGTGTATGTTTGTGCGCGTGCATGTGTGTGTGTGTGTGTGTGTGCGAGTGTCTAGCAGTCCATCTGATAGCTCTGCATTGATGGAGAATAAAGATGTGTCTGTTTTACATCCTATAATGAGAAAAGATGCTTTTTCTTTCTATTCCAGTGAGTCTACAGAAAGAAATAGGCCATGTCCGAAATCTCAACCTGGTCTCAACCTGAGCATTTCGTATTATTCTGTACATAAATCCGAGACACCCCATTTAATATGATATGTTACGTTTGGTATGATTACATAAGACAGATGGTTACTTAAGGCAAAAACAAACGGAGGTTGGTTTGTCGGGTTGGATTGGTTGGCGTATAATGCAAAAGTTGATCGAAAAATGTGCAACTTATCAACTACTTACTACTTTTTGCTACTTTGCAACTAATTAGCATGTTAGCTAACCCTTCCCCTAACCCTAACCATTTGATTTAATTTGTATTTATTTTATTTAACCTTTATTTAACTAGGCAAGTCAGTTAAGAAAAAAATCTTATTTACAACGATGGCCTACCAAAAGACAAAAGGCCTCCTGCAGGGACGGGGGCTGGGATTTTATCTAACCCTTCACCTAACCCTAACCTTAACCTTTTTAGCTAACCCTAACCCCCATCCTTATCCTTAACCCTTTAACCTATCTCCTAAACTGAACCATAACCTTAACCCTAACCCCAAACCCTAACCCCTAGCCTAGCTAACGTTAGCCACCTAGCTAGAATTGGTAACATACAGTATCATATATTTTGCAAATTCAGGAACATATTGTACTTTTTGCAAATTCGTAACATGTATTATGAATTGTCATTCATAACATATCATACGAAGTGGGTGATGTACATCCATAAATGAATACGTACCATACCAAACGTAACATAACATATTTTTCTTTCAACTTATCTAATTGTTACCATGCACCTGCAACAAGATAGCTCAGATGTGCGAATGCGTTTTTTTATGTTGAAAGTAAAACACACCGACAGTAGATGTACCGGTATCAAATACAAATGTTTATTACAACCAAGAAACACTTTCAATTGGAAAACAGAAATCCACTTTGGGTTTAAAAAACAGCCAAAAACAGTAGAAAATGAATAAATGAATAACTATAATCATGTCCTTTAAAATGGTCATAAAGCATGTCTCCCTGGCAGTCACATACTGCTCCCGCCTCCGCATCTGGACCCTCCTGGGAGGGACAGGAAGAGATTATGACCGGTGGGGTGATGGAGTGGCAGCCCCTGACTCCGGTTGGGGGAGCTTTCAACTCCTGAAAAATATGGAAAAGGATAGCTTTCAGCATCAAACATACAGTGAGGGAAAAAGGTATTTGATCCCCTGCTGATTTTGTACGTTTGCCTACTGACAAAGAAATAATCAGTCTATAATTTTAATGGTAGGTTTATTTGAACAGTGAGAGACAGAATAACAACAAAGAAATCCAGAAAAACGCATGTGAAAAATGTTTTGATTAGCATTTTAATGAGGGAAATAAGTATTTGACCCCTCTGCAAAACATGACTTAGTACTTGGTTGCAAAACCCTTGTTGGCAATCACAGAGGTCAGATGTTTCTTGTAGTTGGCCACCAGTTTGCACACATCTCAGGAGGGATTTTGTCCCACTCCTCTTTGCAGATCTTCTCCAAGTCATTAAGTTTTCAAGGCTGACGTTTGGCAACTCGAACCTTCAGCTCCCTCCACAGATTTTCTATGGGATTAAAGTCTAGAGACTGGCAGAGCCACTCCAGGACCTTAATGTGCTTCTTCTTGAGCCACTCCTTTGTTGCCTTGGCCGTGTGTTTTGGGTCATTGTCATGCTGGAATACCCATCCACGACCCATTTTCAATGCCCTGGCTGAGGGAAGGAGGTTCTCACCCAAGATTTGACGGTACATGGCCCGTCCATTGTCCCTTTGATGCGGTGAAGTTGTCCTGTCCCCCTTAGCAGAAAAACACCCCCAAAGCATAATGTTTCCACCTCCATGTTTGACAGTGGGGATGGTGTTCTTGGGGTCATAGGCAGCATTCCTCCTCCTCCAAAGACGGCGAGTTGAGTTGATGCCAAAGAGCTCCATTTTAGTCTCATCTGACCACAACACTTTCACTCAGTTGTCCTCTGAATCATTCAGATGTTCATTGGCAAACTTCAGACGGGCATGTATATGTGCTTTCTTGAGCAGGGGGACCTTGCGGGCGCTGCAGGATTTCAGTCCTTCACGGCGTAGTGTGTTACCAATTGTTTTCTTGGTCCCAGCTGCCTTGAGATCATTGACAAGATCCTCCCGTGTAGTTCTGGGCTGATTCCTCACCATTCTCATGATCATTGCAACTCCACGAGGTGAGATCTTGCATGGAGCCCCAGGCCGAGGGAGATTGACAGTTATTTTGTGTTTCTTCCATTTGCAAATAATCGCACGAATTGTTGTCACCTTCTCACCAAGCTGCTTGGCAATGGTTTTGTAGCCCTTTCCAGCCTTGTGTAGGTCTACAATCTTGTCCCTGACATCCTTGGAGAGCTCTTTGGTCTTGGCCATGGTGGAGAGTTTGGAATCTGATTGATTGATTGCTTCTGTGGACAGGTGTCTTTTATACAGGTAACAAACTGAGATTAGGAGCACTCCCTTTAAGAGTGTGCTCCTAATCTCAGCTCGTTACCTGTATAAAAGACACCTGGGAGCCAGAAATCTTTCTGATTGAGAGGGGGTCAAATACTTACTTCCCTCATTAAAATGCAAATCAATTTATAACATTTTCTGGATTTTTTTGTTGTTATTCTGTCTCTCACTGTTCAAATAAACCTACCATTTAAATTATAGACTGATCATTTCTTTGTCAGTGGGCAAACATACAAAATCATCAGGGGATCAAATACTTTTTTCCCTCACTGTACTACATGTAAAGACCTGTAAAAGGTATTATGCCAATTCCAGTACATTTCTCTCGAATACTTGCACCTTTCGAACATGTCTATCTTCACGCTTACATGAATGTGCCGGTGAAGCATAGGAAATAGATTGGAAATGGGTTTTCTCTCAGAGAAAAAGGGAACTTTATTAGCCAAGTACTGCACAGCAATACATGTGTCACGACTTCAGCCGAAGTTGGTCCCTCTCCTTGTTCGGGCGGCTTTCGGCGGTCGACGTCACAGGTTTTCTAGCTACCGCCGATCTACTTTTCAATTTCTATGTTTTTGTCTTCATCATTCACACCTGGTTTCCAATCACCTTATTATTTGTTCCTTATTTAAACCCTCTGTTTCCCTCATGGTTTTGTGCGTGTTTGTTTATTGTTTGATGTCTTTCATGTTTGGGAGCATGTACTTTTACTACCAATTTTGGTAGTTTGTTTTATGAGTAAATCTTATTGTATACTCATCTCTGTTGTCCTGCGCCTGACTCTACCTACATGCTACACAGAGACTACTGACAACATGTCAAGATAACATACAGTAGAATGTCAAGATAACATACAGTAGAATGTCAAGATAACACCTATGTAGCGTACTGTGTATTTGGTTCTCCCACTTCTTTTTCACCCATGCAGGTGACAGCTGCCCCTCCAGCTCACACTCCTTCACGTAGATCCTGAAAAAAAATTAAGATGATGTACAACAATCAAAACATGAGGTAAGTAAAGTTGTGTGAACTTTCTGTAGATAGCTAGACTGCCATATACTTTAGCAAATTGGAGTGCCAAGGTGAAACAGTAACAAGTGCAGCTTACCATTACTTTCACCATAACAGGTTGTGTAATGAAACATTCTAGACCCATTCAAGCTGTAACCGTTCAGGTAGAAACTGATATTGGATAGCATGAACATTACAATCAGTTTAACACAGATAAACCGATGTGACAAATCAGAAGAACTAGAATATAAGAGAAGTGTTGGGAACAGCACTGCTGTGGAAAATAGGAATATAGGCTACCGTGTTACTAACGTTAGCTATAGCTAGTAGCAGTGCATAGTGCAGTGACAAGAGAGCTACCTATAGCCACATGACTTACTCAAACTTTTTTTTGCTGCATTTCTCCTGCCATTTTTGGCACTTAATTAAATGCCTGGTATTGTCATCAGATCCTGTAACAGTTTGAACATAAGCTCTGGTATTTACAACAAGTAGCTAGCTAACTAGGTTAATGATTTGAAGTTGTCGCTCAGCAGCAAGAAAGTAACTAAAGTTACTGTTCAAACCGTTATAACAAAGATTTTTGTAACTAAACCAAGATAGACCACAGCCCGTCGTTTCAAATGGGAACAAATGAGTCATAGTGGGCAGAACAAGCAAGGAGGTAAGCAGAGCCAAGCACGAGGTAACGAGATCCTGTTGGCATGTTCTAGCATACATTTGAATATTTCCGTTAGGGAATGTCTACTCTGTGAAGTGCGCGCGTGTAAAATAACTAATTTCGCCTTTGCACTCCTTCTAAACAATGCTATTATTTTTTTTTTTAAGTCTACAAAACTTAGTCCACTCTGTTCATAACAGATTCTAGTTTTGGGAACAGAAAATGTATTGAGATCAAATGTTTAATCAATGAGAAAATTAGCAGAATGTTGGCTAAAATCCATCTCGTTCCATCTTCTCCCACTGCCGGCCACAGGTCTGCCTCTCTTTACCGTATTTGGTAGTGAGTGGAAACTTCAAGCGGATGCTTCACATTTATATATCCAGTGAAATATTTGTGTCCTAGTTCTATGTGTGGTTATAACTTCTAGTCCTACAAAGCACGTAGCTAGCTAGCTAAAGGCATGGCAGGCCACAGGCTGCAGATCTGTTTTCAAAGATTTAACGTTACGATGAAATAGTTGTGATCATTTTAAGGATAAGTATAGCTACTTACATTTGAACACCACCGCAGAAGCTTCATTATTCTCTGTCTTACAAGTTGTTTTGTTGTTTACTTGAAGAGATCTAGCTATGAAAACTCACAGCCCCCCTCTTCCAATGCAATTTGGTTGTGTAATTCCCGAAAAGTGTGCAGCAAATTCTACTAGACGAAAAGCCGAAATGAGTATAACATCCTGGCATTTAAAGCATTTTGTAAATGTAACATACTATTAAACTAAAAAAAAAAAAAAAAATTGCATACTCAAGTGGCCTACTATTTAAGACGCAAGTATGGGTTGTTGGACACAGCCATTGTCTCTTTAAGGCTTTTTCTATGATAACTTGTTAGCCTTTGAAAGGAAAGCAAATATTCCAATTGGGTCTGGGAATAGGGTATGGGAAAATGTCTGTACATGTATATTCAAATCGTGATTCTATTTAAAAACAAACATGTACAGTGGGGCAAAAAAGTATTTAGTCAGCCACCAATTGTGCAAGTTATCTCACTTAAAAAGATGAGAGAGGCCTGTAATTTTCTTCATAGGTACACTTCAACTATGACAGACAAAATGAGGGAAAAAAATCCAGAAAATCACATTGTAGGATTTTTAATGAATTTATTTGCAAATTATGGTGGAAAATAAGTATTTGGTCACATACAAACAAGCAAGATTTCTGGCTCTCACAGACCTGTAACTTCTTCTTTAAGAGGCTCCTCTGTCCTCCACTCGTTACCTGTATTAATGGCACCTGTTTGAACTTGTTATCAGTATAAAAGACACCTGTCCACAACCTCAAACAGTCACACTCCAAACTCCACTATGGCTAAGACCAAAGAGCTGTCAAAGGACACCAGAAACAAAATTGTAGACCTGCACCAGGTTGGGAAGACTGAATCTGCAATAGGTAAGCAGCTTGGTTTGAAGAAATCAACTGTGGGAGCAATTATTAGGAAATGGAAGACATACAAGACCACTGATAATCTTCCTCGATCTGGGGCTCCACGCAAGATCTCACCCCGTGGGGTCAAAATGATCACAAGAACGGTGAGCAAAAATCCCAGAACCACACGGGGACCTAGTGAATGACCTGCAGAGAGCTGGGACCAAAGTAACAAAGCCTACCATCAGTAACACACTACGCCGCCAGGGACTCAAATCCTGCAGTGCCAGACGTGTCCCCTGCTTAAGCCAGTACATGTTCAGGCCCGTCTGAAGTTTGCTAGAGAGCATTTGGATGATCCAGATGAGGATTGGGAGAATGTCATATGGTCAGATGAAACCAAAATAGAACTTTTTGGTAAAAACTCAACTCGTCGTGTTTGGAGGACAAAGAATGCTGAGTTGCATCCAAAGAACACCATACCTACTGTGAAGCATGGGGGTGGAAACATCATGCTTTGGGGCTGTTTTTCTGCAAAGGGACCAGGACGACTGATCCGGTAAAGGAAAGAATGAATGGGGCCATGTATCGTGAGATTTTGAGTGAAAACCTCCTTCCATCAGCAAGGGCATTGAAGATGAAACGTGGCTGGGTCTTTCAGCATGACAATGATCCCAAACACACCGCCCGGGCAATCTAAGTAATGGCCGTGAAGAAGCATTTCAAGGTCCTGGAGTGGCCTAGCCAGTCTCCAGATCTCAACCCCATAGAAAATCTTTGGAGGGAGTCGAAAGTCCGTGGTTGCCCAGCGACAGCCCCAAAACATCACTGCTCTAGAGGAGATCTGCATGGAGGAATGGGCCAAAATACCAGCAACAGTGTGTGAAAACCTTGTGAAGACTTACAGAAAACGTTTGACCTCTGTCATTGCCAACAAAGGGTATATAACAAAGTATTGAGATAAACTTTTGTTATTGACCAAATACTTATTTTCCACCATAATTTGCAAATAAATAAATAAAAAATCCTACAATGTGATTTTCTGGATTTCTTTTTCTCATTTCGTCTGTCATAGTTGAAGTGTACCTATGATGAAAATTACAGGCTTCTCTCATCTTTTTAAGTTGGAGAACTTGCACAATTGGTGGCTGACTAAATACTTTTTTGCCCCACTGTATATTCAAAACAGAAAACCAATGGAGTTAGTCTGTAATATTGTGTGTTGGTTGGGCTGTTGCTGTGCCCTCCTCTCCTCTGATCTCCTGAGGGTCACCTGGTTGGAAGTGTTCCAAGTGGATCTACCTGCCTTGCCAGACTAGCTTTCTAGGGGATTAGTCCCAGGTAAACAATCTCACACCTACTTAGTGTATAGATACATGTGCATGTGTGCGTGTGTGTGCTCGACTGTCAGGGGGGGTCAGGATCTCCAGTACAGGATAACATTCTATTTATCTATGGCTTTAGCTTTACAACACTAAGCATAGAACCATGTTGTGATATTCTGTTTGTTGGTTCCTCCAGGCGATATCCCCAAGGATCTCCTCTATCTATGGGCAGGTCAGGGTAAGGGTTGAGGTTGAGGTTACAGTCACCTCTGTATGACCTCTGGGTCACAAGATGGCTGTGGAGGGGGAGATAGTGTGCGTGCATGTGTGTGTCTTGTGTGTGTGTGTACTGGTCAGCCACGGGCTATACCTGGTCTCTAGTAGATAAGTGTGTTTGTATCTCTGTCTCCACTCACACAATGAGGATTATCATAAAGCCCTTTGGCCACAGTCCAAATATGAGTCTTTATATTTACCCAGCGATTGTTGAAGGAGATAAATGAAGATTGCAGGATCGGGGAAGACGGCAGCTGTTTAGATTTTATTCAGACGTTTCCTTTCACTCTAATTTTAAAAGTGAAAATGTTCCTAGAAAGCCAGCATCCCGGAGTCGCCTCTTCACTGTTGACGTTGAGACTGGTGTTTTGCGGGTACCTTTTAATTAAGCTGCCAGTTGAGGACTTGTGAGGCGTCTGTTTCTCAAACTAGACACTACCTTTGCCCCACCTATCTGGAATCTGACCTCTGCCTGCCCTTGACCTGTCCTTTTGCCTGCCCCTGTTCGAGTAATACACTTTGTTACTTTGACAATGTCTCACTTTGACAATGTGAAAACATGTTTTTAGAGATTTTTGCAAATGTATTGAAAATTAAATACAGAAATATCAAATTTACATAAGCATTCACACCTATGAGTCAATGCTTGTTAGAATCACCTATGACGTCGATTACAGCTGTGAGTATTTCTGGGTACATCTCTAAGAGCTTTGCACACCTGGATTGTACAATATTATCACATTATTCTTTAAAAAATGATTCAAGCTCTGTCAAGTTAGTTGTTGATCATTGCAAGACAGCCATTTTCAAGTCCTGCCAAAGATTTTTTGAGCTGATTTCAGTCAATTGTAACTAGGCCACTCAGGCATATCCAATGTCGTCTTGGTAAGCAACTCAAGTGTATATCTGGTCTTCAGTTTAAGATAATTTTCCTGTTGAAAGGTGAATATGTCTCCCAGTGTATGAACCAGGTTTTCCTGCAGGATTTTGCCTGTGCTTAGCTCAATGCAGTTTCTTTTTATCCTAAAAAAAACTCCCTAGTCCTTGCCGATGACAAGCATAACACGATGCAGCCCTCACCATGCTTGAAAACGTTAAGTGTGGTATAGTACTCAATGATGTGTTGTGTTAGATTTGCCCCAATCGTAACACTTTGTTTTAAGGACTTAAAGTTCATTTCTGTCCAACATTTTTTGCAGTTTTACTTTATTGCCTAATTGCTAACAGGATGCATGTTTTGAAATATTTTTATGGTGTACAGGCTTCCTTCTTTTAACTATTGTCATTTAGGCTAATATTGTGGAGTAACTACAATGTTGTTGATCCATCCGCAGTTTTCTTCTATCATAGCCATTAAACTGTTTTAAAGTCACCATTGGCCTCATGGTGAAATCCCCTGAGTGGTTTCCTTCCTCTTCAGCAACTGAGTTAGGAAAAACGTCTATATTTTTGTAGTGACTGGGTGTATACACCATCCAAAGTGTAATTAATAACGTCACCATGCTCAAAGGGATATTCATTTTCTGCTTTTTTTACCCCTCTACCAATATTTGCACTTCTTTGCGAGGCATTGGGAAACTTCCCTGGTGTTTTTTTTCAAATCAAATCAAATTTCACCTGTTTGTGGTTGAATCTGTGTTTGAAATTCACTGCTCAACTGAGGGACCTTACAGATAATTGTATGTGCACGTGTGGGGTACAGAGATGAGGTAGTCGTTTAAAAATCATTTTAACCACTATTATTGCATACATAGTGAGTCCATGCAACTTATTATGTGACTTGTTAAGCACTCAAGACATTTCAGCTTTTCATTTTTTAATTTGTAAAGAATTCTAAAACATGATTCCACTTTGACATTATGGGGTATTGTATGTAGGCCAGTGACACATCTCAATGTAATCAATTTTAAATTCATGCTGTAACACAACAAAATGTGGAGAAAGCCAAGGGGTGTGAATACTTTCTGAAGACACTGTAATTGTATCCGGTAACAAATTCCGTATCAGCCAATGTATTTGGTACGGATCCAACACTAGATCACATTCAATAGTGGAGAAATACAGTAGCTCAACGTGTAAAGAGCTAGATTTCTTCTCCCTTTTGAAATGTAGAATAAAATGTAGTCAACACCTTGATCATATTATATTACATATATTACATGGAGGTGTGCACCTAAATGTACGCCTACATCCTTTTATATGCATTTTTATCATCTACTTTGCCATGTATGCGTTATTTGACTTGAGGACAAGGATCTGACAAGCACCATCGGCTTAGACTTTGTTTTACAATGTAGCTATGAATATGAACGTATAATCCTCCTACATATATTATTTTTTCTCGTAAAAGCACATGGATGTGTGTGAAACGATAAGCAAAAACATTGAATGGGACCTTATATGCGAAAACGTGCCTTTTGAATGTTGTGTAATATCAGTAACCCAAAAGGAAGCATTATGCAATTCACACTGTCACACTCCACTTCTTAGACTAAGGCAAGGGTAACAAACTAAACCTTGAAGTTGGAGGATTTCTTATCTCCCTCTGGTGGCCAAGTTGACCTGTTTAACAAATGTGATTGGATGGTGGCTCAACCGTGTAAGGTTTCAGATTGGTTGACTTGTTATTCTGTTACCAGATAGAATTATGTGCTCAGCTGGTCTTACTCAACATAGTGGTGGCTATTGTACCAGGTTGGCCTATGAGAAAAGCGAGTGCATAGGCATGCCTTCCTTTGTGTGTGTGAGAACATGAGCTGGCCACAGTTATGCATTATTTATTTACCTTTTTGTGAGGTGAAGGTCACGCACGCGCACACACACAAACACAGGTTTTAATGAGGAACTAGGTGGAAAATATTCCGAGCGAGAGAGAGCGAGAGAGGGAGACAAAGGGAGAAAGGCACTGAGGGTAGAGAGCAAGTGAAGTAAAGAAAAAGAGTGAGGGGAGAGAGATAGAGGGGGTGGAGAGAGAGAGGGGATGGATGAGGGCAGAGTGACAGGACTGAGTGATGTTAAAGGATAAGAAAGAGACACCTCTCCCTCACTCTCTCTCTCTCTCTCTCTATTGTCTGTATGGATGTCTACCTAAACTGCTGCTCTTCTAATTGCTGCTTTGGACTTCACAGCTGAGAGCATATTCCCAACACACACACACACACACACACACACACCTCCCCCACAGTCTGCAGCATCACCGGGAGGCTTTTGTTCACCTCTGCGGTCTCTCCCTCTATCCTTTGTTCTCTCACTCCTAAAATATTCCTTCCCTATTTATACTGTCTTTAAATCTACACTCATTCCCTTTTTGAATTTACCATCCCTTTCAAATCTAGTCTCTTCTCTGTTTATGTATTTCTCCTCGCTAGCCTGTTATTAGTCTTATCTAGTATGGATGACAGGAGGGAGGTGGACTCCACATGCACCATATAGAGGAGTGGAGTCTACACTCATATTGTTATCGGGGTGTGACAAGGCTGTATTATCGACTGAAGTGAAGCTCAATAGAATATTCGGCAGCTAATGTTGAGGAGGAGTTTCAAATTCTTGAAAATATTTCAGGGTCACTTGATTTGTCTTGGATTTTGCACTTTTGGCACCTATTCTATTGCTGAAATTGTAGCAAGCAAACCCAATCAAGTATAGCCTGAGTATTTGAAATTAACTGACAGACAATTTTACATTTGACCCAGGTAATGTGATGCCAGAGCTAATTCACACAGGGGAGTGTCTCTAACTATGTGTGGCATTTCTAAAACAGAGGTGAAGGCTGGTATGGGTTAGAGTAGAGACAGGCCTTCTAACTGTGTGTGGCGTGTTCTGTGACCCTGAACAGCAGACACTTACTGCTTGTCTCCTCTCATATCACCTCTCTACTCTCTGGGTGATGCTCATCTGGCCAGCTCGTTCTCTGTCCCTTTTTGCTCCAAGCTCACAATACTTGACCTCCTCACACCCATAGCAGCAGCATCTCTCCTCTCGTCTCCATAGATCAGCCATCACACAATCAGCACTTTAGACAGAAGCCCTGTGCCAAGATCTAGCCTATTGACTGATCAACATGTATGACTGATACGAAAACATCTATTGTCCATGCAAATGGAAACGGATTGTATTCAGTTGTCAAACAGCCATCCTCCCCTTCCAGATTGGTGTACCTCTATGGTGCAAGGCTGTGTGTCTGTGTGGCTGTTAGAGGGTGTGAAAAATTACTGCTGGTCTCTCACTCCACAGTTAATGATCCCCAGTCTTAATGCATGAATAATACACAGCAGGAGCTAAAATAGGAAAACCTGGGGCCCGAGACACGTTACAGTCACAGAAAGTCTATGCAGTATCCTTTTATTACATCACGTTACTCACCAGATACATAGCAGTGGTCTTTGTCCAGGCATCTGGACTGCACATCTCCAATATACTGAGGACACTCACTGGAAGTAACAGTTCATCATGTTTCAGTTATTTCCAAATGAAAAAAACTAGAATCCATAGCCTCACCCCCACAGTATTTCAGCTTAGAGTTTGGAACAGAGAAGTTGACACTGCTCTTGTGTTTTTTTCCCTTTCCTGTGCCAACTTGTGTCCCTCTGTCTTTCCCAGTGAACAGAAGTGGGTCTGGTGTTGTGTATTATTTTGTATTGTAGCAACCTGTATCCACCCATTGTTGAAATGCAGTCCTGTATCAGCCTAACAACCCGTCCCAGCCTCCAAGCCGTTCTCCATTCAGAACACTAACTGGACTAATTGCAGTATTGGAGCCGCGGTCGTTTGAGTGTCTCAGAAAAGTTAATCGGTTGGACGGAAAGAGTGAACTAATTATGTGGTCGATGTTTTCCCAGCCAAGGCCAGTAATTTAACAGCAATTGACCTCCTGCAGCTCGCTGGCCGATGGAAACATGTAAGGTAATCTGCTAACGAGAAAGGCTAACGACTCTGGGTCAGGGCTTTTCTCTCTCTCTTTCTGTCTCTCTCTTTCTGTCTCTCTCTCTCTCTCTCTCTCTCTCTCTCTCTCTCTGTCTCTCACTCTCTCTCTGTGTCTCTCTCTCTCTCTCTCTCTCTCTCTGTCTCTCACTCTCTCTCTGTGTCTCTCTCTCTGTCTCTCTCTCTCTGTGTGTCTCTCTCTGTGTGCATCTCTCTCTCTGTGTCTCTCTCTCAATTAATATCAATTCAATTTAAGAGCTTTATTGGCATGTGGAACATATGTTAACATTGCCAAAGATAATAAACAAAAGTGAAATAAACAATACAAATTAACAGTAAACATTACATTCACAAAAGTTCCAAACTAATAAAGACATTACAAATGTCTCTCTGTCTCTGTGTGTCTCTGCACTGATGTATGACAGTTTAGTTTCACTGGTTGCCCTTTTCTTGTGGCAACAGGTCACAAATCTTGCTGCTGTGATGGTGCACTGGTATTTCACCCAATAGATGTGGGAGTTTATCAACATTGGGTTTCTTTTCAAATTCTTTGTGGATCTGTGTAATCTGAGGGAAATATGTGTCTCTAATATGGTCATAGACTTGGCAGGAGGTTAGGAAGTGCAGCTCAGTTTCCACCTCATTTTGTGGGAAATGTGCACATAGCCTGTCTTCTCTTGAGAGCCAGGTCAGCCTACAGCAGCCTTTCTGAATAGCAAGGCTATGCTCACTGAGTCTGTACATAGTCAAAGCTTTCCTTAAGTTTGGGTCAGTCAGAGTGGTCAGATGTACTCTCTGTTTAGGGCCAAATAGCATTCTAGTTTGCTCTGTTTTTTTGTTAATTACTTGGCATATTTTTTCTTATGATTTGGTTGGGTCTAGTTGTGTTGCTGTCCTGTGGCTCTGTGGGGTCTGTTTATGTTTGTGAACAGAGCCCCTGGACCAGCTTGCTTATGGGACTCTTCTCCAGGTTCATCTCTCTGTAGGGGATGGCTTTTGTTATGGAATGTTTGGGAATCACTTCCTTTTAGGTGGTTGTAGAATTTAACAGCTCTTTTCTGGATTTTGATCATTAGAGGGTATCGGCCTAATTCTGCTCTGCATGCATTATTTGGTGTTTTACGTTGTACACAGAGGATATTTTTGCAGAATTCTGCATGCAGAGTCTCAATTTGATGTTTGTCCCATTTTGTGAATTCTTGGTTGGTGAGCGGACCCCAGACCTCACAACCATAAAGGGCAATGGGTTCTATAACTGATTCAATTATTTTTTGCCAGATCCTAATTGGTATGTCGAATTTTATGTTCCTTTTGATGGCATAGAAGGCCCTTCTTGCCTCTCTCTCTCTCTCTCTCTCTCTCTCTCTCTGTCTCTGTGTGTCTGTCTCTCTCTGTGTTGCTCTCTCTGTGTCGCTCTGTCTCTGTCTCTGTCTCTGTCTCTGTCTCTGTCTCTGTGTGAGTGTGTCTCTGCATGCTTAATTAGAGTGGTATTAAGATATTCTTAGCCTTACTGATATGGACATAGTGGTTGTTTTGCTGCTGGAGCTGGTGACACAGAATACGTTTCTGGCTTTGGGACAAATTGCAACGGCAGAGAGTTGGAGAGACATACTGAGGTCTATTTGAACGATGGTCGTCAGTTTATTGTTGGAACTGCCAGGCAGCAACTCATATTGAATGCCATATTGAAAGTAGTTGCTCTGTCTTTTGCCTCACTTCTGGCTTACAAGGTCAGTCGACAGACACCAAGAAAACAAGAGGGGGAGTGGAGGAAAACAGGATAGAGGGCCTTGGTCTGAATGACATTGTTTCACTCAAAAGTTTCATCCGGTATGTACTGTGGATGTTAATGTAAATGTTTACATTCAGAGCAGAACATGAACAATGCCACAGAGAGCTACAGTATACACAGTATTATTCTGTACATCAAATTGTAGGCCAGAACATCCCTTGCAGTGTGACATCTCCATATGTGGAGCTACCGACACCCAGCGATATTGAGCTGTCATTCCTGCTTAATTCTGAGGGGCTTTAATTTGTTCTGCAGTAATCCACGATAAATCAAACAACACACACAACCTCTCCCAGTTGGTTTTACACTGCGTGAAGTTGCGACCTGTGTACCAGCTGAGTGAAACAAAGAGAGGTAGGGGCGTGTGAGCTGGTGTCCTGATCTGTGTGTGTGTGTCAATCTGGTGGTTGATCTGTCTGCCTCTATGGCCGTTCTGCCCTGGCCTTCTGCCTAGCTCAGCTCTCTTCCTCCTCGGACCTGTATGAATGGAACGTCAGGAACAACAGGGAAAGCATTTATTCACATAAAATAAATCATACCTGGCATTAATCCTTCCGCTTTGTCTTTGTGTGTGGTGCCCTGGAAAACGCAGTGTTGGACATAGAGCAGTAGCTTAGTGTCTTCTGAAGTCTTAAACTGTCAGACTTCCCTGAAGTTGTATTAGTTACAAGAGGAGATCTATTTGTAGGCCTGGTCTGTTGTCGATGTTATGATATGCTGTCTATATCTATGATTTATTGATATATAGTGAAGAGTAAAAGGATATCTGATCTGAAGGCAACCATTTTCCCACTGCTCTAACAACTGAGCTCTTCTGACAGAGTTGGAGAAAGGGATAGAGCGCGATTGAGGGGTGTTTGGATGCAGCCCTTGGCTCGTCAATAGAGGGGAACATTCCATGCGAGAGGATGTCAGGATGGGTGGAGAGATGGGAGGAGGGTGTGTCTCTGTCTGTCGTGTGGTTAGGTCTTGTGCTCTGGCTCCTGGATCTGTGTGTGTGTTGGGTGGTTTCCCCTTGGCATGCTCTGTGGTGTGGATGGGAGGATGGGAGGAAACAGGAGTGGAGGGATGGAGGGATGGCTTCTGTGCCCTGGCACACTCTGTGCTGTGGATGGGAGGACGGCGCGAAGAAGTGTCTGCCCTGATTTGTGGAAAGGTCTGATTCCCTGGCACTCTCTCTGCTGTGTGTAGGAGGATGGCAGAGATTGGAGAGGAGGGGTGGATGGAAAGGAGAGGATGGTTTGGCACGGCTGCCAGTCTCTCTGTGATCCTAAACCATTTAAAGGGTATAACATACTCTGTGATCCTAGGACGGTCTGCCCGGCAGACCGGGAGGCACACCCAGACTCTCACTTCATCTATTCTGGTTGGACTGAACTGCACACGCCAGGCCAGCCATGCTAGGTTTACTGTCTTCCTCCCTGTCACCTCAAAGTCACCCAATATCCAGTGGTAATCATTAGATGGGTCATGCTAGTAAAGCCTCTGTATGTGAGTGTACCAATGCCTCTGCCAAGAGGCCTTTTGTGGTGCAAGTGCTTGTGCTCTCACCCCGTAACTTCTGGGTCGCTGGTTCAAGGCTGTTCTCTCTAAATCGCTACACTACAACAGGTCGAGTATGTCATACTCTTTAAATGGTTTATGATGTGTAGTTGTCTACAGTAGCTGGCAGTGTAGTGCAGTAGGGTTAGGAGGGGGTGGGACATGACGTGATGGTAACAGTGTGTGTCAGTGAAGAGGTGCTACACAGGGTATTTGTGACAGTGGTGTGGCGTGGGCTGTATGTGTTTGTGTGTATATTGGTTTGAGTGTACACGCAAGCCATGTGTGCCTGTGGGTGCATGCGTGTCTGTGTGTGTTAGCAAGTGTGTGTGTCCCTATTCTGTCGGACTACTGTATGCCTGCTGCTCCTCCCCCACCCTTTGTGTAAGTGTGTGTCTGTATGTGTTTGCCGGTGTGCTTGCATATATTTGTGAATTGGTCAGTGTGTTTGTATGGCCTCTCTGTCATGAAGATGGATGCCTAACTCTCCTCCCTCCCTCTCCCTACTGACAATTCATCTCTGATTCAAATTGAGTGTGGAGGCTAATGTCAGGGGTGGTTCCGTGTCAATATCCAATGAGTCTGCTTCATGTCGAACTGCCAAATAGTGGTTGACAGCTTAAAACTAGTTAGGGGAGCGGCGGCAGTGTTGGGAGTTTTGGAGAGTCTGGCGTGCCCAAAGTAAAAATGCCTGCCACGCTAGCGCCACATCCTTGACAACATCCAGAAAAATGTAGAGCGCGAAATTCAAAATGCAAATGTAGTATTATAAAACATTCATAAAAATACAAGTGTTGCACACTCTTCAAAAGCTTAGACTCTTGGCAATCTCACAATCTCCACCGTTCACTCGCCCAAAAATACAAGTGTTGCACACTGCTCCTTAATTATCCCCAAGAGGTTAAAGACTGAAAACGGCATGAGATTTGGATTTTCCCCCCTTGATCGATTGAACTGCTAGCTAACTTTGGAAGTTAGAATTCGTTTTTAAAGTTGGATTGAGCTATTCTTTGGAGAAAGTCCAACCTCTATGTTGATAACCCTGACCAGGCCAGGTCCCTGTAGTGTAGAGCAAAGCAGACAGCAGTATGTTGATGAGTGAGATGTAAAGCGTCAGTCTAACTAATCTCCTTCCTGTTGTTTCCCCACAGCCTTGTCCACGCTGACTTCTCTGAGGAGATGAGTGAAGCTGTTTTCATAACCACACACAAACACACATTCTCTCCCTCTATCTCTGAGAGAGAGACCCTTAAATTAAATTGAATGAGAGAGAGAGAGAGAGAGAGAGAGACTTGACTTTTGTCTTTCTTTAATGAAACATTCTCATCTCATTAAAAACTCACCCTTAACTTCTTTGGGAGCAGCGCACGAGGTGACCGTTTTGGAGAGCCTGCCGTTGCCAAAGTAAAATGCCTCTCATTCAGGCCCAGAAAATAGGATATGCATATATTTAGTACCATTGGATAGGAAACACTCTGAATTTACTAAAAGTGTTAACATTTTGTCTGTGAGTATAACAGAACGGATGGCAGGCGAAAACCCGAGGAATTTCTGTCCTGGAAAAAGTGGTTTTGACAGATTGCCTCATTTAGAACCCCTCCCTTATGAAAATGCCCATATAAGGGCATATGAATGCAGTACCTATCGCTTCCTCTGGATGTCAACAGTCTCGAAGAAGGTGTTCTGATTCTTTTTAGATGCTTTTAGAGCAGAGAAGAAGACGAATCAGGAAGTGTCCACACAGATGTCAATACAAGTAAATGCGCGCTCCCTGCTGGCGCGTTCTTTGTTTGTTTTTTTCCTTTCTTATCGCCCAGTTTATAATCCGGTTGAAGTATTATACTATTTATACATAAAAGTGTTCCTAAGGATACATTTAACCTCTTAGCGCGCCGATCCCTTTAGCGGGATCGTTTTCAGAGCAAACATAACGCTCCAAATTCAAAATACATATTCGTAATACATATTCGTAATATTTAACTTCGATATACAAGTGTTGCATAGTGTTGCATAGCCATCAAAGCTCTGCTTCTTGGCAATATCACTGCGTTGTCAGATTTTAAAAAGGCTTTACGGCGAAAGCACTACATTTGATTGTTTGAGGCTAGTACCTCACATATTTTCCACATTAGCATAAATTCATATCCAGCTCGGTTCTCAAAATATCCATATCACAGCTAATATAAATCGCTTACCTTTCAAATAACTTCTTCTGAGGTCTTCCCAAGTGTCCAAACAAGATAATCCATGGTTCTTTTGTTAGAAAAAGTAAATAATTATATCCATAAATATCCGTTGTTTTTGGCACGTTACGTTCAGCTACTTCACCAAGCATTGTCAGTCTACTCGCCCGCTTTACAGTGAAGGGATCGCGTTCAAATTATACCTCTCATCTTTTCACAAACAAATCAAATATCATTAATAATGCATCCTTATGTATTCTTTTATGAATAATAGCGATCATATTTTACAAGAACGGTAAGTGAAACGTTAAAAGACGAAAAGAAAGTTGGTCGCTGGGCTGTTCACGTTCTCGTGAACGCACGCCTGTTTACCTTTTTCCCTACCCGTAGTAATTCTCTCTCTCTAAGGATCTGGTCAGAGCTTTTTCCTCCATACCCTTTCCAGAGACTGTTGACATCTAGTGGAAGCCATAAGTACTGCAACCTCGGTCCTATTCCCCATAGAAAAATATTACATGGGCTTCAAAATGAGAGGAGAGCAACAGAAAAATAAATTCCGGACAGAAATCTCTCTGGTTTTTGCCTGCTAAATCTGTTCTGGAATAGCCACAGACTATATCTTAATGGTTTTATAAACTTCAGAGTGTTTCCTATCCAATAGTACTAAATATGTAAATATCCTAGTTTCTGGCCATGAGTGGTAGGCATTTAACTTTGGGCACGTCAGACAGGCGAAAATTTGGAAAATGGGACCCTAGCTGGAAGAGGTTAAAATTATGTTTGATTGTTCTTGGACAAGTTGATAGGTATAAGTTGAACGAGTTCTCTTCACGTTTCAATGGACGATTGGAGGCTCTATTTTCTCATTATAACGCACCAACCAAGCTGAGATTTATGGATATAATACATTACTTTTTCTAACAAAAGAACCATGGATTGTCTTCATTGGACACTTGGGAAGCCCTCAACAGAAGTTCTTCAAAAGGTAATTGATTTGTTTTCGCTGTGAAATGTGTTTTCTGTGAACCGTGATGGCTTATAGTAATGGGAAAAATATGTTAGGTGCTACCCTCAAACAATCAAATGTGGTGCTTTCGCCGTAAAGCCTTTTTGAAATCTGACAACGCTGTGATATTGCTAGCGCCCCACTGCTCCCTAAGAAGTTAAAAATTAAAACACCAAAATATATCCTGTACTGCATACATGCACCATAGTCACCTTTCCCTATACCACACAATACAAAACAAACCCACACATCACAATAACCAAAAAACCTTACCACTTCTACAAACGTATTTCCAAAACAGACAGCCCCCCCAACACACCATATCCCCTGAAACATCTCCACACTTTTTATCATTCTATAGAACTCAAATTCTACCCTAAGGCGCGCAGAGACCATCCCATTAAATAATAGTAAAGAGTCTGTTATCCCCCCACCTTTGACCCTGTTCCTCCTTGTTAGCCAAATAGCCAACTTTGCCTGAGCAAACAGAAAATTCAACAAAACACATTTAGCCTTCTCATTTTTCGAATACCTGTACCCCATTATAAACATCCCAACAGTAAAAACCACCCCAAACCTCTCACACAGACATTCCAACAGAGACATTATTGGCATTAACCTGGCGCACACAGAAAACACATGAATCACAGTTTCATTCATAACACTGAAAGGACACCCCTGCCCGATTCCCGGTTCAACCCGTACCAACCAGCTGTTAGTGGCCAAGGCTCCATGAAGAACCCTCCACTGGAGGTCCCCTGACCTCTTTGGTACTGGGGGTTTGTAAAGCCCCCTCCATCTAAAGCCCAACATACCCCCTGCCACTGATGTGCTTTCACCCCTGTTAGGCTCCTAATGTTCCTTAACTTAACGCAGAGGTTGTAGAGGGCTTTACCTCCCACCCCTTCAAACTCCCCCAGGCTCGGAGTGTTAAAGTCCAACAAGTCATCCAGACCCCCTTGCCAGTCCCCAGTCTCTGCCGTCACCTGCAGTGGCGGAAACAGTGGTGGCCCCTCCCCCTTTGGCCTCTCAAACACCCCCCTTACCGGCTCTGACAGTGCCTCCTGGACCTCCTCCAGGAATCTCTCCAGCAGCCTAAGAGACGTTATTCCTGTTTGTTGTGCCAGGACTTGCAGGGTTTTCCACCCCTCCTCTCCCAGCAGTCGCAGGTCACCCAGCCTTAGTAAACCCGCTGCCATCAGTTGCCTCTGCAGGGTGGCCGACTGATCCGATCTCAAAGGGATGGCTGGGTTGTGGAAGATTGGCTCCTCCCACAGTCCAGGCTCTACACCCCCTTCTTGTGTGGGCCTTAGCAGCTGCCAGGCCCTCAGCACTGCGGTGTAAAAATCTGAGAGACCTGCTGTACTCATCCTCTCCAGCTTCATGAGGAACAGCTGCCGGTCCAACACTAATCTACCAGCTCTCCTCAGCAGCGCGCGCATGCTGGTTCCCTCCATCCGACATCAGTATGGTACAGCAGTCTCTGCACCTTTAGTCGGAATGCAGCCACCCTGCTCTCCAGTTCCACCAGGCCTTGTCCTCCTTCGTGGACGGTCATGTACAACACTGCCGCCCTCAGTCAGTGATGGCCCGACCAGAAAAAAGTCCACCAGCTTGCGTTGCAGGTCTGCGAGCAGACCAGCGGGGGGGTTGAGGACAGCCAGTTTATGCCACAGGGAAGATGCCACCAGGTTGTTGATTATCAGCACCCTCCCTCTATATGACACTTGGGACAGGAGCCACCTCCACCTGGCCAGTCTTGACACCACTGCCTGTGACAGCCCCTCCCAGTTCTTCCTGACCCACCTCTCCGAGCCCAGGTACACCCCCAACACTTTAAGCCCTTCACAACCCCACTGTAAACCCCCTGGAAGCAGAGGAAGGGCCCTATCCCCCCATGCCCCACATAACAGAGCTTTGCTTATGCCCCAGGTTTACCTTAGCTGACGAAGCTCCCCTCGTACAACTTCAGACTGGTCTCTAGTGCCTGCATATCCTGACCATCCCTGACCATCACAGAAACATAATCTGCATATCCTGACACTGCAATGCATGTCACCACACCCATGCCTGTCCAGCACACTCCCTGCAGTCTCCTGTGTAGCAGGCCCAAAAAAGGCTCAATGGCTATTGTATATAACTGCCCCGATAGTGGGCAGCCTTGTCTAATGCCTCGTCTCACCCAGACTGGCCTACTGAGCCCCCCTCCCACCTTGACCATACATGACGCCCCAGCATACATCTTCACACAGGTCTTCCCAAACCCAAACACAGACATCACATTAAACAGATACTCATGGTCCACTCTATCAAAAGCCTTCCCTTTATCTAAAGAGACCAGTCCAAAGTTTACATTAGAACCTTTCGACAAGTCCAACATGTCCCTGATTAACATCAGCCATAGCTCTGGCATCTGAAGAGTGGAAAAGTCTTGGTTTCAAGGGATGAAGGAGGACACGTCGAAGCTCTTGGTAGGGGTCTTAGACATTTAGTCTGGCAGTCCTTACCCCAGTCTAGTTGGTGTCCCATGGACCAGGAAACTAGTGGGTTATGTAGCGCTAACTAAGGGTACCCTAGGATAAGGGGGTTCTCGAGAGCAGTGATCAACAGAAAACTAAGAGTCTCAGAGTGGTTCACCCCAACCTGCAGTAGAATGGGCTTGGTCTGATAATCCACCTGACCGGGGCCAATGGGGTGTCCATCGAGGGCTTGAATCTGCAGAGGGTTGGAACATTTCACGCAGGGTATCTGTAACTCTCAAAGTCTTGATCAATGAAATTATCTGCGGCCCCGGAGTCCACAAAGGCTTGAATCTGGTGCTGAAGGTTGTCCCAGTGGAGGGTTGCGTGTAGTAACAGACGGTGACTGGGTAGCCGGGAGGTAACTGCACAGCAGATTCAACCACGACGACGTCTGTAGCACTCGGCGATGAGACCTGGGTGTTGGCTCCTCCCGAGTTGGGGGCGTGCCGTGATTGGAGGGACTCGTCAAGTGCCCGAATGGTCCCAGAGATTTGGGAGAGCTGTTCTTGCTGCCGTCCTAACAGTGCTCGTTGGTGGGCTACCATACTCCAGATCTGGTTGATCTCTGCTGGGTCCATGTTGTGGGAGAAGCTTGCTGTGATGTGGTGAGGTTGGACCCAGGTGCAGAGAAGAGACCAGATGAGGAATCAGTTGTTAAGTCCCCGGTAGTCAAAGCACGGAAGTAGGGTCTTGTCCTTCTTCCCCACAAAGAAAAACCCTGCACCGGCAGGAGATGCAAACGGACGGACAGCCCCAGTGGCCAGAGACTCCTCTATGTACTTCTCCATAGCTTTGGTCTCTGGTCCAGACACGGAATACAATCGACCCCTAGGTGGTGTAGTGCCTGGGAGAAGCTCAATGGCACAATCATAAGGACAGTGCGAGGGAAGGGAAGTAGCACGTGTCTTACTGAACACTTCCAGGAGGTCATGGTATTCTTTAGGGATAGCAGAGACAACCACAGTCTTGCTAACATCCTGAGGAATATGACTTGAGGTAGGCAGTGCGAATGGCAAAATGGGCTCCAACCCAGGATGGAGCTTGTGGTCCAATCAATCATCGGATTGTGCTTTTGAAGCCAGGAAAATCCCAAACCACCAGAACATGGGGACAGGTAATGAGGAGGAACTGTATTGCCTCACTGGATACCAGAAACCCGTAATTGAATGGGCACAGTACTATGGGTGACTTCCCCTATAGAGCTACCGTCCAGTACCCTAGCATCCATGGGCACAGAGAGAGGCTGAGTGGGAATACCAAGCTCCAAAGCTATCGTGGCATCCATAAGATTTTCGTCATCACCAGAGTCAATGAGCACTCGGAGAGACTTAGATTGGTCTCCCCACAGCACAAGAGCAAAAAGGGGTGTGCGGGTGATGGGAATTAGGGAACTCCCAGCCTGACTCACCATAGTACTGGTACCCACCAGAGACAAGAGTGTCCTAATAGGGCAAGTAGCTATAAAATGTCCTGCCCCTCCACAGTGCAGACAACAGTTATTATTCATCCTCCGTGAGCGTTAACTTCTTAGGGAGTGGTGGGGCGCCCGACACTACCCAGTGAAATGTAAGGCACCAAATTCAAAATCCAAAAGTTGAATTATTAAACATTCATCAATATATAAGTGTTGCATAGTCATCAAAAGCTCTGCTTCTTGGCAATATCACAGCGTTGTCAGATTTCAAAAAGGCTTTACGGCGAAAGCACAACATTTGATTGTTTGAGGGTAGCACCTCCAATATTTTTTCCATTAGCATAAATTCATAAACCATCGCGGTTCACACAAAACACATTTCATAGCGAAAACAAATCCCTTACTTTTTGAAGAACTTCTGCTGAGGACTTCCCAAGTGTCCAATGAAGAAATCCAATGGTTCTTTTGTTAGAAAAAGTCATTTATTATATCCATAAATCTCAGTTTGGTTGGCGCGTTATGTTCATAAAATACAGCGTCCACTCGCCCATTGAACCGTGAAGAGAACGCGTTCAACCTGTACCTATACACTTGTCCAAGAACAATCAAACATCATTTTTAATGTATCCTTAGGAACACTTTTATGTATATTTACTATAATATTTCAACCGAATTATAAACTTCTCAAGTGGGCTTCCCAAGTGTCCAACGAAGACATCCAATGGTTCTTTTGTTAGAAAAAGTTTTTATTATATCCATAAATCTCCGTTTGGTTGGCTCGTTATGATCAGAAAATCCACCGTTGAGTCGCCCATTGAACCGTGAAGAGAACACGTTCAAATTATACCTATAAACCTTCTACAAACAAATCAAACATCATTTTTTATGTATCCTTAGGTAGCCTTTTATGTATATTTACTGTAATATTTCAACCGGACGATAACGTGAACAATAGGAAAGGAAAATAAAGTGGGGCGCGCTCACAATCTCGCGCCAGTCAAACGTTGTTGACAAAAGTGGTCCCTTCGCTACTTCCTCTTCCTATCCATTCTGCTTAGTGCTAGACCTTCCAGACTGTTGACATCTAGTGGAAGCCATAGGTACTGCAGTCTCAGTCCTAGTTAAAATAGAAATGAATAGGCAGCCTGGAGAAGAAGGTCATGTACAAAAAAAACTGCAAATCCGCATGGATTTTCCTCGGGTTTTCACCTGCTATATCAGTTCTGTTATACTCACATACATTATTTTAACACTTTTAGAAACTTCAGAGTGTTTCCTATCCAATAGTACTAATTATGTGCATATCCTATTTTCTGGGCCTGAGTGGCAGGCATTTTACTTTGGGCACGCCAGACTCTCCAAAACCGTCACCTCTGCTGCCGCTCCCTAAGAAGTTAATGATCCCTGTCATAGAGGTATCCTAAACTACTCAGTATGGCCATCAAACCGTCTTCTCATGTGAATGACTAGAGGGTTATAAAAGGGCCAGTGAAGATTTCTGTTGGATGTGGTCATCTAGCTGTCATTAGGGAGGTCCTTTCTTCCTGTAATAAAAAGAGACTGATCATGACACTCAGTCATGACACATCATGGAATCCAGTAATTTTACTAACAGTGGGGTTCTGTGGTCATAATCATACTGATGATAAACATCTGGCTAAAACACACAGACATGCATGCACGCATGCACAAATACCTCTCCATTTTGCAGGCTTGTCTGAGTTAATGGGGTCTGACACACCTGATTTGTGACAGAAACACATTTGTTAGAGAAGAGAAGATAATGAGAGAGAGATAGTCGTGGAGTTTTCCTTTCACAGCGTCAGATAAAAGAGCAAGAAAGTCAGACAGAGAAAAAGAGCAATTGTGACAATAGGGAGAGAAAAGGGAAAAATAGAGATAAAGAAAGACTCCTACGCTCTCAGGAAAAGGCAGGTTGCTGATTAGATGATTTTGTCAGCACTACATAAGGGCAGCGTTAAGTTGTCATTCGATGTGTAAAGTATTTCTGTGGTGGCAGTTCTGCCCTCGTGTGTGATCTCGCCTGATGGGCTAGCGGTTTGAGCTGTGTCGCGTTAGCACCCTATAATCACTCACCTGACAGAACACTATTATTGCTTGATAAGATTATTCTCAACTGAGCTCATATTATTGTTCCCCTGCCAAATCATGGCAGAGCGTGAAGAAACAAAGGTTACTTTTGTGTTCACGTCAGCAACTTTAATAACAACGTTTAGAAGTTTAAAGCCTGAGGCCGGTTAACAGTATGTTCATGCAGTTAAACTTTTACAAAGCATACCAATTTAAATTGAACACAGTTTCAGCCATGACTGTGATAGCCCACTGAGCTAAAGCCAAAGCATTTTCTTTGGGAGCTAATGAAAATGTTTGTTCATGTCTCCAACAAGGTTAATGTTACTCACCAAATTAGAATATTGTAATGAATGAAGAAATGTCTGTCCTGTTAATAATCTGCTTCCTCAAAAATAATAATCTGGCATTATCAATTTGATATGGTCTGTTTCACTTAAAACCTAAACGACTCCTGTATTACACCATACAGGGATTTCGTTCTTTTGTTATTCCATTGACCTTATGATATGAGCAGCTGCCTTACAAGAACAGTATATAATGTAGTGTATGCAGAGACTGTAGTGTAATGAGCATGTGTTGAAATTATAATGTTATGTAATAGAATTAGTACATATCCTGCAGTAGGACTGGTTAGCGTCACTCTGCGTGCTGGCTGTTTTCTCCTATTCAGGTAACATTACTACCAGCTATGATTAATGAAGGAGCAACGCATAATTTACTGAGTCTGGCAGAGAGCAGGAACAGGTATGCTGTGTGCGTGCATGCGCATACTATACGTGTGTGCGCAAGTGTGTGTGTGAGACACACCCTGCTGCCTCCAGTCTAGACGACACAGATGTCCAATGTCCACAAAAATACACGCATGCTCACACATGTGCACACAGGTGCCCACGTCACACACACAGACCATTAGACAAGGTCGAGGCCTGCACTCAATAAGCTGTAAAATGAAGATGATTTTCTCCTGAATATTTCAGTTAAATGTCAAGAGTAAAGGCAAAGACAGTACATGACTCCAGGAAAACATGGCATACTTTCAAATACTGTAGTCCTGCCTAGGATAAGATCAAAATACATCCAAAAAGTGTAGATTTTCTTACAGCTTTCTTATCTCCCTCCATATGTCCAGTCTTTTTGGCTGGCGATGCTGACGAGCCAAACCAGACTTGTGTGTGTTAGAGTAATCCTATAGCAGATGGAGAGGGAGATGGGTCCAAGACAATACTGGCACTCACGCCAGAAAGTGACAGTGGAGAGAAAATGAGAGAGATAGAGAAAGAGAGAGAGATGAATGAGAGGGGAGAGAGAGACTGTAAGATTGAGGCCTTATTACAGGGTACAATAGGCTTAGACACCAGTCTCTCAGGATAGCAGAGAATTCTGTCACAGGCTGTCACATACTATCATACACGAGCCACAATTATTTCAAATGCTTTGTACTGTGTCAAAATCTACAATTAGGGGGGTCACGTGATGCAGCGAAGTTAGGAAGAAGAGTGACCAAGAGCTCTCTACATTTTTTAAAGAAACTTATCCTAAGACTTGATAACTTCACCCATACTGATTACCATACCGTAGCAAAGAGTGGTGATATGCCTACTAGACCAAAAATAGGTAAAGGAAACAGCACAGCAGACCAAGAAACAACAGGGAATGAACCTCTGACCATGGCCTCTTTGGAAACCCAAGATGGCGCCACGACACCTCAGGAAGAAGCTAGGCTAGCTCACATCCTCAAGGTGATCATAGAAGGCAATGAATCCCTCACAACACAACTTAACTTTAAAATGACTAAGGTCATTGGCTCTATCTAAGCACAGCTGGCTGAAATCAACAACTCCATCTCAGGTTTGACAGAATCGATCAACACGCTTGGCTCACGAATGGAAGAAGCTGAAGAGCGTATCAGCACTGATGAGGACAAGCTAGAGGGCATGAAAACTGCCTTACTGAAACTGCGCAAAGACAATGAATACCTGATGAACAAGTTCGACCATTTGGAAAACTACAGTAGGCGAAGCAACATCCGGATTATTGGCTTCCGTGAAGGCTTTGAGGGGACGGACCCTGTCGTTTTCTCTGCCGCCATTATCCCCTCCCTTCTGGGCAAAAAATATTTTGCTGAGCCACTGGTCATCGAACAGGCACACAAGTCACTTGGCCCTCGCCCTCGCCCTCCCCCGACCAGAACCCACAACCGTTCCTCTTCCGGTTCCTGAGGTACCAGGACAGAAAGTTCTTCGCACCCTGCCAAACATTTCAAGGAGAAGGGATCGACATGTGCCCTGGGATGGTCAAACGCTGGAAGGAATTCGATCAGGTGAAAAAATTGCTTACCTCCAAGAATGTTCCTTACACGCTGCTTCAACCTGCAACGATGAGAATCATCCATGGCGGATGGAGAAGGTTCCTCAAAACGCCCTAAGGAAGTAGCAACTTTTCTCCGCTGACTACAGGCAACTGGCGCAGGACATAGTTGACAGGCTAGCTGACCGGGCTAATTTCACTGCTAGCTGGTCTGTATCCCCCCTAGCCTGCCTTAGTACTTGCATAACCGGTAGGACTGCTTTGTTGGATTATACTACAGTTTACTTGCTAAGGACAGATCAATAAGGTAAGATCCCAGTATCCATGTAAAATAACTATCTGTAGTAGACAGGGCTGTCCACTTTCCCCACTCCTTTTTGTGCTAGCCATTCAACACCTGGAGGAGGCCACAAGAACGGACCATGATATAAAGGACTTTCAGGTAGATCAGATAACGCACAAGATCTCATTGTTTGCAGACAACATTACTTTGTTCCTCTCTGACCCGACCGGATCCCTCTTAAAACTACAGACGCTATTGGGTATATACAGCTATATATCAGGTTACAAAGTCCACATGGACAAAAATGAAATGCTTCCACTGATTCGCTTTGATTATAGCATCTGTGAACAGACGGGGTCCCTTCAGATGGTCGCCACAGGGGTTCCAAATATCTAGGAACTACAGTTGATAATGACTTAACCCTTGGCCTACAATTTCTGCAGCCCACCAAAAATCGAATTAATGTAATAAAGAAATCCCCATCAAAATCTGTCTGTCTGCTAGCGATTGAGACTCAGCATGGTCTGTGTCTCAATCCACCGCACCCACAGATATTTCCCTTCCGCATCTGCAGTGAAAGGTGGCAGAGCTAGAGCGGTGTTTGTCAGACCATGATATCTTCTCATGAAAACGTCTGTCCGAAAGGTTTGGCCTACCAACTATCCGTTTTGGTCTAGGACAACCACAAGCCTCACAAGATTTGTCTGAAGATCACCGGTACCAGTTTAAAAAAAGGAATGGAAGTACACTATATTTACAAAAGTGTGTGGAAACCCCTTCAAGTTAGTGGATTGGGCTACTTCAGCCACACACGTTGCTGACAGGTGTGTAGGTCTGTTTTTGCTTTGTCATTATGGGGTACTGTGTGTAGATTAATGAGAAAAAAACGATTTCATCCATTTTAGAATAAGGCTGTAACGTAACAAAATGTGGAAAAAGTGAAGGGGTCTGAATACTTCCCGAATGCACTGTATATGGAGATAGTTTAGTGCCTACAATAAGGAGATAAATACATGTCAAAAAGAAAAATGTGTTTTCTAAACTTTCTTATATTTCTCAGATATAGGACAGACACTTCAGGACAAACTTCCTTTAGATATTTGGGGGACAATCTGTTGTTCCATGTAGTGAATCTGTCTATTGGCTTATAAGAGGAATGCCAAATTCAAAATCAAATAGCTCAATCAATCAATCTAATTTATTTCTAAAGCCCTTTATACATCAGCCGATGTCACAAAGTGCTGTACAGAAACCCAGCCTAAAACCCCAAACACCAAGCAATGCAGATGTAGATGCGCGGTGGCTGGGAAAAACTCTCTAGAAAGGCCAGAACCTAGGAAGAAAGTCCTCTTTCAGATAATAATAATCCCAGTGGTTGTAGAGGGTGCAACAGGTCAGCACCTCAGGAGTAAATGTCAGTTGGCTTTTTATAGCCGATCATTCAGAGTTAGAGACAGCAGGTATGGTAGAGAAAGAGTCCAACAGCAGGTCCAGGACAAGGTAGCACGTCCAGTGAACAGGCCAGGGTTCCATAGCCGCAGGCAGAACAGTTAAAACTGGAGCAGCAGCATGACCAGGTGGACTGGGGACAGCAAGGAGTCATCAGCTGGAGCTGGACGCGGACATTGAGCAGGCGCTACGTGCAGAGCCCACTCCCCTCCAGTGTCCAGCTGGGCGTCTGTACGTTCCGTCTGCTGTCCGTGACTGGCTGATCTATTGGGCCCACACGTCACCCTCCTCTGGTCATCCAGGCATCGGTCGGACGGTGCGCTGTCTGAGTGGGAAGTACTGGTGGCCCACTTTGGCAAAGGACGTGAGGGTTTATGTGTCCTCCTGCTCGGTGTGCGCCCAGTGTAAGGCTCCTAGGCATCTGCCCAGAGGTAAGCTACACCCCTTACCCGTTCCACAAAGGCCTTGGTCGCACCTGTTGGTGGATTTTCTTACTGATCTTCCTCCCTCACAGGGTAACACCACGATCCTAGTCGTTGTGGATCGTTTCTCGAAGTCCTGCCGTCTCCTCCCTCTGCCCGGTCTCCCTACGGCCCTACAGCCTGCAGAGGCCTTGTTCACACACGTCTTCCGGCACTACGGGGTGCCTGAGGATATAGTGTCTGATAGTGTCTGATTGGGGTCCCCAGTTCAAGGGTCTGGAAGGCGTTCATGGAACGTCTGGGGGTCTCGATTAGCTTTACCTCGGGATTTCCGTATTTCGTATCCTTGTATGTGGGGCTGCCGCACTTGTTTTCTGTGGGCATTTGTTTTGTGACGCTATTGCGCTCGTTGGTTTACTGTGCCTCAGTAAAGTGCTTTTGTCCACTCATCTCTGCTCTCCTGCGCCTGACTCTCACACACCAGCTACACACACCGCCTTGACAGCTTCACCATGTTTCATCAAGATGTACAGCTGTGTATCGTCCGCATAGCAGTGAAAGTTAACATTATGTTTCTGAATGACTTCACCAAGAGGTAAAATATATAGTGAAAACAATAATGGTCCTAAAACAGAACCTTGAGGAACACAGAAATGTACAATTGATTTGTCAGAAGACAAACCATCCACAGAAACAAACTGTTATCTTTCTGACAGATAAAATCTAAACCAGGCCAGAACATGTCCGTGTAGACCAATTTGGGTTTCCAATCTCTCCAAAAGAATGTGGTGATCGATGGAATCAAAAGCAGCACTAAGGTCTAGGAGCACGAGGACAGATGCAGAGCCTTGGTCTGACGCCATTAAAATGTCATTTACCACCTTCACAAGTGCAGTCTCACTGCTATGATGAGGTCTAAAACAAGACTGAAGCGTTTCGTAAACATTGTTTGTCTTCAGGAAGTTAGTGAGTTGCTACGCAACAGTTTTTTAAAAGAAATTGGAGAGGAATGGGAGATTCGATATAGGCCGATATTTTTTTATTTTGTATTTTCTGGGTCAAGGTTTGACTTTTTCATGAGCGGTTTTATTACTGACACTTTTCGTGAGTTTGGTACACATCCGGTGGATAGGGAGCCGTTTATTATATTCAACATAGGAGGGCCAAGCACAAGAAGCAGCTCTTTCAGTAGTTTAGTTGGAATAGGGTCCAGTAGGCATCTTGAAGGTTTAGAGGCCAAAACTATGTTCATCAATATGTCAAGAGATATAGTATTAAAAAATGTGAGTGTCTCCCTTGATCCTAGGTCCTGGCAGTGTTGTGCAGACTCAGGACAATTGAGCTTTATGGAGGAGTCCGTAATTTGCTTTTGAATTATCTTTTCGTCAAAGAAGTTCATGAATTTATCACTTCTGAAGTGAAAGCCATCCTCTCTTGGGGAATGCTGCTTTTTAGTTAGCTTTGCAACAGTATCAAAAATAAATGTTGGATTGTTCTTATTCTCCTCAATTATTTTGGAAAAATAGGATGATCGAGCAGCAGTGAGGGCTCTTCGATACTGCACGGTACTGTCTAAATGATCCTTGGTATGACCATCTTAAAACAATTCCATATGTTAGCTTTGAACCCCCCGTTTATAAATAACGAGCAATCCTTGTACCATCAATTTAGCAAGATCTTGGCATGAAAGGAGACTTGCCACCTTAAACACCCTTGTGGCAAAACAGACTCCTTTCAATGATCTTGGATAAGAAAATGTTTCAACATTGGCATGAGAAGGGATTAACACATTTAGAACATTGTTATGAAGATGGAGTCATTTGAGCAACTGAAAGAGAAATACCAGGTATCCAATAAGCATTTATTTTGTTATTTACAGTTAAGAAACTTAATTGGAAGGAATCCTGGAGATAATATTATCTTACCAAATCTATCAAGTATTGAACAACTACTCCATGTTAACCATAACTCATTAAGACTGATATCCAGAGTGTACTCATTGCTAATGCAACAATGCCCAAAATCAGTTGTACATAAGTCAAGAGAGATGGGAATATGATTTGAATACTACAATTGATGAGGGGCTATGGTCAAACATATGTCAAGGTAATGTGTCAGCGACTGTCAACTCTAGATACAGACTTATACATTACAACAACCCTCCACCAACTCTATCTGACACCTTAGAGGTTACATAGATAAAACCCTGAAATGTCTTTTAGGTGTGCAACAGAAGGCACTTTTTTGCGTTACACTGGGCAGTGTAATAACTTACAAGCCTTTTTGCATGATGTTTGTGATAACCTGGCCTTAATTACGGAGTAGTCTTTCCCACTTGACCCTGAAATATGCCTTCTGGGTAACTTTACAAATGTGAATGTAAGGAACAAGTTCAATATCAAATTTACAGAAATAGCCCTCAAAGTCAGATTCCCCTCTCAACTACAAGATGTCTCTCTGAAATAAATAAGTGTATTCCTATGGAAAGATTACTTACGCTTTAACCCTTCCTGGACTATATGAAAACACTTCCATTTGGGTTGGTAGATATGGGCTTGTAGATTGATGTAAATAGATGTAGATATTGTCTTTCAGTAATGTATTGTTTTGTGTAGGTTTATTTTGTCTTAGGGTGGGGAGAGTAGTGTTGTCTTTGTTTTGGTACTTATTTTGCTGTATTGTTCTGTTGAGAATTCAAAAACAATTTCTACAATTAGATGTGCCAGACATAGACTTCACATATTATCCATTGATACTAATATATTTTTTTCTGTATTATTTCAACGTTCACGTTTTGAAAAGGTATAACACCCATATATACCATCATAATACATTTAATCAGAGATATGTGGATGTTTGGCCTCCCGAGTGAATCATTGAATCAGGGATACACAGCCAGATATGTGGATGTTTGGCCTCCCGAGTGGTGCAGCGGTCAAAGGCACTGCATCGCAGTGCTTGAGGCGTCACTACAGACCCGGTTTTTATCCCGGGCCTTGTAGCAGCCAGCCGCGGCTGGGAGACCCATGAGGCGGCGCACAATTGGCCCTGTGTCATCCGGTTTAAGGGAGGTTTTGGCCGGCCAGGATGACCTTGTCCCATCCCTCTCTAGTGACTCCTGTGGCGGGCCGAGAGAGTTAACACTGACACGGTCGCCAGTTGTACAGTGTTTTCTCCGACACATTGGTGTGGCTGGCTTCCGGGTTAAGCAAGCAGTGTGTCAAGAAGCTGCGCAGCTTGGCCGGGGCGTGTGTTGGAGGATTCATGGCTCTCGACCTTTGCCTCTCCCGAGTCCGTACAGGAGTTGCAGCTACGGGACAAGACTGTGACTAACAATTGGATATCACAAAATTGGGGGCAAAAAGTAAAAAATAAAAATAGTAAGACGTGGATGTTCTTGAGTCTCGTCAGTCCACTCCACTTCTACCATGTAAAGTTCTTCATGCCACTTTCACACGCTATATTAAGCAGCACACACAGGGAGCTGTGGTGATAAAGCTCCTCGAGACGAAACCTCAACACCATCAAGACGACCAAATGTTGTTTCCCTCCTTCTAATTGCCAGCTCTGATGGTTGGCCTCCTTGTTAAGCCGTTTAGCTGCTGTGTGTGTGTGTTCTGCTCTCAAATCAGCAGGCAGACATGTTTTCTCTCTCTGCAGTTTGCTCCGTTGGGGTCCTCTACTCCACAGTCCCGCCCTGCCTCTCTCGTTCTTCCTTTCCCTCTCTCTCTTCCTCTTTCCCTCTCTCTCTTCCTCTTTCCATCTCTCTCTTCTTTCTCCCTGTCTCTCTCTGTTTATCTCTCTCTCCCTACGATCAGATCAGGAGGCTGACAGGATATATCAGCCAGGTCGGGTATAGAGAGTAGGAATGGTGTAGGAATGTCCCTGTGGGGTTTCTGGGCTCCGGACCAATCCTGTCACAGAGAATCCCGATCTTAAACCCAGACCCGAGACAGAGACAAACTCAGACAGCAACCGACCCTGCCTTTCCTTCTGGCTGCTCCTAATACCACTAATACTGTTCATAACTAATGCCGTCCAACTTTGTGCTCCTATTACAACCAGTGGTCAAGGTGAGCCGGTGCTGACCGGTAATGAAGAACAACAAGCACCTTTAATATTCTACTGCTTAAGGTTCTATTACCTCACATATTATAGGTACAGTATCACATTTAAAATTCAAACTCCAGTACAGTAAAATGACCAAAAGTGCAATTACTGTGCTCTGCAGAGATTTTATTAAACTAGTATTCTAATTCATAATTCTATGTTGGCCACAAAGCTAAAGTATAGATACTCCCTCTACAACATGTGGCAATAGGCAGTAGCAAAAATGAGTGGCGTTGGCTATAGGACATTATAATTGTCATGATGAGTGTGTTGAGAATGTACCCAACCTAAAGGGTATAGTAGCCCAGCCTGCCTAGAAGCCTGTCCAGTGATCCAAAGTATGTTTCTAAAGAATGTACCACTGGTGGCCACAGAGAGGAAGAGGGCACCAAAACAGCCGTAAACATGGTAGTATATATTTCTGTGTATGTATAGGCATTATATACAGTATTTTTGTATATATCGTGTAAGAATCTGCCCGCAGCTTCCAAGCTGATATTAAGCCACATCTGTTTTGTCCGTTAGGAGCTGCAGCGCAGCACGTCAGGCCACATCAGCACTTACATTTGCCTCTCTGAATCAATATTCCCCTCATAGCTACCGCCTTGTTCCATTGGAGAGGGTTCAGGAATGGACTGACACTCATTGAAAAGAAAAACAGTTTTATTTTACTGTAATCCAGGGGAAGGCCAAGCAAAGAAACGATAGCTCATTCTCTTTCCAGTCCAACTACAATAGAAAACAGATTAATTATAGTTCGCAGTAGTTTCAGAGTTGTAAAGACTAAAACACAGAGAGGGAGTGAGCTGGAAGATCAGTCAAATCCCTTATACTAAAGGTCACTTAGGAAACACATACATCTATATGTGTTTTCTTTCATGATAAGTCTTACGCTTAAACTATATGACAACATTCAATTAAATATTATTTGTTTACAGAAAAAACGTTATGTTCCTTCCCTGTTTGTATAATTAGATTACAAGATAATCAATATATTTGACTTTGTTAAATCCACATTACCATGATTCGATTTTTGTTGCAACATAAATTGCTGTCAACCTATTATGATAAATCAGATTAAATAACACATTATTTAAAGTACATTTAAAATGTCGCAATACAATGTAAAGTAAGAGATACAATAAAATACAATAAAAAACAGCATTATTTAACCATTTATAATTGGCATGGGTAGAGTAGTCTATTGAACTCAATAGTAAATGTACATAAACCCTGTACACAAAAACATGTTGAAATTCATAGAAATTCGTTCTATTATGGATGTGTGTAATTTGTGAGTTAGAGAGATATGTAGAGTGTAATTTATGATGAGGGGACATGTCTTAAACCTGCAATAGATCCTCACGTCACACACTATTAATAACTTGCCCAGAGCCAACCACTGAATTTATAGACATCCTGAGAGTTATAAGTGAAATACTCACAGGAGGGGAAATTGCTCCAAATTGTTGTGCTATTGAACCAATAATTTCTAGGCTAAAATCAACATGCAACAATTTCAAAGATTTTACTGAGTTACAGGTCATATAGGGAAATCAGTCAATTTTAATAAATGTAGGGATTTCACATGACTGGGAATACAGATGTGCATCTGTTGGTCACAGGTACCTTGAAAAGAAAAGTAGGGGTGTGGATCAGAAAACCAGTCAGTATCTGGTGTGGCCAACATTTTCCTCATGCAGCACGACACATCTCCTTCCAATAGAGTTGGTCAGGCTGTTGATTTTGGCCTGTTGAATGTTCTCCCACTCCTCTTCAATGGCTGTGCTGGATATTGGCGGAAACTGGAACACGCTGTCGTACACGTCGATCCAGAGCATACCAAACCTGCTCAACTGGTGACATGTCTGGTGAGAATGCAGGCCATGGACGAACTGGGACATTTTCAGGAATTGTGCACAGATCCTTGCTAAATGTGGCCATGCATTATCAAGCTGAAACATGATGTGATGGCGGCTGATGACCCGACAATAGGCCTCAGGATCTGGTCATGGTATCTCTGTGCATTCAAATTGCCATCAATAAAATGCAATTGTGTTCATTATCCGTAGCTTATGCCTGTTCATACGATAACCCCACCGCCACCATGGGGCACTCTGTTCACAACGTTGACATCAGCAAACCTCTTGCCCACAGGACACCGTACACGCTGTCTGCCATCTGCCTGGGACAGTTGAAACTGGGATTCATCCGTGAAGAGCACACTTCTCCAGTGTGCCAGGTGGCCTTCGACGGTGAGCATTTGCCTACTGAAGTTAGTTATGACGCCGAACTGCTTTCAGGTCAAGACCCTGGTGAGGACTATGAGCACACAGATGAGCTTCCCTGAGACAGTTTCTGACAGTTTATGCAGAAATGATTCAGTTGTGCAAGCCCACATTTTCATCAGCTGTCCGGGTGGCTGGTTTCAGACCATCCCTCAGGTGAAGAAGCCGGATGTGGAGGTTCTGGGCTGGTGTGGTTACACGTTGTGAGGCCGGGTGGATGTACTACCAAATTCTCTAAAATGACATTGGAGTTGGCTTATGGTAGAGAAATGAACATTCAATTCTCTGTAACAGCTCTGGTGGACATTCCTGCAATCAGCAAGCGAATTACACGCTCCCTCAAAACTTGAGACAACTATGGAAATGTGTTGTGACAACACTGCACATTTTAGAGTGGCCTTTTATTGTCCCCAGCACAAGGTGCACCTGTGTAATGATCATGCTATCAGGTGGATGGATTATCTTGGCTAAGGAGAAATGCTCACTAACAGGTACATAACCAAATTTGTGCTCAAAACTTGAGAGAAATAATATTTTTGTGTATATGGAAAACGTCTGTGATCTTTATATTTTTGCTCATTATAATATCAGCCCATTCTCTTATGGAATACGCCAGGAGCTATCGTCCACTAGGGGCAATGTCAGCGCCTATTAACATCTAAACTCAGCAAAAAATGAAACGTCCTCTCACTGTCAACTGCGTTTATTTTCAGCAAACTTAATATGTCAAAATCAAAAGTAACAGTCAGTATCTAGTGTGGCCACCAGCTGCATTAAGTACTGCAGTGCATCTCTTCCTCATGGACTGCACCAGATTTACCAGGTCTTGCTGTGAGATGTTACCCCACTCTTCCACCAAGGCAGCTGCAAGTTCCCAGATATTTCTGGGGGGAATGGCCCTAGCCCTCACCCTCCGATCCAACAGTTCCCAGACGTGCTTAATGGGATTGAGATCCAGGCCCTGCTCTGGCCATGACAGAACACTGACATTCCTGTCTTGCAGGAAGTCACACACAGAACGAGCAGTATGGCTGGTGGCATTGTCATGCTGGAGTGTCATGTCAGGATGAGCCTGCAGGAAGGGTACCACAAGAGGGAAGATGATGTCTTCCCTGTAATGCACAGCATTGAGATTGCCTGCAATGACAACAAGCTCAGTCCGATGATGCTGTGACACACCGCCCCAGACCATGATGAACCCTCCACCTCCAAATCAATCCAGCTCCAGAGTACAGGCCTCTGTGTAACGCTCATTACTTTGACGATAAATGCAAATCCGACCATCACCCCTGGTGAGACAAAACCGCGACTCATCAAAGAGCACTTTTTGCCAGTCCTGTCTGGTCCAGTGACGGTGTGTTTGTGCCCATAGGCGACGTTGTTGCCGGTAATGTCTGGTGAGGACCTGCCTTACAACAGGCCTACAAGCCCTCAGTCCAGCCTCTCTCAGCCTATTGCGGACAGTCTGAGCACTGATGGAGGGATTGTGCGTTCCTGGTGTAACTCGGGCAGTTGATGTTGCCGTCCTGTACCTGTACCGCAGGTGTGATGTTCGGATGTACCGATACTGTGCAGGTGTTGTTACACGTGTTCTGCCACTGCGAGGACGATCAGCTGTCCGTCCTGTCTCCCTGTAGCACTGTCTTAGGCGTCTCACGGTACGGAAATTGCAATTTATTGCCCTGGCCACATCTGCAGCCCTCATGCCTCCTTGCAGCATGGCTAAGACACGTTTATGCAGATGAGCAGGGACCCTGGGCATCTTTCTTTTGGTGTTTTTCAGAGTCAGTAAGTTTTCATAACTGTGACCTTAATTGCCTACCGTCTGTAAGCTGTTAGTGTCTTAACGACCGTTCTACATGTGCATGTTCATGAATTGTTTATGGTTCATTGAACAAGCATGGGAAACAGTGTTTAAACTCTTCACAATGAAGATCTGTGAAGTTATTTGGATTTTTATGAATTATCTTTGAAAGACCTGAAAAAGGGACGTTTCTTTTCTTGCTGACTTTAGTAGGTTTTAAGCCACAGACTCCGGCTCCGAGGTCCTGTTCAATCCCAGTACTAGGCACTCGTTTTTTTGTTTTGAGCCTTTCCCAAACCTTAACCATTCAGAATTAATACCTAAACTTAACTTTTAGTGTCACTTTTGCAGAGTTTGACTGACAGCTAAGATACAGCATACAACTGACAACTAAGATACATAGCGTAATTAAAATGTCAAGCCATGGCGTAATTCTGTGACAGCTATGATATGGCACCACACGGCGTAATTTAAACAGTAAGTGGTGGTGTAATTCTGTTTCTGCAGTAAGGCCATGGTTTGGTGTTTTATTTGGAGATTGGGTTATGTAATATTGTTTTGACGAATGCTGACTCTGAAACAGTGATTCTGTCTTTCTCTTCTCCCCCTCTACCTCTCTCTCTCCCTCCACCCTGCAGCTATCCTGGGCTGGGTTCTCGGGGTGTGTGACATCACAGCAGGCAGCGGTAAGGGCAGTCCTGTCACTGTGGATCAGTGTGTCAGGGGCCTCAGCAAGCAGGACATGCTACACCACGCCACACCACGACAACAAAGCCTCACTAACTCATGGTTTCCCAATCTTGCTCCTCCTGGGGACCCAAGGGGGTGCATAAAGGGCTAGACCCAAAGGCCCATGCAGCACTACCTGATTCCACTAATCAACTAAGGCTTCAAGAGTAATCAGATGTGTTAGTTACAGCCAGAACAAGGAAATCCTGCTCTAATTTTTTCTACTTGAGTTTATCGGAAACATTATGACTTAAGAACATGAAAAGTAATATATTTATTATAATTTTAGTGTATTTATAAATACATAAATCTGTTTTAATTTAAATTGCAATCAGTCAAGTCTGAGAATGGAGCTTTGTGTTTTGCTGGGGCCTATGTTTGGAGAGGGAATGCTGCAGGACTGCTGGGGCTAATGCTTGGAGAGGGAATGCTGGAGGACTGCTGGGGCTAATGCTTGGAGAAGGAATGCTGCAGGACTGCTGGGGCTAATGCTTGGAGAGGGAATGCTGGAGGACTGCTGGGGCTAATGCTTGGAGAAGGAATGCTGCAGGACTCCTGGGGGTAATGCTTGGAGTGGGAATGCTGCTGGACTGCTGCTTTCTACTTCTGATCATCTGTTGGGAAAATTACCTCTTGTGAACTTGAGCGTCCTTTACCAATCGATTTAGCTCTGTAGGACCCTGCAGAAAACGAGAGCCCTCGCTCCAGCCAGTCTCCGCTCAGTAGAGCGAGAGAGAGTAAGACAGAGAGAGCGCAGACTCCTCCTCATTCTCCGGTGTCAAAGTTGACATCAGCCCCGGAGCCGAGTTGAACGTGAGCCTCTGTCTGAACCGGAGAGCGAGCTCACATCATTCAGTGGCGCATGCTTCACGGAGTTATGTACCTCGCGCTGTCTTGCCCTCTGAACTGCCTGCCGTCATGGATTGCAAACCGCGCGCGAAACCACTGCTACTTTGTATTTTTCTGTTCATCTTGTCGTTTATTTGCCCAGCACTTCTGATCATCCACCCGTCCAATGAAGGTAAGAGTGAATGAGAGATGGTCTGACATTAAAAGAGAAAGAGTAAAGATCCATGTTAGAGAGGGGAGATAGGTTATGTGTTCGCTCCTAGAGAGAGCAGTAGGCTACAGCGGCTCGTTTTGCAGTCTGGACCCCAGACATTTAAGGTTGTTCTAACAGCACTGATGCTGTGGATGGACGGGACAGCCAGGACATGTCATGTTAGACCATTCGATAATGTCCCAAAATTGTCATGTCTGAATTTTTGCACATTTCTAAATGATCTTGTAAATATTTTAACCCACTCTGTGTTTTGATCCAAGATGGATGTAATGCAATAGAAGGATGGATGCACGGACTCCGTGTGGCGTTTTAAACTCTCATTAAGAGCTTTGGCCCGCTGGTAAATCGATGGAAACTGGTATTGGATGGGGGATCACGATAATCAGCTTTAGGCATTTAACACTGGGGTGTCCGTATAATACATTTTGAAACGTGGATGCAGAAGTGTAGATTTTGATGTTTGGTATTATAACTCACAGATGCCCATGTAGGCTATTGTCCCAAGACAACAATACCGAGTAGAAGCAGGCAGTTCAAGCGCTGTAGTGCACATTAAAGAACCAGAGGCAGGCAGTGGACCTCCGCTCCTCTTAACCCAAGCTGATCACACATTAGCCTAAATAGTTGTGTATTTAGAAAATGCAGCCTATTCATATGAATTAGTATTCATTCACACGGATAGTTTATTGGATTATATAAATATACCCCACTTTGTGGAGACGTGCGCGAAGGAACACGCGCACTCTCCTGATTGATATCCCATAGCGCGCTGTACGCAAGGACTCATCCACTCGATATTTCCATTGCTTAACTAACCCATTGGCTACTTTTCCTTGAATAGGCCGATCTCGACGGGTTGTTTTTCATCGTGCCGCGGACTCACGCACTCTCAATGGGTTGTTTATTTTCGCGCCGGACGCACGCATGCACACTTATTGGTCAAGTTATGAAATGATTGGCCTATAGTTTCAAATGGCAAAGCTTCTCTGTAATTGCACTTTGAGAAATTCCTGTAGCCTACTTGGACCGTTAATAGTGAGACAAATCCAAATACTAATCAAGGGTGAGCTCAGTAAAATGAAGCTATTTATTGTCATGCTATTATTGACTTGTTTTTACATGGAAATAGGCTTTGCATTAGTTATAGGCATTATAATTCAAATTAGATAACATGTTATAGAACATATTTTCCCTTATGAATTGTAACATAATTGAACTGTTAACATATAGGCCTATAAACAATTGAAGTGAATAAATAGCCTAAGACCTTGAAGGCACACAACCGAAAACATGCGAGCGACTAGACAGCATTTCCCCATAGGCCTATTCTTTGTTGCAACAGAGTGGACATATCGTCTACAGCACGAAGCCTACACCATAGGCGACCACAGCATCACTTTTGTGTTTTTAGTAGGAAAGGACAACGCTTGAGTATAAAAAAAATGGCTTGAGAATATGGTATCAAAATGAACAACGAATAATGCTCAAAGGTCAGACAGATTAGGCCTATGGGCCAGCGCGAGAGGTCAAAATGAAGGCCACATAAAACAACTTTGTCTTTGGGCAATAAAAATGCCTAGCTTTCAATCCACACCATAGCTCTATAAGACGATCAATGTATTGTAACGGGAAGGAATTACTATTGCTACAAACCAGTCATTCCTCCATGCATGTAAGCTACTGGGTAGAGGCGCGTATCGCGTTGTCTCATCTTTAGATCTATATTGTTGTCTAACTCACATGTAGGTCATAATAAACCAAGCTTGGAGATTATGAAGTGACTTTTGTTTTTCGATTTGATGTAGGCCTAATTACATTTATGGGTCTCTGGGCAGCATGTTGGGATTGGCCGGACACAATGTATGTGTTTTGTTTTTAGAAACGTCTGACATTTTGATGGGATTATTTCATCTTTGATATTTTCGATTCTACAGCACATGTTTTTTGGCTGCTTTTACCTTTTTACACTTTTATTCACCTCACTATTTCCAGTAGCCCACACAGCTCGACTTCGCAGGCCAGACGTCATCATACACAGTATAGTCAAGTCAAGTATAGGCCTAGTCGTTCTATTTTTGTTAGCCTAGTTATTGTTTAGGGCTATGTAGGCTATGCACTTATTTATTGTTCATTAAGTTATTATTATCTCATGTGGTGGTGGAATAATCAAATAACAATAGGCTGTATATCCGGTGCTAATTTCCTATTATTTTCGTAGCCTATAGCTTATTGTTTATAAAAGTCTGCTATCGTGCAATGTATGGCCATCCGAAACACCCAGTCTGTCTGCCAGAGAGTGTCAGTATCGAGCCGTTCTCACGCTCTAGCCTATCTGTAATAATAGAGGTATCAGAAATACTTCTATCAGAAACAGAAAATGCACACTGCGGAGGAGGAGAGAAGAGGGGAATCGTTTCACTGTTTGATGCTGTTTTTGTGCTCGAGGCACCGTGTCATCGGGCCCGGTTAAGTCAGAACCCCCTCCCTTCCTTTACAGGCATAGGTTGGGCTGTTACAGGCTACACTGCATAAAGAAAACTTTTAGCACAAAGCTACATTTTCTCCGTTAACTTTAAAATTCAAAGAACACGGAGCATGGAAATCTGGTGTATTTACTTTTATGAGTGCAGATCAAAAAATGGGACTTGGCTATATAAAAGTTTATCTTATTTGATATGCCTATATAGCTTTGTCCGCAAAATTTAGGTTTTTAGGCTATGCATGTACAATTGACCCAGCGTCGTCCGGGTTAGGGTTTGGCCGGGGTAGGCCGTCATTGTAAATAAGAATTTGTTCTTAACTGACTTGCCTAGTTAAATGAAATAACGTCCTATTGGAAATATTCACTGCATTTTGTTGCCAGATATCATATCTATCATTTCAGAGCATACAAAGTCGTATATCGACTATGGTAATACAGTCCAACCACTGTTCAATCCGTAACGCCCTACTTTAGGGCTTAGCAAAACCACGACTCGCATGGCTCATTGGGCTGCATTATATAAAACCCATACCCTAAAATAATAGACTGTGATATAGGATAGCTTTAGGACAACTTGACCGTGTGTGTGTGTGTGTGTGTGTGTGTGTGTGTGTGTGTGTGTGTGTGTGTGTGTGTGTGTGTGTGTGTGTGTGTGTGTGTGTGTGTGTGTGTGTGTGTGTGTGTGTGTGTGTGTGTGTGTGTGTGTGTGTTTTGTGAATGTTCAGAATAAACAGTGAAGCAGGTGATATAGTCCTGTTGTAAGGCGAGGAAAAATATGGACGTTTTAGAAATGTAAAACTAAACTATTACATGATGACTAAGATTATGTCACATTTTATGCTTCCTCTAAAGATTTAGAGGTTCATTAGGTTAATTATATTAACGATAATTACACAATAATATCAGGCTATTCATCATTATCATTAGTTATAGGCCTAACGATCATGATGATGACAATACTCTTAATAATTAGCCAACATATATTGTTTATTTTTATTGCTAATTTCTAGCTTCTCTTGTGTTTATTTGATGAAAGAATAAAGCTTTCAACAACTTCGTCAAGGTACACTTTCAACCTCCCGCACATGCTTCGCCTTACGCATGATCAGCATTTTAATGTTAAAATAGATTTTAGGGATCTGAAGTTTCCCCATCAGGCCTTCAACTTTATATTTGTTAATTTTTTTTTTTTACTTATGTCTATATATATTTTTTATTGTTTCGTTTGAATTAACTTATGCCTATTGCAACACTAGACACGGTTAGAAAAGTTGTTTTCAGTACTTCCATGCTATATTTTTCCCCACATCATTATACCGCCCATCATTATTGTTTTATCTGAGGCTGTTTCATCAGGTCCTCGTGAGATCTTCAAAACCCATTGCACTTAAAACCAATTTGAACTGACAGAATAAAAATATATTTCTTTCGCAGATAAATCCATTGTTAAAGTTTTAGCAGGGTATTGTACTATTTTAAATGCCATATGAATGCTACATTGTTAGTGTTCTAAGGCAGAGGCCTACTGCGAGGTCAGACTATTCGGACGTGGACCAAAACTTGGTGACGCAATTTTTTCCACCTTCCACATAAGGTAATGCTAGTTTTTCTTTAAAAAAAATATATATAAATAAATCAAAATAAAGAACAACGAATTGTGAAATACCCCTTAACTTGGGCCTGCCTATATAGACTCATAATTCAACTTGAATTATTGGCTGTTCAGAGTAAGAAATGCTGTGAATATGGTGCGACCTATATACTGAATTGTATCACCATGTCCATATATTCATGTTTTCAATAGGCTATGACTTTGATCAAATGTGTATAGGCCCACATGCTATTAGTTAAGGTTAGTAGCAGGACAGTGGATAAACTCCCTACCGTAATACAGTATGTCCCTGTAATCCACGACACACAGAGTTATAGCGGTGACTCTTATTTCATATCTCCTCTCCTATCTGGGCAGGCTACCTGCTATACACACTCCTATTTACAGAAGCAAATAAGTGTTTCTGCCATTTAGCAGTGCTTGTCTAAAGCCATAGTCATGGGCGAACTTTGATGAGCTACGACACTGTGTTTCGTATTGCAATTCGTCTACCCCAGAGGTAGCATGTAATACGGCCACTTTTAGGATTGTTAATTTCAGGGGGAATAATTTGGGCAGAATGTATGTGATATTGTAGGCCTATTGGCTTGATTTGAAGAGGGATTCTTGCACCAACGGATCAGTGTATTTTCTCAGTGTAAGTTATCTTTGAGCAGTGAGTGCGCAGCATAAAATGAGAGAAAGGTTTGGTAGGCCTATGTGTAGCCTATGTGTGCAAGAGCGCGAGCGTGTGTGAATAGGCTACAGTGGTGAGTCTGGCTGCGTGACACGCGGTAGTTTCTCTCCCTGCCAGGGCGCCGGGAGGCGGTGGTATTTTTAGCCGGTGGCAGGGAGGCCTTGTCCGGAGAGGCCGGGGCAGTAGCCCCGCTGGGAGGAGCAGAGGTTTGTGAGCGATGGTACCTTTCAGGGGGTCTGGAAATGTGCTTACACATGCTCCCGCTTTAAAAATAGTGCTCTATCTGTGTGTGTGTGTGTGTGTGTGTGTGTGTGTGTGTGTGTGTGTGTGTGTGTGTGTGTGTGTGCGTGCGTGCGTGTGTGCGTGTGATATACCTATCTGCTGGATGGGAGGCCTGTAGGTTAGTGGTGCGCGGATCAGCTGTTTGTTCACCCGCATCAGCCCGCAATTGCTAATAACCCATCCGCAACTGCCCGACTATATGTGAAAAAGTGAACATTTGAGGCCTGCACCCGTCCCTAATCCGCTAATATAGAAAATGCACTGTAGGCTACAGTCTAGGACGGCATAACGAAGATTTTTTGACAGGGGTGCAGGATTTCTTTGCCTGATTTCGATACGTTTCTGCTTATAATTTCCGACATTTTGGTAGGATATTTGTTAGTCAACTTGTCTGTAATTAGATACATGTATCTTCTCTTTTGTCATATGTTGCCCTAGAAAACTAAATGCACATTTTCTCAACAGAATAATGTAATAGGTCGATATAATGAATGTTTCATTCTAGTTGACATCGGTAAAGTTTTCTCTTTCATCTTTCGCAGAGCAAAGACGTTTAGGGACTGGGGGGGGGGAAGGTATTCAAGATTGTATGTGCAGTTTGACCGGTTGAAAGGAATTATAAACTGTGAAAACGACCCAAAGTGTTTCGGATAAGATTTCAGTTCGGCTTCGATGCATATTTGTTGAAATACTATCAGCTTTCACGATGCGTGTATGATTAAGACCGCACCTCTACAGATGGTATCTAACTGAGCATTTAATTATCTCAAGATGCAGAAATAAATAAATAATATTTCTCCACTCCTGTTCCCAAGTCCACATTTTGCCTTCTTTTGGTGTATAATTTTACTGCAATAAATGCTTAATTCTGCAGGAGTTATTATTAAGGCTATGTGAGAGGTTATAGACCTATCGTCAGTGTCCAGATTTCAGTTTCCATTTAACCTATCTAGACAGTAGGCTACAGTTCCCTTGATATGCCATAGTCCTATTTGAAGTCCCGTTTTGTGACTGTCGAATTTGCATAGCGCCTCACAAACATCACACATAACATAGCCGGCACTGCTATCATACTATTTTATCACTTCACCAAATCTTTTGCAAACATTACTTTTCTGTCCCTCCCTTCACTTTATTTTCAACTCTCTTTTCGCAGCTTTTGTCTTATTGAATGAAATATACGTACATTTCTTCTGTTAGCTCCCAAAAGCATTATTTGGCGATTGACTGTGTAGGCTATTTGGCGAGCTACAGTTAAGCCCTAATGTTTACGGCTTATGCGCTAATACCAGATAGCCTAAAAGAAAAACCTAAATTAAGACTAAATTGCACGAGAATTATACATGTATTACTTTTTTTAAGGTATTGTTTCTCTTTATGCAAACCGCCTGCCACCCACCTGCCCTTCAGCCACACAATATTTAATGACCCTAAACCTGTCTGCTCTGATTTTTAATGACCCTGCGGATATAACCGCGTGGACTGTGGATTATGAGTCAACCTGTAGGTATAGCAGTGTAAGGTGGTGGAGGTGATGTACAGGCGGTGTTTATAGGTTATTCAATATCTCACATTGTATGTGTTGATTAGAGAGACAAGAGTGTGTGTACATGCGTGTATGCAGCCAGGTCACACGTGATACAAGTCAGTATTCTACTTCCATCCATGTCTGAGGAAGTGAGACAGGACAGAGCTCACTGTTTCCCCTAGAGCCTCTGGTGCCAGAGGTTGCATGTTCAAATCCAGTGATAAATATTTTTTTATGCCTATCCCAAACCTTAACCCTTACCTTAACCCCTAACCTTAAGATTTCTGAGTTAATGCCTAAAGTTAACCTGTAATGCTTTAAGTTAATGTTTGGAACAACTTCGAAATTGGACATTTGAGAAACATGGATGAACGTCTAATTCTGGTGAGACTGTGAGCTAGTTGCATGCATGAGCTGTGAGAGGGGAACCAGCAGCAGCATCAGACACAGCGACACTCGGTGTGAATAATTCATGATGGGAGGAGAACATTTCACCCTGAACACACAGTCACAACCTGCAGATGTGCCTGGCTGCAGACAGACTACTGCAGACCCTAACACACATACACAACCGGCAGTCACAACAGGCGTGTTCCCTACATTCTGTGGCAGTCTGGGCAGACTGATTCCTATATCATATTGACGTGTTCCTGCAGACACTGTGCTCACTGTACAGCCTGTCTGCCTACAGCCCTGTGTACACCTTGCTGCAGAGCTGAAATATTCAATAAAAGCTCATTCTCTACATCAGATGAAACTATTGGGCCTTTGGTTCTACTGTCTCTGTCTTTCCCGTGCTGACTCACCTGACTGTCCCCATGTTGTTTGTTCCCAGACCAGAGACCAGCAGTAGTCTACTCAGACTGCTATTAATACTGTTCTTTACTGTTAGTTACCATAAAAAGTCTGTGCTTTCTGAAACACACTACGACCGACTGACTGGGTAGACACACTGACGAGAGAGTGTCTGTGTGAGTGTTCTGTGTGAGTGTCTGTGCATGTATTTGTGTGTGTGTGTGTTTGTGTGCATGTAGATCTTTGTGTGAGTGTGTGGGACCTTGGTGGTGATTTCCGGTCCGTGCAGCTGGAGAGGCAGCTTCAGATAGAGCCATCTAATTTTCTGCTCTCAAATTCCCTCGCTTGGCTCAATTTGAGATGGGGCCTGGCTCGTTGAGAAATGTAAATTGGAACCAATGGAGCTGGATGCTGAACTGCTATAATCTGACAGCAGCAGATAGCTTTATTAGCTTTAATAGGAGTTTATGTGTGCGTGCGGACCCTGTTTGGCTAGAATTTAGGTGAGCCTCAATTTGGCTTCATTCTGGAATGTGCTAATAATCTTTATTTTCCTCTCCCCTCCTATACTCTCTCTTCTCCACTCTGTACTGTCCTCGATCCTGTGCAAACTGGAAAGCGACGTAGCAAATCAATATAATTTCCTCTCCCAATTGGGAGCATGTTCAGAACTCCTCGTAGAGCAGGGATCATAATCTAGCTTCAGCCGATTTTCTTCTTGAGTGGATGGTCGGGGATGGAACAGAATTACAATTTATTTGTAGACTGCAATTTGACCTCAAGAAGCCCAAACAGATATAATGTTTGACTAAAACATAATAATTTCAAACCTTGCTTATATTTGTATGCGATCCGATGTGTCTTTCTGTTATGCGTGGGAATGCTTTGGAACAGATTTCCAAAATTAGAATAATTTTGAACTGATTTCCAAGAAAACTTGGGGGGCCAAATAAAACCACCCGCGGGCAGCCAGTTGAGGAACCCTGCCATAGAGACTGACACAGATCTTCACTCTCCTCTCAAACACTTGTTAGGATATCTGATCCCAACCTCCCTAGAAAACACAGATCTCGAAGGAAGATTGAATCAAGATTAAATTGGCTTTTTCCCTGCTTTGTTGTTGCACTAGCGGCACTGCAGCCCACCAGAGGCCCTGTGTCACAGCTCTTATCATACTGTTCTGTTTAAGTAATTATAAAACGGGTTGTGTGGATTCCAGATGCTGATTGGAAGAGCAGCATTCCAAGCCGTGCTGTATTCGCCGACATAGGCCCACCTACATTATATATACAAAAGTTTGTGAACACCCCTTCTATTTCAGCCACACCTGTTGCTGACAGGTGTATAAAATCGAGCACACAGCCATGCAATCTCCATTAGACAATCATTGCCAGTAGAATGGTCTTACTGAGGAGCTCAGTGACTTTCAACATGGCACCTTTCCAACAAGTCAGTTTGTCAAATATCTGCCCTGCTAGAGCTGCCTGGTCAACTGCAAGTGCTGTTATTGTGAAGTGGAAATGTTTAGGAGCAACAACGTCTCAAATGCGAAGTGGTAGGTCACACAAGCTCACAGAACGGGACCGCCGAGTGCTGAAGCGCATAAAAATCATCTGTCCTCGGTTGCATCACTCACTACTGAGTTCCAAACTGCCTCTGGAAGCAACGTCAGCACAAAAACTGTTTGTCGGGAGCTTCATGAAATGGGCTTCCATGGCCGGGCAGCCTCACATAAGATCACCATGCAAAATGCCAACTGTTGGCTAGAGTAGTGTAAAGCTCTTCTTAACTGACTTGCCTAGTTAAATAAAGTTTGGTGGAGGAGGAATAATTCTCTGGGGCTGTTTTTCATGGTTCGGGGGTAGGCCCCTTAGTTCCAGTGAAGGGAAATCTTAACGCTACAGCATACAATGACATTCTAGACGATTCTGTGCTTCCATCTTTGTGGCAACAGTTTGGGGGGGAGGCCCTTTCCTGTTTCAGCATGACAATGCACAAAGTGAGGTGCATACAGAAATGGTTCGTTGAGATCGTTGTGGAAGAGCTTGACTGGCCTGCACATAGCCCTGACCTCAACCCCGTCTAACACCTTTGGGATGAAGTGGAACGCCGACTGCGAGCCAGGCCTAATCCCCAACATCAGTGCCTGACCTCACTAATGCTCTTGTGGCTGAATGGAAGCAAGTCCCCGCAGCAATGTTCCAACATCTAGTGGAAAGCCTTCTCAGAAGAGTGGAGGCTGTTATAGCAGTAAAGTGGCGACCAACTCCATATTAATGCCCATGATTTTGGAATTAGATGTTCAATGAGTAGGTGTCCACGCACTTTTGGTCATGTAGTGTATGTCTGATAACACTCACACCATTCAGATCACACGAATAATGTCATAATTTCCATATTTACAGTGTAATAACGAATGTTGTACATATGTCCAGTCAGAGCCCATGATTTATCTGAAACCTAAAGATGCCATTATAAAGCTTAGAACATGAGAGTTACAGGTGCACAGGGATTGTAGATCCAAAGATTGGTAACAGCATATGTGGTTTCGTGACCCTATAGTAAATGTGTATCAGTACTATACAACTGAGAGGAGGGACAGTTCACACAGCTGTAGCAGTGACTCAACAGCCTTCCAGGTCGCCACAGAACCAGAACATTTCTTGCTTTGGAGGACAGTGCAGCAGGCTGTCTCTGTTTTGGTTAGCTTTAGGAAGTCCACAGAGGGAAACAGGCCTGGTGTGTGTGTCTATGTGTTCTAAGGAGTCCTGAGTATTGAGCAGCTGGGTAAATACTATCTTGGTAATGGCTCTTGTCTAGAGGTCCCAAGGCCAGGTTTAGAGAGAAAGGAGGATGAGGCTAATTAGACATCAGAAGGATAGCGATTCAAAATGTCCACAGTGGTGCCAGGACTACCTGCTTTCCCATAGTCACTTCCCGACACTCATCCCTGTTGTTATTCTCCTCCTCTCTACAGTGAACCTGTTGGACTCCAAAGCCAGCCAGGGGGAGCTGGGATGGATCTCCTACCCATCACACGGGGTGAGTAGTAGATACACGTCTCATGGTTTACCCACATCTTTACATTCAATCCTGTCTGTCAGCATTCTTTCCTGTCAGCAGATTTGTATGTTTTAATGGTGCTAAGGACATTTCAAACAAACAATACAAGCTTATCTTCTTTTCTGTAATCCTATGAGCTAAATCAAGTGGTATTAACCTATGCCTGTATTAGAAGCTAAATCCTGTGGGATTAACCTATCCATAGGTTAAGTATGTGATGGGCTCACCATATGGGTGGATGGGGGAGACAGATTGTATTTCTTTGTCTTGTTAAAGAGGAGGAGGATCAGCTTGAAATATGGTTTGGATTGTTGGCTAAAACAGAACAACAACACATGTTAATAAAGCCCTAACTAGCGTTGTAGTACAACAACGCAATCAAACCTTACTAACTTAGTAGTACGGCTGGGCGATATGGCCAAAATATCATATCAGAGTATTTTTACATATTTTGGACAGTATGACGGTATTTTATGTTTTTGAATAATAAAAGTTCTAAATTTGCTTGATGAGTAGGGCATGACCCTATTGTGGCAACACATACATTCTAAGTGATTTCAATGGGTCATTGTTTGTTTTATACTGTTCAATTATTTCCTGCACTTCCATCAATTTCTGACTCAGTACATTTATTAGCTGGCTAGCCTGCTAACTAGCGATTAGCGTTAGCGGCTAACACGATTTAGCTAAAACCTGCTAAGAAAATACAAACTAGCTGTTTGCAGATGTAAGAAACACAAATATTGTAATTATAGAGTGCTTGTGGATTTATATTAATAAGCAAAGTTGAAACATCGTTGTCATCAACATGGTTGCATGTGCTGCATTCACCATGCAGACTGAACGCAAGTGTCTCGTGGTCAAGCAACAACAAATGCGCTCTTTGAGTGGCAAGGGGCGGAGCTATGTCTGTGTGGAAAGTGGCATGGAGAGAGAGAGAGCGGAGAGGGATGACTCAAGTAGCGGTGTAAGTTATAAAAATGGACGTTACACACAGCATATCATATTTAAGAAACCAAACATTCAAATACCGTTATAGAAGGTAAAGTAAAAACCCAAACTGGTCCGTGCATCAATACCGGTATATAGTAAAATACGGTATACCGCCCAGCCCTAGTTAGTAGTACAACACAGAGATCAAACCTTACTAACCTAGTATTACAACACAGAGATCAAACCTTACTAACCTAGTATTACAACACAGAGATCAAACCTTACTAACCTAGTATTACAACACGGAGATCAAACCTTACTAACCTAGTATTACAACACGGAGATCAAACCTTACTAACCTAGTATTAGAACACGGAGATCAAACCTTACTAACCTAGTATTACAACACAGAGATCAAACCTTACTAACCTAGTATTACAACACAGAGATCAAACCTTACTAACCTAGTATTACAACACAGAGATCAAACCTTACTAACCTAGTATTACAACACAGAGATCAAACCTTACTAACCTAGTATTACAACACAGAGATCAAACCTTACTAACCTAGTATTACAACACAGAGATCAAACCTTACTAACCTAGTATTACAACACAGAGATCAAACCTTACTAACCTAGTATTACAACACAGAGATCAAACCTTACTAACCTAGTATTACAACACAGAGATCAAACCTTACTAACCTAGTATTACAACACAGAGATCAAACCTTACTAACCTTGTATTACAACACAGCGATCAAACCTTACTAACCTAGTATTACAACACAGAGATCAAACCTTACTAACCTAGTATTACAACACAGAGATCAAACCTTACTAGCCTAGTATTACAACACAGAGATCAAACCTTACTAACCTAGTATTAGAACACAGATATCAAACCTTACTAACCTAGTATTACAACACAGAGATCAAACCTTACTAACCTAGTATTACAACACAGCGATCAAACCTTACTAACCTAGTATTAGAACACAGAGATCAAGCCTTACTAACCTAGTATTACAACACAGAGATCAAACCTTACTAACCTAGTATTAGAACACAGAGATCAAACCTTACTAACCTAGTATTAGAACACAGAGATCAAACCTTACTAACCTTGTATTACAACACAGAGATCAAACCTTACTAACTCAGTATTACAACACAGAGATCAAACCTTACTAACTCAGTAGTACAACACAGAGATCAAACCTTACTAACCTAGTATTACAACACAGAGATCAAACCTTACTAACCTAGTATTACAACACAGAGATCAAACCTTACTAACCTAGTATTACAACACAGAGATCAAACCTTACTAACCTAGTATTACAACACAGAGATCAAACCTTACTAACTCAGTAGTACAACAAAACAATCAAAACACAAAACAGCATGACTACCTTCTTTTCCCTATTCCACCTACTTCCTCCTGTGTCTCTACCAATGGCACGGTCTAGGTCTGCGTATGTGAGTGTGTGTGTGGTTCTGTGTGTGGGTCTACTGTGTTTATTTGTCTACCCGTTACAGTACTGGCCTCGTGGGCTGCAGCAGCCAATTCCTCCTCTGAACTTTATTAAGTGTTGGCTGGCTGGAGCTGAAGCTAATCCGCTCATTTGTTCTATAGAGCTGCCAGCCCTGGTTTCCCCCAGCTATATATTAACTACCGGCACTATAAAACCTAGAGGTTATTTTATAAGGTTGAACCAAACACACTTACAGAACACTGACTTTAAATGTGTCATTCTATTTTGGACTGGGTTTGAGGCCAGGTTTGGGTAATTGATATAACCTTTGAGAGTGGGAATTCCTCTATGTAAAGTTAGAAAGATTCAGAACAGACTGAAAATACAGTGAGTGGGTTGAACTAAGGTACGGTACGTAGATACACTACTGAATAACTCTGCAGAAACCACTGCCTGCTGTGGTCTTGAACGGTGAGAGAGAGGGGGATGAGGAGAAAGAGAGGGGGGAGAGAGAGTGCTGGATGAAGGGAGAGGGGGAGAGAGAGAGTGCTGATGATCAAGTCCTCAAGGTGAATCATGGGTAATTACTCATGTCGTTGGCTGACGGCGGCTGATAAGCATTCTGTCCTGAGAGCCAGTCCCTCTGAAATCATTTCTCAAAATGCGGTGGCATGGGGCCACACACACACACACACACACACACACACACACACACACACACACACACACACACACACACACACACACACACACACACACACACACACACACACACACACACACACACACACACACACACACACACACACACACACACACACATATTGACAGTGACAGATGGGCCCCTGGACTGTAAGCAAAATGCTACCCGGTGTTACGGCACAAAATGCTCCGGTATTACAGCACAAACAGCATCCTAACCCCACTGTGCGCCCTAGCCTCATTCTAATTCAGTCATAGCCCTGGGGTGTGTGTCACGGTCACTCTGGTGTCGATTAGGAGTTCTTGATGACTCATTCTAGATTAAGATGTGGACGACCTCATCAACACGGTGCCCTCAGCAGGCCGATGGTTCACATCTTTGGAAGGAGAAATCCCTAACAATTTACCCCCACCAATTTACAGATATATTCCACATTGTCTGAGGAACCAGAGGAGGAACTTGTCTCCCACTGAATATCAAGTCTGGACTAATGAGAAACTCTATATGGTGCTGGGAGCCTGAGGTCTGGGCCTGCAAAGACATGTACACACTATGCACTCTTGGCTACGCCTCATCCAATCCCAGAGAGACACACTACATTACTGCTCTCCAGTCCAGAGCCTAATGCCACAGCTCTTTTTGGCCAGCGTCCACCACTCCTCAGTCTCCATGTATTGTAATAACCAAACTCATTTAGTCACCATAGCACCATATTCCCCCAAATACAAACTGACTGACTGACTGAGTGAGAGGCCCCCAGCTGCACTGGGAAAGAAGAGAAAAGCCTGTCCATAAACGAGAGATTAGCACATGGTGAGGCCTGGAAAGGGCCTGCTATAGAGGGGGACTGTAGGGCTGTAGGGGGGATGTAAAGGGGGGGTGGGTGGTGGTAGGTAGTGTTATGGTTTTTCTTTGGTCAAAACTGTGATGAAAATCTTCTGTCATGGTGACCCAGATCAGGAAACTAAAGCTGCTCTGCACTTGTCTTTTCTCTGGTTACTACCACACTGTGGGAATGGAGAGAATTAAGACGGAAAAATAAAGAAAGAAATGACTTGTCTCAATCAAGCAGCTGAACCGGACTCCTTATTGGACATTAGTCAGATCAATGAAGCTTCAGGTTTCACCACTCACCTTCTCTGTTGGGTCACAGCCATCGATATCAGGAGTCAGGCTCCATTACATTTCTAAACCCTGAATACATTGATTCAAACTGTAAATAATATACATTGTTTCAATTTTATGTTCAGAAAATACCTTAGATGGTTGAAAACAAGGAAACAACTAAATTAAATGTGTCATTGGACTGAAGCTGTGTCCCTCAGGTCTTTGAAGTGGCCTCAGAACTTCACTTCTTGGTCAGAGTGTCTGATCATTAGGTGGACCCCCGTGACCTGGGGACAGGGGTCAGAGTTCAGGGCTAGGGTCTGAATGTTGTTTTATATCAATTAATGTGAGTGAGTTGTCCTGACATATAGAAAAGTGGTGTTGCTAGTTTTAGACCCATACTACTGCCTAACATTGGCCTGATAGAGCACATTCGGTCTGTCACTCTGTCTCTGGAGCACCCACACACTTTCTCTCTGACCTTTTGTCTCTCTTTCCCTCCTCTCACTCTCTCCCTTTAATAATGGAAACCCAGTAACTGTAATTCTGACCTCACAGGCATTTCAATTAAGAGGACGGGTATGGAAACTGAGAAACTTGTGTCTGAGAGTGTATGCACTTGTACGTGTGTGTGTGTGTGTGTTGTGAGTGTGTGTCTGTGAAGGCTAAATCACAGGGGTCCTGTATATGATACTACCACAGGGCTGTAGACATGACAGTCTTTTCTAACTAATGTAATTCCACTGTAACGTGATCAGGAGAAGGATTATAAGGTTATTACATATCCCCCTCTCTGAAACACCAGTTCTCCTCTCTCACTACCCCGCTGCCAGAGACTCTGAAACACCAGCTCTCCTCTCTCACTACCCCACTGCCAGAGACTCTGAAACAGCAGCTCTCCTCTCTCACTACCCCACTGCCAGAGACTCTGAAACAGCAGCTCTCCTCTCTCACTACCCCACTGCCAGAGACTCTGAAACACCAGTTCTCCTCTCTCACTACCCCACTGCCAGAGACTCTGAAACACCAGCTCTCCTCTCTCACTACCCCGCTGCCAGAGACTGAAACACCAGCTCTCCTCTCTCACTACCCCGCTGCCAGAGACTGAAACACCAGCTCTCCTCTCTCACTACCCCGCTGCCAGAGACTGAAACACCAGTTCTCCTCTCTCACTACCCCACTGCCAGAGACTCTGAAACACCAGCTCTCCTCTCTCACTACCCCGCTGCCAGAGACTGAAACACCAGCTCTCCTCTCTCACTACCCCGCTGCCAGAGACTGAAACACCAGTTCTCCTCTCTCACTACCGCGCTGCCAGAGACTCTGAAACACCAGCTCTCCTCTCTCACTACCCCGCTGCCAGAGACTGAAACACCAGTTCTCCTCTCTCACTACCCCGCTGCCAGAGACTCTGAAACACCAGCTCTCCTCTCTCACTACCCCGCTGCCAGAGACTGAAACACCAGCTCTCCTCTCTCACTACCCCGCTGCCAGAGACTCTGAAACACCAGTTCTCCTATCTCACTACCCCACTGCCAGAGACTGAAACACCAGTTCTCCTCTCTCACTACCCCACTGCCAGAGACTCTGAAACACCAGCTCTCCTCTCTCACTACCCCGCTGCCAGAGACTGAAACACCAGCTCTCCTCTCTCACTACCCCACTGCCAGAGACTCTGAAACACCAGTTCTCCTCTCTCACTACCCCACTGCCAGAGACTCTGAAACACCAGCTCTCCTCTCTCACTACCCCGCTGCCAGAGACTGAAACACCAGCTCTCCTCTCTCACTACCCCGCTGCCAGAGACTGAAACACCAGCTCTCCTCTCTCACTACCCCGCTGCCAGAGACTGAAACACCAGTTCTCCTCTCTCACTACCCCACTGCCAGAGACTCTGAAACACCAGCTCTCCTCTCTCACTACCCCGCTGCCAGAGACTGAAACACCAGCTCTCCTCTCTCACTACCCCGCTGCCAGAGACTGAAACACCAGTTCTCCTCTCTCACTACCGCGCTGCCAGAGACTCTGAAACACCAGCTCTCCTCTCTCACTACCCCGCTGCCAGAGACTGAAACACCAGTTCTCCTCTCTCACTACCCCGCTGCCAGAGACTCTGAAACACCAGCTCTCCTCTCTCACTACCCGCTGCCAGAGACTGAAACACCAGCTCTCCTCTCTCACTACCCCGCTGCCAGAGACTCTGAAACACCAGTTCTCCTATCTCACTACCCCGCTGCCAGAGACTCTGAAACACCAGCTCTCCTCTCTCACTACCCCGCTGCCAGAGACTGAAACACCAGCTCTCCTCTCTCACTACCCCGCTGCCAGAGACTGAAACACCAGCTCTCCTCTCTCACTACCCCGCTGCCAGAGACTCTGAAACACCAGCTCTCCTCTCTCACTACCCCGCTGCCAGAGACTGAAACACCAGTTCTCCTCTCTCACTACCCCGCTGCCAGAGACTGAAACACCAGTTCTCCTCTCTCACTACCCCGCTGCCAGAGACTCTGAAACACCAGTTCTCCTATCTCACTACCCCGCTGCCAGAGACTCTGAAACCCCAGCTCTCCTCTCTCACTACCCCGCTGCCAGAGACTCTGAAACACCAGCTCTCCTCTCTCACTACCCCGCTGCCAGAGACTGAAACACCAGCTCTCCTCTCTCACTACCCCGCTGCCAGAGACTGAAACACCAGCTCTCCTCTCTCACTACCCCGCTGCCAGAGACTGAAACACCAGTTCTCCTATCTCACTACCCCGCTGCCAGAGACTCTGAAACCCCAGCTCTCCTCTCTCACTACCCCGCTGCCAGAGACTCTGAAACACCAGCTCTCCTCTCTCACTACCCCGCTGCCAGAGACTCTGAAACACCAGTTCTCCTCTCTCACAACCCCGCTGCCAGAGACTCTGAAACACCAGCTCTCCTCTCTCACTGCCCCACTGCCAGAGACTCAGCTAGCTGGCAGCTTGTGTGTGTGAGTGAGCATGCTTGTTGGCCTGCCTTCATAGCCAGTGCACACAGGGGAGTCGTGTTAGGGCTTTGCCAACTGCTGGTTCAACCGTTTCATTTCTCTCTCTCCTCTTTCCCCCTTTCTCTAACCCCCCTCTCTCTACCCCCTTTCCCCATCCTTGTTGGTGTCAGTGCTGTAAAGAGATAGTTATACAAGCCCAATGTCATCATCACAGCTAGAGAGGAGCGAGAGGCTGTAGATGACGTCTCATGCTGTGCATGTGTGTGTGTGTGTGTGTGTGGCAAAGACATGCAGAAAGAGAGGGAGAAAGAGTAAAAAGGAGGAAGGAATAGTGGAAAGGAGCGAGGGAAGTTTGTCATAATGATGTCATGTATGGCAAGGGATGGTCCATGTAATATGTTATTCTGCAGTGTATGATCTGGTCCATGTAATATGTTATTCTGCAGTGTATGATCTGGTCCATGTAATATGTTATTCTGCAGTGTATGATCTGGTCCATGTAATATGTTATTCTGCAGTGAATGATCTGGTCCATGTAATATGTTATTCTGCAGTGAATGATCTGGTCCATGTAATATGTTATTCTGCAGTGAATGATTTGGGTCCATGTAATATGTTATTCTGCAGTGTATGATCTGGTCCATGTAATATGTTATTCTGCAGTGTATGATCTGGTCCATGTCATATGTTATTCTGCAGTGTATGATCTGGTCCATGTAATATGTTATTCTGCAGTGTATGATCTGGTCCATGTAATATGTTATTCTGCAGTGTATGATCTGGTCCATGTAATATGTTATTCTGCAGTGTATGATCTGGTCCATGTAATATGTTATTCTGCAGTGAATGATCTGGTCCATGTAATATGTTATTCTGCAGTGAATGATCTGGTCCATGTAATATGTTATTCTGCAGTGTATGATCTGGTTCATGTAATATGTTATTCTGCAGTGTATGATCTGGTCCATGTAATATGTTATTCTGCAGTGTATGATCTGGTCCATGTAATATGTTATTCTGCAGTGAATGATCTGGTCCATGTAATATGTTATTCTGCAGTGTATGATCTGGTCCATGTAATATGTTATTCTGCAGTGAATGATCTGGTCCATGTAATATGTTATTCTGCAGTGAATGATCTGGTCCATGTAATATGTTATTCTGCAGTGAATGATCTGGTCCATGTAATATGTTATTCTGCAGTGTATGATCTGGTCCATGTAATATGTTATTCTGCAGTGAATGATCTGGTCCATGTAATATGTTATTCTGCAGTGAATGATCTGGTCCATGTAATATGTTATTCTGCAGTGTATGATCTGGTCCATGTAATATGTTATTCTGCAGTGTATGATCTGGTCCATGTAATATGTTATTCTGCAGTGTATGATCTGGTCCATGTAATATGTTATTCTGCAGTGTATGATCTGGTCCATGTAATATGTTATTCTGCAGTGTATGATCGGGTCCATGTAATATGTTATTCTGCAGTGAATGATCTGGTCCATGTAATATGTTATTCTGCAGTGAATGATCTGGTCCATGTAATATGTTATTCTGCAGTGTATGATCTGGTCCATGTAATATGTTATTCTGCAGTGTATGATCTGGTCCATGTAATATGTTATTCTGCATTGTATGATCTGGTCCATGTAATATGTTATTCTGCAGTGAATAATCTGGTCCATGTAATATGTTATTCTGCAGTGTATGATCTGGTCCATGTAATATGTTATTCTGCAGTGAATGATCTGGTCCATGTAAAATGTTATTCTGCAGTGTATGATCTGGTCCATGTAATATGTTATTCTGCAGTGTATGATCTGGTCCATGTAATATGTTATTCTGCAGTGTATGATCTGGTCCATGTAATATGTTATTCTGCAGTGTATGATCTGGTCCATGTAATATGTTATTCTGCAGTGTATGATCTGGTCCATGTAATATGTTATTCTGCAGTGAATGATCTGGTCCATGTAATATGTTATTCTGCAGTGAATGATCTGGTCCATGTAATATGTTATTCTGCAGTGTATGATCTGGTTCATGTAATATGTTATTCTGCAGTGTATGATCTGGTCCATGTAATATGTTATTCTGCAGTGTATGATCTGGTCCATGTAATATGTTATTCTGCAGTGTATGATCTGGTCCATGTAATATGTTATTCTGCAGTGAATGATCTGGTCCATGTAATATGTTATTCTGCAGTGAATGATTTGGGTCCATGTAATATGTTATTCTGCAGTGTATGATCTGGTCCATGTAATATGTTATTCTGCAGTGTATGATCTGGTCCATGTCATATGTTATTCTGCAGTGTATGATCTGGTCCATGTAATATGTTATTCTGCAGTGTATGATCTGGTCCATGTAATATGTTATTCTGCAGTGTATGATCTGGTCCATGTAATATGTTATTCTGCAGTGTATGATCTGGTCCATGTAATATGTTATTCTGCAGTGAATGATCTGGTCCATGTAATATGTTATTCTGCAGTGAATGATCTGGTCCATGTAATATGTTATTCTGCAGTGTATGATCTGGTTCATGTAATATGTTATTCTGCAGTGTATGATCTGGTCCATGTAATATGTTATTCTGCAGTGTATGATCTGGTCCATGTAATATGTTATTCTGCAGTGAATGATCTGGTCCATGTAATATGTTATTCTGCAGTGTATGATCTGGTCCATGTAATATGTTATTCTGCAGTGAATGATCTGGTCCATGTAATATGTTATTCTGCAGTGAATGATCTGGTCCATGTAATATGTTATTCTGCAGTGAATGATCTGGTCCATGTAATATGTTATTCTGCAGTGTATGATCTGGTCCATGTAATATGTTATTCTGCAGTGAATGATCTGGTCCATGTAATATGTTATTCTGCAGTGAATGATCTGGTCCATGTAATATGTTATTCTGCAGTGTATGATCTGGTCCATGTAATATGTTATTCTGCAGTGTATGATCTGGTCCATGTAATATGTTATTCTGCAGTGTATGATCTGGTCCATGTAATATGTTATTCTGCAGTGTATGATCTGGTCCATGTAATATGTTATTCTGCAGTGTATGATCGGGTCCATGTAATATGTTATTCTGCAGTGAATGATCTGGTCCATGTAATATGTTATTCTGCAGTGAATGATCTGGTCCATGTAATATGTTATTCTGCAGTGTATGATCTGGTCCATGTAATATGTTATTCTGCAGTGTATGATCTGGTCCATGTAATATGTTATTCTGCAGTGTATGATCTGGTCCATGTAATATGTTATTCTGCAGTGAATAATCTGGTCCATGTAATATGTTATTCTGCAGTGTATGATCTGGTCCATGTAATATGTTATTCTGCAGTGAATGATCTGGTCCATGTAAAATGTTATTCTGCAGTGTATGATCTGGTCCATGTAATATGTTATTCTGCAGTGTATGATCTGGTCCATGTAATATGTTATTCTGCAGTGTATGATCTGGTCCATGTAATATGTTATTCTGCAGTGTATGATCTGGTCCATGTAATATGTTATTCTGCAGTGTATGATCTGGTCCATGTAATATGTTATTCTGCAGTGTATGATCTGGTCCATGTAATATGTTATTCTGCAGTGAATGATCTGGTCCATGTAATATGTTATTCTGCAGTGAATGATCTGGTCCATGTAATATGTTATTCTGCAGTGTATGATCTGGTTCATGTAATATGTTATTCTGCAGTGTATGATCTGGTCCATGTAATATGTTATTCTGCAGTGTATGATCTGGTCCATGTAATATGTTATTCTGCAGTGTATGATCTGGTCCATGTAATATGTTATTCTGCAGTGAATGATCTGGTCCATGTAATATGTTATTCTGCAGTGTATGATCTGGTCCATGTAATATGTTATTCTGCAGTGAATGATCTGGTCCATGTAATATGTTATTCTGCAGTGAATGATCTGCACATTGTTTAAGAACTTTCATTTGTTTTGGCAGCAGTGGTTTAAAGCACAGTAATTCTCTGGAATGGGATGGTACACGCACACGCACACGCACACACACACACATGAACACACACACACACATTACAAATCTCAGTTACTCTGAGCCCACACCTGGGTTTAATTTCTAACCTCTGCTTCCACTGCCCCTCTCTAACCACGCTGGCAAGACTGTGTGTGTGGGGGATCCTATTCCAGTGTTTGTGGATCACAGAGAACTTATACAAAGACAGTATTAGTGTAAAGAGCCAGCACTAACAATTACATTTGATCTATTTCAATGTGCATCACATCGCTCTACATGAAGACACATCAACTCATAATAGTATAAACCCTGTTCCCTAGATATCCTTTCAAAGTGAGAGAGAGAGAGAGTGAGAGGTTTGTTCGTACTCTTGTTCGTACCGTTGATAAAATAAATAATCCCTTCTAATGCTGGAAAGAGGCTTCCATATGTAGAAGATGTGTGTGAAAAGAATACCTGGCTTCAACAGCTGCAATCAGAGAAAGAGAGGGAGTGCAGAGAAAGGATGATGTTGACAGAGCAAGAGAAATGGGGGACGGTTAAAATAAGAGAAATTATGAATGCTGTTGGTTGCCAAGTAAATCACTATTATTGTAATAGAAAACACACTCTGTTCATCATTAAAATGAAGTTTCACTTACCCAGAGCAGACCTCTGTGTGTAGGAGAGACTCATTCATTCAGCCACTCAGGACTGATGGAGAATAATGTCATTTAAAGCCATACAATTTAATAAGTGTCACTTTAGCCACAATAAATACCATTGTTCAAGTGTTTCCCTATTCATCACAGCTTTGATTCAGAGTTTAACTGTTGGGACAGGGAGACTAAACTACATGATGCATGATTATCCTGGTGTGTTTAGAATAAAGAAATGGAATGACATTCTTTCTCTCTCCCCCTTTCTTTCCTCCCTCTCCCCATCTCTCTCTCTTCTCAGTGGGAGGAGATCAGCGGAGTTGACGAGCACTACACTCCCATCAGGACCTTCCAGGTGTGTAACGTGATGGAGTACAGTCAGAACAACTGGCTGAGGACCAACTGGATCCCCCGCCAGTCGGCCAAGAAGATCTACGTGGAGCTAAAGTTCACCCTGAGAGACTGTAACTCCATCCCCCTGGTCCTGGGGACCTGCAAGGAGACCTTCAACCTGCTGTACCTGGAGACGGATGAGGACCAGGGCAGCCGCTTCAGAGAACACCAGTTCTCCAAGATCGACACCATCGCTGCAGATGAGAGCTTCACTCAAATGGACCTGGGGGACCGCATTCTGAAGCTCAATACGGAGGTCCGGGAGGTGGGGCCTGTTACCAAGAAGGGCTTCTACCTGGCATTCCAGGACGTGGGGGCGTGTGTGGCCCTGGTGTCAGTCAGGGTGTACTTTAAGATGTGCCCGTTCATAATTAGGAACCTGGCCTCATTCCCTGACACGGTGCCCATGGACTCTCATTCATTGGTGGAGGTGAAGGGCTCATGTGTCAATCACTCAAAGGAACAGGAGCCACCACGTATGTACTGTAGTACAGAGGGAGAGTGGCTAGTGCCCATAGGGAAGTGTCTGTGTAACGTCGGCTATGAGGAGAGAGGGAGCTCCTGCCAAGGTAAGACAGTTATACTACTCACTGTACTTATTTTGTATTCTGTATTTCTTTCTTTTTTTTGCCCTCTGTTTTTCTCCCCCTCTCTCCTGCCCCTCACTTTTTCATTTCTTATTTTATCTCCCTTTCACCTCCCTACCTCTCCATCGCTGAAATATACATTCCTAGTCGATACTCAGCATAGGCTCTGAGTGTACACAGTACCTTGTAATGTTTTGAAGGCACTGTTTCAGCTGTGGTAAAGTTCTGATCTATTACACAGATACACACACCTCATATCTGTCGGCCATCTCTGGCCTTCGCTCTAACCACTAGAAACCCAGTATGTGTGTATGAGGGTTGGGTGAGGAGTTCTGTGTGTATGAGGGTTGGGTGAGGAGTTCTGTGTGTATGAGGGTTGGGTGAGGAGTTCTGTGTGTATGAGGGTTGGGTGAGGAGTTCTGTGTGTATGAGGGTTGGGTGAGGAGTTCTGTGTGTATGAGGGTTGGGTGAGGAGTTCTGTGTGTATGAGGGTTGGGTGAGGAGTTCTGTGTGTATGGGGGTTGGGTGAGGAGTTCTGTGTGTATGAGGGTTGGGTGAGGAGTTCTGTGTGTATGAGGGTTGGGTGAGGAGTTCTGTGTGTATGAGGGTTGGGTGAGGAGTTCTGTGTGTATGAGGGTTGGGTGAGGAGTTCTGTGTGTATGAGGGTTGGGTGAGGAGTTCTGTGTGTATGGGGGTTGGGTGAGGAGTTCTGTGTGTATGAGGGTTGGGTGAGGAGTTCTGTGTGTATGAGGGTTGGGTGAGGAGTTCTGTGTGTATGGGGGTTGGGTGAGGAGTTCTGTGTGTATGAGGGTTGGGTGAGGAGTTCTGTGTGTATGAGGGTTGGGTGAGGAGTTCTGTGTGTATGGGGGTTGGGTGAGGAGTTCTGTGTGTATGGGGGTTGGGTGAGGAGTTCTGTGTGTATGAGGGTTGGGTGAGGAGTTCTGTGTGTATGGGGGTTGGGTGAGGAGTTCTGTGTGTATGGTAGAGGGCCCAGCTTGCAGTAGTTATATCCGTGAGCTCCTCCTCTCTCACCTCATCAGGATGGAGGAAGGACCAGTTCTCTGTGTGTATTTCTGCTGTTGGAGGCCATGGAGAGAGGGGGATATCAGACGAAAGGGTGTGTGCTGCTGAGGAATGGGACTTAGGGATCTGGGCTGGTGTTTTGGGTGTTTTGACATGGGCGGAGGGCTGGTAAATAGGCCTGTTATATGATATTGTGTGTGGAAAGATATGGTGATATGATGAGATGGTGTGTGTAAGGGGAACTTTTTGTTTTCGAATGGGAGCACTGTGCCCAGAGAAATGACTACAGCTCAGAACGTCAAGAGACCATCTACTCCTCTTCTCTCTTTTCAGATGGGAATGTTTTCTGTGTTGAGCGCTGTGTGAAGGTATTGATTCACTCTCTGTGGATTCACTATTCTATGGATGTGTGAGTGGAAGGATGAATGAGTCATGTTTAATTAAAGATCAAAGGTGATCTCCTAGGTCAAGTTCTGGTGTCAAGGGTAAGAAAGAGAGAAGACCCTTTCCTTCCTGTCTTGTTCTCTGGAGAGAAACAAGTGAAAGGAAGACAGACAAATGGTAGTGAGGCAACTCTTCCCCCTCTCTCGGTCTCTGGCTCTCTCTCTCTTTCTCTGTCTTTCTTTCCCTGTCTCTCTCTCTCTGTCTCTCTCTCTCTCTCTCTGGCTCTGTCTCTCTTTCTCTGTCTCTCTCTCTCTCTGTCTCTCTCTCTCTTTCTCTGTCTTTCTTTCCCTGTCTCTCTCTCTCTGTCTCTCTCTCTCTCTCTCTGGCTCTGTCTCTCTTTCTCTGTCTCTCTCTCTCTGGCTCTCTCTCTGGCTCTGTCTCTCTCTGTCTCTCTCTCTCTGGCTCTCTCTCTGGCTCTCTCTCTGGCTCTGTCTCTCTTTCTCTGTCTCTATCTCTCTGGCTCTCTCTCTCTGGCTCTGTCTCTCTTTCTTTGTCTCTCTCTCTCTGGCTCTCTTTCTCTGTCTCTCTCTCTCTCTCTCTGGCTCTCCCTCTGGCTCTGTCTCTCTTTCTCTGTCTCTCTCTCTCTCTGGCTCTCCCTCTGGCTCTGTCTCTCTTTCTCTGTCTCTCTCTCTCTGGCTCTCTCTCTGGCTCTGTCTCTCTTTCTCTGGCTCTATCTCTCTGGCTCTCTCTCTCTGGCTCTGTCTCTCTTTCTTTGTCTCTCTCTCTCTGGCTCTCTCTCTCTGGCTCTCTTTCTCTGTCTCTCTCTGTCTCTCCCTCTGGCTCTGTCTCTTTCTCTGTCTCTCTCTCTCTGGCTCTCTCTCTGGCTCTGGCTCTCTTTCTCTGTCTCTCTCTCTCTCTGGCTCTCCCTCTGGCTCTGTCTCTCTTTCTCTGTCTCTCTCTCTCTGGCTCTCTCTCTGGCTCTGGCTCTCTTTCTCTGTCTCTCTCTCTCTCTGGCTCTCCCTCTGGCTCTGTCTCACTTTCTCTGTCTCTCTGGCTCTCTCTCTGGCTCTGTCTCTCTTTCTCTGTCTCTATCTCTCTGGTTCTCTCTCTCTTGTTCTGTCTCTCTTTCTCTGTCTCTCTCTCTCTGGCTCTCTCTCTGGCTCTGGCTCTCTTTCTCTGTCTCTCTCTCTCTGTCTCTCTGTCTCTCTCTTTCTCTCTCTCTCTGTGTCTCTCTCTCCTGTCAGTGTGAGTAGTGTGAATGTTTGGGTGTATTTGACAATCTCTTATTAGTTTCACTGACGGCTAATGGAGTCTAATAAGGGCTTATGTTACGCCGGTTATGACAGCTGCACTGTGACTCACACACACACACAACCACACACACACACAGCCCCCCATGTACAGCGACAGCGAGGGGCCCAGTGCGCAGCTCGGCCCCCAGTGTTAACAGACAGATGAGTGTTGAGGGGCCAGTGTAGCGTGCGGTGGGTAGCAGAGTGGCAACGCTAACACCGGGATATGTTTAGGTTTCCAGAACTACTTCTCCTGTCTATGTGTGTTTTTGTAACTCTGAGTCAGATGTAGAGAAAGGCTTTACGTCACTGAATATTTCATGGAGTGTGTTTTCTTTGAGAAGAGACGCAGCATTTTCTATTTGTCTTTGCAGGGTGTGTGTGTGTTTGTGTGTGCGTGCGTGCGTGCGTGCGTGTGTGCGTGTGTGCGTGTGTGTGTGTGTGTGTGTGTGTGTGTGTGTGTGTGTGTGTGTGTGTGTGTGTGTGTGTGTGTGTGTGTGTGTGTGTGGAGGGTAATGAGTAATAGCAGTCTGCCTATGTATGTTTTTATTTTTATTTTATACTTTTTTGTTGGTCTGTGTATGTTTGTATAGGTCTCAAAGAGTATTTTGTTTGTTTATTAGGATCCCCATGAGCTTTTGCAGAAGCAGCAGCTATCCTTCCTGGGGTCCACAAAAAACACAGAACATGACAAGTAGCAAAACACTGATACATTGATAGACAAGGACAGTCGAATAAATGTAAAACACATGATATACAAACAATGAAAAAAAAAAAGAAATACAATACAAAAATAATGTGTGTGTCTGTGTGTGTCTGTGTGCGTCTGTGTGCGTCTGTGTGCGTCTGTGTGCGTCTGTGTCACAGTCCCTGCCGTTCCATGAGTCGTTTTTTAAAGGTAATTTAGCTGTTTGCTTGGGTAATTGGAGATGTCCATGTGATCATTGCTCTGTATAAAACTGTGCATTGCCGTGAATTCGTTTCGGACTTGGGGACTGTGAAGAGACCCCTGGTGGCCTGTCTTGTGGGGTATATATTGGTGTCTGAGTTGAATGTTATTTGAATATGCAGACACTCTGGAATTTTTGTCACAATAATATTTCTCAAAGAAACTAGGAGAAGCAGTTCATCTCTTGTCAATCCTCAACCAGGAAAGACTGGCTGATGTTAGTTTGGCATGTGCAGTTAAAAGCATGCTGCTCTGTTTTGAGACAGGTGCAGCTTTGCTCGGTCTTTCTTTGTTGAACTTTACCATATTACCGGACAGCAATCAAGATGGGACAAGACCAGCGCCTGAACAACTAGTACAGTTGGTTTTTGTGTCATCGTTTTAGAACAGACATACCCCTCCCCATCTTCACAACAACTTTGTCAATATGACTTGACCATGACAATTGACCATCCAATGTTATGCCTAGGAGTTCAGCTTCCTCAACTTGCTCAATGTTCACACCCTTTATGTACAACTCCAGCTGAGGTTCATGTCTTAGAGAATGTTTTAAATACAATGCTTTTAGGGTTAGATGTATTTAAGACCAGTTTATTATTAATCATCCATTCTGATACTGACTGTAACTCATTATTTAGAATTTCAGTGATCTCACTGGCTTTGGGTCTGACATGTAGTCCGCATACATAGTCATTCTAGCTTTGTGTAAGACCAGTGACAAATTATTTGTACAAAATAGAGAAGAGTAACACCCAAGGTAACCGCTCTGAGGAACACCTCAATCTACATATCTGATGTTAGAGAAGCTTCCATTGAAGAACACTCTCTGGGTTCTATTGGATGAATAATTCTCCAACCATGTGGTGGCAGGTGATGTAAAGCCATAGCAAGTCAGTTTTTCAATAGCAATTTATGATCAATAACATCAAAAGCTGCACTGACATCTAACAATACAGCTCCAACTATCATCGTGTTATCCATTTCTTTTAGCCAATCATCAGTCATCTGAGTCAGTGCAGTACAAGTTGAGTGCCCTTCTCTAGATGCATGCTGAAAGTAATTAGTTAACTTGTTCTCTGAAAAAAAGCATTGTATTTGGTCAAGCACAATCCTATCCATCAGTTTACTAAGAACAGGCAGCAAACTGATTGGGCGGCTCTTAGAGCAAAGGGTTCTTTACTATGTTTAGGCAGTGGAATTGCTTTAGGTTCCTTCCACGACTGTGGACACACACTCATTTAGGCTTTGGTTAAAGATAAAGCAAATAGGGGTGGAAATACCGCCTGCTACCATTCTCAATAGTTTCCCATCAAGGTTGTCTATACCTGGTGGCTTACCATTATTAATGGATAACAATAGTTTTTCCACCTCTCCCACTAACTTGACTAAAATCAAAACAGCAATTCTTCTCTTTCATTATTAGATATTTTATACACAAATATGATGGTTCATTGTTCACACTTTACTAGTGAAATAGTCATTGAAATGATTGGCCATATAGAAAGGTATGGTTATAATTGACCCATCAACTTCAATGAATGAAGGAGATGAATTGGGTTTTCTGCCCATGATATCATTTAAGGTACCCCAAAGTATTTTTCCATTATGTTTTATGTCATTTGTCTTTGTTTGTAATATCATTTATTCTTCTTTTTGTTAAGTTTAGTCACAACATTTCTCAATTTAAAGTATGTCAACCAATCAGCTGAGAACCCTGGCTTGTTAACCACCTCCGCTGCATCATTTCTTTGAACCATTCCATTTTTCAATGAATCATCAATCCAGGGGGCTCTACATCAGACCATACAGACCAACATACATTTTTACATCTTCAACAGAAGAATCCTGAGAAAACATTTTGTATGATCTCTTATAAATTACTTTAGGCCCAACCTTTGGCACTTTGGCTTTTCTTGTTATTGCCACAATGTTATGGTCACTCACTATAAGCTCTGCAGCATTAGTGAATATATGATCAATACAAAATGTGTGTGTGATATGGGGCTGAAGCTACTGGCCCTGAGGCTCTCTCATTCCTCCCAGGCATTTGGGAAGGAGGGTGGACAATGAGCCTGTCATAGTGGATGTAAACAATGTTCCCGTACTCTCTAGCAGCTTTCATAGCTGGGTTAAGTTATTTCCGCCTCTGGCGCACAGATTCAGAGAAGTCCTCATTGTGGAATATATTGGTTCCTCTAAAGTTCTTGGCTCTCTCCAGAACAGCTATTCTGTCCTTAAACCTCAAGAACTTGACCACTATGGCCTGGGTCTGTCTCCTGGGCTGTTTACATGTTTTTCAGACTTGTGGGCACGCTCCACCTCAATCTTCATATGATCCAGCTGCAGCTTTTCACTGATACTTTTTCTTACTTTTCCCTCAGACACTGCCCAGTGCTCAGTGCTCTGGTATGCCATCCACAATGATGTTATTCCTCCTGGACTGTCCCTCTAGTCTGTTTTGCCAGTCATTGTTAATAATGATTCACAGACAGTGCTGTCATCATCTCGAAAGGACTTACCGTTTGTAGTCATATTCAGGACATCCACCTCTCCTTGGGAGAACTGCAGATCCTGGACCTCACTGACCTCTCTGGTCAGATTGTCCGTTCTTTTGTTAGTTGAGTCCATCACTATTTGGACAAAGCTCTGGAAGCTATTTTCCTGTTGTAACAACTAATTGTAGAACCCTTTTTGTCAGTTTAATAGATCCTGTGATAGAGAAACACTGTCCTCTCCATGACTCCCACCTTTGGTTTTGGATTCCATGGTAGCAACGTAGGCTAACGCTGGTACTCCACGCAGTTCCAGACATGGGAACATTTAGCAGGGATTTAGACAGAAACAAGCCCGCGACAATCCGCGGTCCCAGCCCACAAGTGCTAACCACTTTGCGGGCTGTGTTCAGGCTGTCAAGGAAACCTTGCTAGCTTGATAGCTAGTTAGCAGCTAGGCTAGCTGCTACACAGCTCTTCAACCTTTTAGTTGTCCCTAGACAGATATAGCAGTCCCAGCAACTGATGCTAACCGTATCATGGTACCCAAATGGAACAGGTAGCAAGTAACGAAACTTTTTCAATAGACCACTTTCAAACCAACAAACCGAGCTATACCTCGTTCCGTGTTCAACAAATAACGATGTTCTGTACCAAATGGTCTGTACCAGAGTATGTGGGGTGTTGTATTTAACTGTCATACTTATCCGGTGCTATAGCTCTGTGTGTTTGTTCAGAGATTTGTGTAAAGCTGAGGAAGTTCCGACTACAAGGGCTTTAGCATGCTGCCGCCTGGTGTGTATTTGTGTGTGTGTGTGTGTATTTGTGTGTGTGTGTGTTTGTGTGTGTGCACAACAAGATATCAGTCTGACTTCATGTCCCGACGTCCTTGGACAAATGTCTATTTTTGACGAGTAAACTGACTTAATCTGTCGACATTCGGTGACAAACGTGTTACATTTAGGCACAAAGAAACAACTCTAAGGTTAAGTTTAGGCATTAGTTCTGACTGTGTTAAGGTTTTGGGATAGGCTTAAAACAGAAACAACTCTAGGGTTAACTTTAGCCATTAATTCTGACTGGTTAATGGAAGGATTAAGGTTCGGGATAGGGTTAAAACTTTAGGCATTAATTCCGACTGAGCTTGCTAAATTGTTGTGGATGGATACCGGTGTGGTATAAAGCCGTGAAATCCAGCTCTATAGACTGTGGGTTTAATCCCAGTGGGTTCAAACCCAGTGCGGGGCAGTTTTGACGATGTTTCCGTGCTGGGGATCTGCACAAAGATTGAATTTCACCTTGAATCTGGGGTGATCCCTCTGGTGTGCATGCATGCATACATGAATGCATTTCTGCTAGCATTAGAAGCAAAGTTCAATAGACATAGAATGACTTTAAGTTCTTTGCCAGTAATATAACATTGTCTAATCAGTGAAGGTCATAACATTGACCGATCAGTGAAAATCATAAAATTGACTGATCAGTGAAGGTCATAACATTGACTGATCAGTGAAGGTCATAACATTGACTGATCAGTGAAGGTCATAACATTGACTGATCCGTGAATGTCATAACATTGACCGATCAGTGAAAATCATAAAATTGACTGATCAGTGAAGGTCATAACATTGACTGATCAGTGAAGGTCATAACATTGTCTAACCGGTGAAGGTCATAACATTGACTGATCCGTGAAGGTCATAACATTGACTGATCCGTGAAGGTCATAACATTGACTGATCAGTGAAGGTCATAACATTGACAGATCCGTGAAGGTCATAACATTGACTGATCCGTGAAGATCATAACATTGACTAATCAGTGAAGGTCATAACATTGACTGATCAGTGAAGGTCAATAACATTGACTGATCCGTGAAGATCATAACATTGACTGATCCGTGAAGATCATAACATTGACTGATCCGTGAAGGTCATAACATTGACAGATCCGTGAAGGTCACTTCATCCAAGAGGAACTAGATCTAGATCATCTAATAGACTGTATCTGCCTCAGCCAGTGAGATGATGAGACATCTCACACTTTCATATGGGAGTTCTGTGCAGCTTTGTGGACAGAAAATGACACTATAGGAGTCCACTGGTAGAGTGACACTGTCCTCTGGTGTTACACTGGACTGAAGCAGGTAATGTAGTTGATATCTACCATCAGTGTGAAATTCCTCCAACCTTAATTTGAGCTTAAAACAGCAAACACAGGGCGCTCAGCAGCCAGCCGGATGTGTGTCACAGTTTGTGTGTGTGTGTGTGTGTGTGTGTGAGCAGCTGTTCACCAGTTTCTCTGAGACAGACAAGGGTTTACATTCCTGTTGGATTTACCAAGACACACAATCCCACACACACTGGCCCTTATTACTTATCACACACACACACACGCACACACACACACACACACACACACACACACACACACACACACACACACACACACACACACACACACACACACACACACTGCTTGCCAACCTTGATTACTTAGCAGATCTTATTAAAGCCAGAGTGCAGTAGGGTATTTTAACAAGCCGCCAGTTAAGCTGAGGAGTAACTTTAATTCTGCCTGGCACGAACACACACACACACACACACACTGTTGGCAGTTCTGAGCGATTTCTGGGTGCCGATCTATCGGCTCATGTGATGTTAACTCTTGTTTCTGCAGCTGTGAATGCCCTGTCTTGGTTTATGTGAGATAGAGCACTCTACTTTCTCTTAAAGTACACATTGATTCCCCCTCTAGGCAGACATTGGCCTTGGAAGTGGTTTAACCTAGTGTAGACAGACAGATTGGTCCCTTCAACTAAACATTGATGTTCATTAGCCTGATCATCTGACCGATCAATTGACCGTTAATTAACATAAACACAGTTAGCATCTCCTGGCTTCCACACAGCCTACAAGCCACTGATGCAGACCTTCAGAACATCTACAAGTCCAAAACATACATGTAATATAACCTACACCATCACAATAAACTCATTATTTATTCTAGACAGGTCTAAAGAAACATGATGTGAAGAAAATGTAATCTATTTCAGAAGAACATAATAGCATACTCTGGGTTGTCCTTATGTTAGGTCCTGATCTGGCTAGGATATATAGCTGTGGACTGCACTAGTTCATTTAGTAGACAAGATTTGCTTGGTATTCCGTTGCATTATTTTATAGTATGAAGAATACAATTGAACATAGCTGATTAAAATAGAAAGGATATTTTCTCCAACCGACTTGAGGGAGCGTGCTTAATTTAGTTATTTATGTCACTTCAGTTGTGATACAAACGTTGGGCTATATGTTTTGATTTTTAAAACATTGTAAGGCTGTATGATGCGACTCTAATGATGATTTAAAAAAAGTTGCTTTAAAGGGATGAGCTCTGCTTAGTTTTTTGTGCAGGCTGTACACACTACATCAGTACTTGATAATGCCTCGAATTTCCTGGCTGCATCCCCTTTGTGTGGCCGTAATGCCCCTTAAAAAAATCCATGCCTTTTGCGGCCAGTCGCTGTTGTGCCCTTGGGCTGAATATAGTAATTATAATTCCCCTCTCCCGGCTGTGTGCGAAGCACCTCTCACTCACATGGCTCTCCGTCACATGATCAGGTCTTTTGCATAGACTACAAGTGAAGACAGACACATCGGGGACACAGATGGGCGCGTTCTTATCCAATTACGAGGCGCATATTGAAGATATTGGAAAAACTGTCCACATTTACTTTTTGGCAGCCAACAAGATGAGTAGGCCTAACGAACAGCAAAACGCTAGCCTACTATCCCCCATAGTACAAAATTGGACCTATTCTATTCTGTGCAACAACAAAAAATATTCCAAACATAGTCTGGGATAGTTGTGGGATGCGATAGATCCCAAATTAATACAATCACTAGCATAAAAAACAGTTTTAAGCAAGGAGCCTGACGTAACAGAGCAGAATGTTTAGCTTAAAATGTTGATAAACTATTAGGCTATTTCTTCACATTATAAGCGCAGCAATGCGCACATGGTAGTAGGATATAAACGCAAATGTTCCATTAGCAGGAAAACACCATTCTCAAAAGTTACCACAAATGTGATTGTGCATGTAATCCTTTTATTATTAAGGTGCATTTTTATGGTGAAAATGATCTTCCCCAGACTTGAAACTCACGAGCTGCCTATAGAAAACTGATGAGACCCTCCTCTTTTTAATAGAGGCCATCACTTTCTCACACAATTGCATAGCCTATATAAATGTTGCACAACATAAGCTCATGGGCTCTCATGAAGTGTTTGATTACATTTTCAATTACTTTTGCATTGATGTCAGAGTGATTAGAGGGACAATAGAGTGCTGAGTACCAGGCAGTTAGCAAGTTTGGTAGGCTACTAATGACCAGCAGCAGCATCAGAGCTTTGAGAAGCCTAATTACCTTGACTAAACAGTTACATGGAATTTGACTGCGTTCATGACTCATGACCATCGGTGCGGCGGTAATACGGTCACCGTAACAGCCCTAGTAGTGACTGCCCGTTACTGCTTATCACTTATTAATCATCATTTATTCACATGAATTTACTTTAATAAAATATTTCAGTTGCGTATATTACATTTGTTTTTGTTTCATTCCATGTCATCATCTCATCTCTATAGAGCTGCTGACTATGCTGTCTGACAAAATTACTATTTTAGTAGTTCTTCAAAATAATAAGGCATATTTTATGACTTCTGAATTCCAACTATCAATCTTTTAGATCCTGTATTTTCAGGTGGAGATACCTCGCAAAGCAACTGCTTTCAATTCCTCTCGATCGCAAGTTCTCTCTCCGGCCGTGTCCTTGAGGATCAAAACCACAATGTATCATGGGTCAATTGTGACTGACTGATCTACAAATAATGAGTGCAATTTATAATGCAAGGTGATTTGTAGATTAGTCAGTCGGCAGTCGCCTGCAGTCCTTTTGATGCTCTTGAACACAGCCTCCACGCAGACTGGACAAATAGGCGCGCGCAATGGATTAGTAGTAAATTACCACGCTTTCTGCACTAAACAATGTTGTATATTGGCCTATTGGAAACTACAACTCCCTACTACATCACACAGCTCAGGCTTGATCGGATTTATCTCTAGAGAAACTGCGCCCTGAGCAGAAAGAAAAAAAGACTGAATGGAATTGTAAAAACTTAACTAAGGGTGGTCAATCAGTTGTTTAAAAAACGAAAAATAAAAATGTTGGTTAATCGCTCAGCACTAGTGTGTCTGTCTGTGTGTGTGTCTGTGTGTCTGTGTGTGTGTGTGTCTGTGTGTGTGAGTGTGCATTGAGCAGTTTGGGTCTCTCAGAATGCCAGCTCAGTCGAGTTGATGCCTAACACAGAGGACACAAAGACAGAAAATACACACATGAGCATCTCACACTGGCCTTACTCTGACATGTTTGTGTTGCATTGGAGGTACACACACTCAAACACAAAGGGTTACTGATTGCCTCTGAGAAAACATAGGTAAACACACACACACAGATACAGAGCTACTGGTGTTTCTTCCATCCTCATCGAGGAGTGCTAAGGTGGACTGAAGCGGTTTCTGAATTGGTCTAAAGTAGGGCTGTGACGATACCAGTGTCGCAATATTTTTTTTCCATGGCAAAAATTAAAACGCGAAGCAGATTATTTGTTCCTTTAAAAACCTGCTGTATGTAAAATATTGTGTGCTTGGAAAATCAATAAATGTGACTCTGGATGACAACATACTTGTTTTATTTAACTAGGAAAGTCAGTTAAGAACAAATTCTTATTTACAATGACAGCCTACCGGGGAACAGTGGGTTAACTGCCTTGTTCAGGGGCAGAACGACAGATTTTTACCTTGTGAGCTCGGGGATTCAATCCAGCAACCTTTTGGTTATTGGTCCAATGCTTTAACCACTAAGCTACCTGCCACCCCTAAACATAATGATGTTTGTTTCCAACATTAGGGCTGTTTTTCTAAAGAAGTGAAATCCACTTTGTGTTTTGTTTTCTTGCCATGATACTAGTAACGAGTATCGCGATACTGGTATCGTCCCGGTCGTACCCTAAAGTTGTCAGAAATAGACTGTAATGGACTCACAGTTAGTGCTCTGCTGTGATCTTTGGCAGTCTAGTAGTGGACTGAAGCAGTCTGGAGTGACCAAATAGTCTGTAGCGGTCAGAATGATTCAGGCCTGGCTCAATAGCTCATGGTCCTATGGAATCAAAGCCTAACATGCGTGCCTGAATAGGTGTGTGTGTGTCTTTCTCTTTGTGTGAGAGACAGAGACCAGAGGAGAAAACGATTAGCGTGAGGGTGGGGAGTGATAGAACAAATGTGGCATTCAATCAACAAGCATGCACGCACACAGTCCTACTCTACTCCCTCGCTCACTGTGTTTGTTGGTCCTGGTTATATAAGTGGCAGAACCTCTAGAAGCACAGGCATGCGCATGTTAATACCAGTGATAAAGTTCCTCTAGATTGAACTTCAGCTCAGTTTGTGCTTGCAGTAGAGTGTGTGTTGGGGTTCTTGCTAGTGCCTCCAACCTCCTCTGTCACCCTGGCTTAGTGCTGGGTCCATCTCCCCCTAACCCTCACTGCCCGGTGTCTTTTCTTGTGTAAGTGTGTGTGCGTCTAACCTCTGCTGCCTCTGGGCTCTGTGTTGGCTGGCATTTACCCAGTCTGTCAGGCCCAGAGCTGGAGAGAGAATTTTGCCATTGGAGGCAGTTATAATTCTGAGGATCCTTCAGTTTAGTCTTGCAGGGTCTCCTTAGCCAACATAACTTTTCACTAAGGCTTTTCTAGTCAGGAGCAGAGTGGACGTTTGTCGTTGGGATTTTTTGGCCTATATAACCTGGACTGGTTACGGTTTGACACCTTAGCCAGGGCAAGTATCACTCTCACCTACAATAACACACATACACAAGGCTTACCCACAAGGCTTACTTCTGCAATTCCCAGGTTTACCAAAGCCCTTTCATCCTGGAATTATATTGTTCCTAAAGCGAGGTCAGCTCAGCTCCCACATGGAAGCTATCAGAAAGCCTGTGACTCATCCTGTGCATGTGCTTGTATGCGTGTGTGCAGTGCGAGCGTGCGTGCATGCCAGTCACTGGTTTCTCTATCAGTAACGAGGATACTGGTTCTCCTCCACGTATGTACCTGACCCAGAGTTGTTTCTGTCGTAAAACCCCAGTTTGACTGTTGCTATGGACCTAGATTACTGCACCATGGGCCTAATCACACGGATAATATACTAAGATTACTCCACCTTCGGCCTGATCACACAGAGAATATACCTAGATTACTGCCATGGACCTGATCATACAGAATATACCTAGATTACTGCCATGGACCTGATCATACAGAATATACCTAGAGTACTGCCATGGACCTGATCATACAGAATATACCTAGATTACTGCCATGGACCTGATCATACAGAATATACCTAGATTACTCCAGCATGAGCCTGGATCAGAGCAGCAGTTTTTTACAGGTCAGGGTTCCACAAGTTCAAGTCTCCTGTCAAATACTCTCTCTCAACCACCTGACAGGCAAGGCTTTTCACATACTCTGAGCTTGGTACCATTATAGTACCTAGTGCCTTAAGAGCTTTAGGTATACTCTGAGCCCTGTACCGTTAGGATACCTTGAACCTACAATGTCTGATGCCTCAGGGCAACTCTCCATGGCATAAGTAAAGGAGACTGATTGATAGTGATCTGTGTCGGATCGATAGCTATCCTCCAGCCATCCCGTATGTAGAACTCCGACTGCTGTGTTGAGACAGAGTTCAGATAAATCCCTCTCGGTGACTGTATCTGAATGTATTCTGCTGTGTGTGTGTGTGTGTGTGTGTGTGTATCTCTGTGTGCACTTTTGAGGGGAATGCAGATGGCAAGAAGGCCAAAAACACAGAAAATAAACAACAGGCACAGAGGAATATAAAAACCCCTCCAGAGATATTTGACTTTTCAGAATGCTCTCAACCCCATTCTACTGAAGCAAACTAATTAAAGCGTTTGCAGCCCACAGCAACAACATTGTCTCCAGTCTGCCGTAGCTGGGGGGGGGGGCTCCAGAGGGAGAGAGAAGCCGTCTACAGTACATAACACAGAGTTCAGATCCAAAACGTTGAGATTTTATTAAAGACTCCATTCAACCAGTCTAACCCAGGAATACACCACTGGGAAGAGAAAACAGAACAATCGTCTCCAAACCACACCAGCGTGTGTGTGAGGGCCTCTGGCCCCTTGCCCCAGTGCTGTCTGTCTCCAGATCCTGCATGAGCCCCGTAAACCACAGGAGCGCCTATTCACTTCACCAAAGCCTGTTAGCTTTCCAACTGATCTTTTATCAGGCTGACAGGGCTTGGTGCTGGGCTTGGGGCTGAGCTATGTGCTGGGCTTGGTGCTGGGCTTGGGGCTGGGCTTGGTGCTGGGCTTGGTGCTGGGCTTGGTGCTGGGCTTGGGGCTGGGCTTGGTGCTGGACTTGGGGCTGGGCTTGGGGATGGGCTTGGTGCTGGGCTTGGGCCTGGGCTTGGGGCTGGGCTTGGGGCTGGGCTTGGTGCTGGGCTTGGGGCTGGGCTTGGTGCTGGGCTTGGTGCTGGGCTTGGTGCTGGGCTTGGGGCTGGGCTTGGGACTGGGCTTGGGACTGGGCTTGGGGCTGGGCTTGATGCTAGACAGTGGGCCAAGCTCTGCCTCTCTACAGCAGGCTCTGCTGCTCTGGTGCTGCTGACTTCAAAGCTGCTAATCACAGGCAAGGAATGCAGCCCCAACACAGGAGAGGGTTGATGGAGGGGGGAGAAGGATAATGCTGGATGGGGGAGTAGAGGGTAGAAGGAGAGGGATGGAGGGGTTTGAGATAGAAATGTAGGGGTGTTTGTTTGGGGGGACCCCCAGTCCTGTGTGGGGCGCAGGGTAGAGGGCTGTGTGACAGAGATGGATGAGAGTGTTGTAGCTATGACAGCAGGACACAACCTCACACTCACCCAGAACAGGGGGAGACCGGCTCTATCTGATAAACACAGGGGAGGTAAGTGGGAGACAGGGGGAGGTAAGGGGGAGACAAGGGAGGCCTCTGTAGCTCTGATTGTCTGCTGTGTGATTTCTGACAGAACTGTTATTAATTAGTAGTCCATTGAGGCTGCAGGGCTTGTGAATTCTCCTCTGCCTGTATAGCCCTTGTGAGGCCTATGTGGCTTCTGTGTGTTGCCTGTCTTTCTGGAACGTGGATGTGGATGTCTGGTTTATAGAGAAATGTTGAGGTAAGCAACCAGCAGGAAATGTTGCTTAGCGATGTCCGTTTTAGGTTGGGGCTTCAACAACCATTAATCAGAATATGCAGCAGGGTTACAGATGGAGAGCTGAGAGCAGAAGTAACGCTCTACAGCACTGTATCCCTCAGCTGACAATCTCAACCCCCACTTCCAACTCACTGCAGTTTGAGATGTGTGTGTGTTTATGTCCTTGACCTTGCTGTGAGAAGTGTGCTGGTTGCATTGTTTGTCTCCTAAATCTTAAAATGAGGTCTGTAGGTAACGCTCCACTGGGATCTGTGTGTGAAAAGAACATAGACAGTGAGATGGAGCCATGGGAGAGAGGGAGAAAGAGAAAGACATGATGACCTCCATGGTGAGAGGACGCGTCTCTCCATGTGACAGTGTGGTGGTGTCACACACCCCACTCTGTCCAATCAGCAGGCGGGGGAAAATGTCACCGTCACGCTGAATTGTGGCGGAAGGGACAGATCACAGAATAAACGAGAGTAGAGACCTTTCCTTTTGTCTCCACCAGCCGGAAAACAAGTACGACCCAAGGATGCAGTTAGTTCCTCAGTACATGCATCACTCTGGGGAGAGCAGTGTGTGTGTGTGTGTGTGGGAGTGTGGGGGTGTGCGTGTCCTCAGCTGATTAAAGCCGGTCAAGCCTCAGTGATCAGGCCTTTAACTGTCTCTCCAGTCTGAATGCCAAACACAACAGAGCATGCCCAGACCAGCCATGTGTGGAGACTGGTCAACCTGAGGAAAAAGGGATGGAGGAGGAGAGATCCAAGGAAGAGGGGATGGAGGGATGGAGGAGGAGAGACCTGAGGAGGACAAGAACCACGCTCTTGCTCTCTCTCTCTGAGTCAGAAAAAATATGACTGTGTTCAGTAAGAATAAATGAGAGGCAGAGCTTTGAAACTGAAAATAAAATGGAATGTTCTGGATAAGCTCAGGTGTCATCACCTAATGAACATAACCCTGGACTAGAGGTAATGAACATAACCCTGGACTAGAGGTAATGAACATAACTCTGGACTAGAGGTAATGAACATAACCCTGGACTAGAGGTAATGAACATAACCCTGGACTAGAGGTAATGAAAATAACTCTGGACTAGAGGTAATGAACATAACCCTGGACTAGAGGTAATGTACATAACCCTGGACTAGAGGTAATGAACATAACCTTGGACTAGAGGTAATGAACATAACTCTGGACTAGAGGTAATGAACATATCCCTGGACTAGAGGTAATGAACATAACCCTGGACTAGAGGTAATGAACATAACTCTGGACTAGAGGTAATGAACATAACCCTGGACTAGAGGTAATGAACATAACCCTGGACTAGAGGTAATGAAAATAACTCTGGACTAGAGGTAATGAACATAACCCTGGACTAGAGGTAATGTACATAACCCTGGACTAGAGGTAATGAACATAACCTTGGACTAGAGGTAATGAACATAACTCTGGACTAGAGGTAATGAACATATCCCTGGACTAGAGGTAATGAACATAACCCTGGACTAGAGGTAATGAACATAACTCTGGACTAGAGGTAATGAACATAACCCTGGACTAGAGGTAATGAAAATAACTCTGGACTAGAGGTAATGAACATAACCCTGGACTAGAGGTAATGTACATAACCCTGGACTAGAGGTAATGAACATAACCTTGGACTAGAGGTAATGAACATAACTCTGGACTAGAGGTAATGAACATATCCCTGGACTAGAGGTAATGAACATAACCCTGGACTAGAGGTAATGAACATAACTCTGGACTAGAGGTAATGAACATAACCCTGGACTAGAGGTAATGTACATAACACTGGACTAGAGGTAATGAACATAACCCTGGACTAGAGGTAAGGAATATAACCCTGGACTAGAGGTAATGTACATAACACTGGACTAGAGGTAATGAACATAACCCTGGACTAGAGGTAATGAACATAACCCTGGACTAGAGGTAATGAACATAACCCTGGACTAGAGCTAATGAGCATAACCCTGGACTAGAGGTAATGAACATAACCCTGGACTAGAGGTAATGAACATAACCCTGGACTAGAGGTAATGAACATAACCCTGGACTAGAGGTCTTCTAAGGAGAGATTTAGTGGTTATTTTAGATCTATTTCTTGGTAGATCCTCTTCAGAATGAAGTTGTTTCACATCCCTCTCTATTCAGTCCTCCCCTTCTTCCTTCCTTTCATCTCTCCCTCCTTACACTCCCTCCATCTCTCCTTCCTTACCCTCTTTCCATCTCTCCATCTCTCCTGGACCTAGAGCATAAAGTTGTGACATGGCTCTTTACAGCAGCTCTGCCTTTGTGACTATCACCCCACTACTGACCCTGAGATCTATACCTTCTCTCTCACACAGTCATACACAATGTCTCTCCATCTGTTGTCTCTCTGTGTGGGTGTCTCTCTCTCTCTCTCTCTCTCTCTCTCTCTCGTCTGTGAAGTGTCTGGCAGTCATAGAGGGGCATAGGAGCCAACCTTTAAAGGTTGAGATGATGCACAGATGAGCACTGAACTTTAACAGCAGACACTGTATGTGAGATGGGTCCATACGACACACACAACTGAGGGTGAGGGGGCAGACATGGATAACTAAATGCCAGGGAGGAATGTCCAAGAAGAATTCTTCCACTAACAGATGAATTTTCACCTCTGCCTATTCAAGTCCAGGGTGGGAGGCATTTGTCAAGGGGAGAGAAGTGTAGGCCACTCACTTCCTCTCTTCCCCACTTCACTCTTCCTTCCATATGAACTGCTTCACCTTTTCATTCCTGCTGCACAGTAGCTCCTCTTGTGTGTACTGGTGTGTGTAGCTATCGTGGTATGTGTGTGTTCTACTCTCATGTCATATGGTGACAGCTCGTTGACAGGGTAATTGGTGTAGGTGGTGTTGACGACTCTGCAGTCTTAACGAGGGAGCTCAAATTCACCCATTGATTTACATTTAAATAGGACCTAAAAGGCTACAGCCTGCTAACTATCATCTGCATGTACTTACCATGCTACTGTCTGATTGACACACACACACACACACACACACACACACACCAGGGAGATAGTTCAAGATTGACGTCGAAATTGGACATCTACCCATGTTCTAATGTCGGGAATTGCCTTCAAAACCGGCCACTAGGGGCCACAGTGTGAGCGCTATTACCATGAAGTAGGCTTGGGTTTTGCTAGAACAGTAGTCGCCAACCTTTTCTGAGTCAAGGTCACTTTCTGAGTCCAAAAGCAAGCCGAGATCTACCACTCAGATGTTACTTAATCATAAGCCTATGCAACATTAAACAATTAAAAACAGTTCTGTAGCAATGAGGTTTGTGCAGTAGGCTATAGGCCCAATACATTATCACTGCGTATCGGCTGTGCTTGAATTGCCCTGCCAGTGTTGTTCTTCTCAGACCACTTTGAAATTATATTTCTAGATAATTGTAGGAATATGATCACACTGGTAATAGATCATTTGTTGTATTACTTGTGAGGCAGCGCTGAGTGAGCATAATAATTTGTTTTCAAAAATGCACTGGACTGATTGTCAGTCTGAGGGGATGGAAAGAGCAGGTGAGGCTGCCTGTCACCCGACTCACCATCCCTCCGCTCTCCCTCCTCCGAGAAAAGGGGACACAGTCTTCCAGTGATGGCGAAACTCAAGTCGCACCGCATTATTTCTGCCACATGCACCGATTCCTGTTGTTACTCCTATGAACAGAGAAAGTGAAATAATCCTCAATATAAAAAAAGTCCCAAGCCGCTAATAATAACAACGCAAGCTTATCGAAACACTTTCCTACTCATTCATTACTGCTGCACTGCTGGTTTTAGTGTGGGTGGAAGTAGGGAGAATGCACATTTTATGGCTGATGAAAGTGTTGAACAAAGTTTTGACAGTACTGAATAATAACTTAAACCTGGTCTTACAGCTCTTTGCTGTATTCATTAAATCTCTTTTTAGTCATGGTTTTACAGTTTTTGAAATCTCACAGTATCAACTTTGCTGTGCGCTTGTGGATTCTTTTTACAGCCTATGGCTCAAGGACACTTTGCAGACACAGTAATCTGAGCAGTGAAGGCTCCTCAGAGGAGGACCATCCTCCTCAATGAAAAAAAGAAAATGGAAACGTTTAAAGTTATAAAGTTATAAAAGTTATAAAGTTATAAAACTGTACTAAATATATTCACATGTCACCATGTAATTTATTAAAGCACACTTTTTTGCAATGAAGGTCTACAGTAGCCTCAGCAGCACTCTGTAGGGTAGCACCATGCTGTAGCCGGAGGACAGTTAGCTTCTGTCCTCTGTCCTCCTCTGGGTACATTGACAAAACTTAAGAGGCTCATGGTTCTCACTGTAATGAAGCACCCTGAGAGTGAGGATCCATTTGCAGTTTTATTACAATCTTGGTCGTACGAACAGGGTCAATCGCCAGCAAACACAACAGCAGGGATAAGGCAAATCGTAATCCAGGTACAGGCATGAGGTCAGGGCAGGCAGCAAGCTTACAAAAATCAGTCCAGTAAAGAATATAGTCCAGGGCAGGCAGCAAGAATCAAAACGGGAAAACAGTCCAGAGTATAACCACGATATGACAGACACGGGAGAAGCGCTCAGAATTGATCACCAGGGAATACAAGACTTCGCAAGGAGAGAAAGGGAGAGAGCCTAAATAGTCTATTAATGGGAGACAGGTGCAACGGTGATTGGAACCAGGTATGTGGGAGTTGTAGTCCAGGGCTTAATATTCAGGAGAGGGTTCCCTCTGGTGGTGAGCAGGAGGAACCGCGGGAGTCTCGTTTGTTACAGAGCCCCCTGTGAGCGGCTCCTGGCGCGAAGAGGCGACGCCGGGGTCTTCCTCGAGGTCGGGGGCGGTTTCTCGGGTGCGTCCTATGGAACTCAGTCATGAGTGCGGGGTTGAGTATGTCCTCTGCATTAACCCAGGATCGCTCCTCCGGTCCGTACCCCTCCCAATCTACCAGATATTGGAGGAGCCTGCCCGGCGTCTGGAATCGAGTAGATCTCGAAGCCGATATACCTCCTCGCCGTCCACCAGGATGGGTGGGGACCCTGCTCACTGGTCTGCTCCTCCTCCTCCGCTCTCGGACCACCAGCGGGTTTGAGAAGAGATACATGGAAAGTAGGAGAGATACGGTAATTAGCGGGTAATGCCAAACGGAAGGAAACTGGTGTGATTTGTTTGACTATTTGGAAAGGACCCACATACCTGGGACTGAGTTTCTTGCAGGGGAGTTTGAGGCGTAGGTCTCGAGTGGATAGCCAAACCCATTGACCTGGAGTATATTCGGGGTTGGGGCGGCGGTGGCGATTGGCCTGCACCCTCTGTCTCCTGACTGCATGTAGTAAGTGGGTATGGGCCTGACTCCAGATGTCCTCGCTTCTCTGGAGCCAGTCATTGACAGCGGGTACCTCGGTGGGTTCCCTGACCAGGGAAACAGGGAGGTTGGAAGCCCATTACACACTGGAATGGGGTTAAACCGGTGGAGGGTTTCTGGAGTGAGTTCTGTGCATACTCCGCCCACATGAGGAATCGACTCCAGTCTGCTTGGTTCTGATGACAGTAGGATCTGAGAAACCGGGTGATTTCTTGATTGAGGCGTTCTGTTTGACCGTTAGATTGTGGGTGATACCCAGAAGTGAGGCTAATGTTGATGTTGAGTTGTTGGAAGAATGCTGACCATACTCTGGATGTGAATTGGGGCCCTCGGTCCGACACGATGTCCTCTGGCAGACCATAGAAGCGGAACACCAGGTTGCACATGAGTTCGGCAGTTTCCAATGCTGTAGGCAGTTTGGGGAGTGGAATCAACCGGCAAGCCTTGGAGAAGCGATCTATGACAGTGAGTATTGTGGTATTCCCATTGGACTTGGGGAGATCGGTAATGAAGTCTATGGCGAGATGGGACCATGGTCGGTGGGGAACTGGTAGTGGTTGCAGTAGGCCCGATGGTAGTTGTCTGAGATGTTTATTTGTGTTACAGATGGTGCAGTCGTTAATGAACTTTATTGCGTCTGCCCGCAAGGTTGGCCACCAGAAGCTGTTCTGAAGCAGGTGAACCGTGGCGCGATTCCCGGATGACCGGAGCTGAGTGCGGAGTGAACTTGCTTTAGCACTTTCTGACAGAGGTCCTGAGGTACAAACGTTTTGTTAGGAGGGCATTCGGGCGGAGGGGTCCTTTGTGAGTTGGCTTGGGTGAGCTCTGTCATGATGTCCCACTGAATCGGGCCACGATTAACGATTCAGGAAGCAGGGTTTCCTTGGGTTCAGTGGGCGCTATACCGTCGTGTTGGCGTGATAATGCGTCTGCCTTGGTGTTCTTGGAACCGGGACGATAGGTAACAGTGAAGTCAAATCGTGTGAAGAAGAGTGCCCACCTCGCTTGTCTGGGGTTCAGTCTCTTGGCAGACCTCAAGTATTCCAGGTTCTTGTGGTCCGTTAGAATCACGAAGGGATGTTTAGCTCCCTCCAGCCAATGACGCCACTCCTCCATAGCTGCTTTCATGGCCAACAGTTCCCGGTTTCCGGCGTCGTAGTTCTGCTCGGCTGGACTAAGTTTGCGGGAATAATAGGCGCACGGATAGAGCTTGAGTGGGGATCCGTGCGCTGTGAAAGAATAGCTCCAATGCCCGTATTAGATCGTCTACCTCAACTGTAAACGGGAGTTCAGGATTAGGGTGGTGGAGGATGGGAGCCGATGTGAAACGTGCCTTGAGTTCTGCGAAAGCCTCCTGTGCTGTAGTTGACCAGGTGAGGTGTGATGAGTTTCTTTTAGTCATAGAGGTTAAGGAGCGGCTACCGAGCTGAAATTCCTGATGAAGCGTCGGTAAAAGTTAGCAAATCCCAAGAAGCGCTGTAACTCCTTTAAGGTTACTGGCAGGGGCCAGTCTAGAACGGCCTTGACCTTCTTCTCGTCCATGGCGACTCCTCCTGGCTGATGATGTAGCCCAAAAAGGATGTGGAAGTCTGGTGAAATTCGCACTTCTCTGCTTTGGCGTATAGCTGGTGATCTATGAGTCGTTGCAATACTGTTCTCACATGTTGCACATGTTCTTCATAGGTGTGGGAATAGATGAGAATGTCATCAATGTACACAATTACCCAGCGATTCAGCATGTCCCGAAAGACGTCATTGATAAATGATTGAAACACGGAGGGACTATTAGACAGCCCGAAAGGCATAACCAGATACTCATAGTGCCCAGTGCTGGTAGAAAAGGCTGTCATCCATTCATCACCGTCCCGGATGCGAATGAGGTTGTAGGCGCTGCGGAGGTCCAGTTTGGAGAAGTACTTGGCTTGGCGGAGTTGTTCTAGGGCAGCTGGAACCAGCGGTAACGGATATCGAAACTTGACAGTGATGTCGTTGAGACCCGGTAGTCAATACAGGGGCGTAAACCACCGTCTTTCTTTTTAACAAAGAAGAAGCCCGCGGCTGCAGGTGATGTCGATGCTCTAATGAACCCCTTCGATAGTTCTTCCTCGATGTAGTTCTTCATGGCTTCTGATTCGGGTTGAGATAGGGAAAGATTCGGCCCTTGGGTGGCTTTGTACCTGGTAGCAGCTCGATGGCACAGTCGCTTGATCGGTGAGGGGTAGTTCCATCGCCTTGGTCTTGCTGAAAGCTTCGATGAGGTCAGAGTATTCAATGGGTAGAGTGGGGAAAAGAGCTGGCTCGTCCTTTACCGTAACGGCCTGAATGGAGAGTGAAGGGCTGCCCGTTAAGCAGTTGGAGTGGCATGACGGGTCCCATTTGATGATACGACCCTCCCTCCATGAGATGAGCGGGTTATGTTGCCGTAGCCAGGGAAGCCCAAGGATTACCGGGTTATGGGGTGATGTGATGACGTAGAAGCGAATTACCTCCGTGTGGCGGGTCGGTCTGGAGTCGGAGGTCCACGGTGGTGTGCAGGACCCTCCCATCGCCGAGAGGTCGTCCATCTAGCGCCTCCACCGCCAATTGAGAGTCACAGGTGATTAATGGAATTTGTTGTTGTTGGGCAAATTCATGAGACATAAAGTTGCCGGCTGCTCCGAGTCTAATAGTGCTGATGTGGTTGTATGATTGTCCTCTAGAGATAATACAATCGGCACTTTGATACAAGAACTGGAGTGGTGTGCTTGGATGCACGGACTCACCGAAGAGGGATTACGAGGAGGTGGTCTAGTGGGGCAGAACGCCCTTAGATGGCCAGGTTGACCACAATAGAGGCAGAGATGTTGGCGTATGCGGCGTTCACGTTCCTCGAGTCAGGTGAGTATATCCGAGCTGCATGGGTTCGGTTGGAGGCAGAGTCACGGGACATTGTGTGCTGGTGGGTCCCGTTCTGAGTGGGCGCCGTGATCGAATCAGATTGTCAAGCTGTATGGTGAGTTCGATGAATTGATTCAGCGATCTCCCTCATCTCGGCAGGCCAGTTCAGACTGTAATTCCAAGCTGAGTCCCTTGCGAAAGAGCAGTTTAAGCGTGCTCTCAACCCAGTCGGTTTGAGCTGCCAGAGTGCGAAATGTCAAGGCATATTCTGCTGCAGTATTTCCGCCCTGGTTCAATGCGAGTAGTCGGTCACCAGCTCTCATGCCTCCCTCCGGGTGTTCAAATACCTCCCGGAAGCGTTGTAGAAAGGCACCGAGCGAGGGAAAAGCCGTGCCATCCTCTCTCCAAACCGCTGTTACCCACTCTAACGCTCTGCCAGTGAGGAGAGAACATACCAGGAAATCTTGCTAGTGTCAGTGACATACATCGCTGGTTGTTGATCAATGAATAATGAACATTGCAGTAGAAATCCCTTACTCTTAGTGGGGTTACCGTCGAATTTATCAGGGAGAGCCAGGCGTGGGTTAACTGTGGGTGCGGTGGTGGAGAGGTGCCCATACCTGCGTTCGGCTGAGGAGGGGCTGAGTTCGGGCGACATCTGTAACCTCTGTAGCGTCCGGACGAGTTCCTCCGTTACCGTAGTTAGATGGGTTAGCTGCTGTTGATGAACGGCGAGCTGGTTTGCTTGAGTGGAGATCTCCGTGGACATTTGGACCAGAGCTGCTGGATCGCGAAGTGGCGAAGTCTTCTGTAATGAAGCACCCTGAGAGTGAGGATCCATTTGCAGTTTTATTACAATCTTGGTCGTACGAACAGGGTCAATCGCCAGCAAACACAACAGCAGGGATAAGGCAAATCGTAATCCAGGTACAGGCATGAGGTCAGGGCAGGCAGCAAGCTTACAAAAATCAGTCCAGTAAAGAATATAGTCCAGGGCAGGCAGCAAGAATCAAAACGGGAAAACAGTCCAGAGTATAACCACGATATGACAGACACGGGAGAAAACGCTCAGAATTGATCACCAGGGAATACAAGACTTCGCAAGGAGAGAAAGGGAGAGAGAGCCTAAATAGTCTATTAATGGGAGACAGGTGCAACGGTGATTGGAACCAGGTATGTGGGAGTTGTAGTCCAGGGCTTAATATTCAGGAGAGGGTTCCCTCTGGTGGTGAGCAGGAGGAACCGCGGGAGTCTCGTTTGTTACACTCACCCCCTTCCATAGACTTAATTAAGTAATTATGACCATTTCTGGAGGATGTCCTCTATCAGAGCTCTTGCAGCATGAACTGACATGTTGGCCACCCAATCAAAGGATCAGAGAATTAATCTAGCACTGCAGTGCATAAAATGTGGTGAGTAGTTTCCTCAAAGAGAGAGAAACACAATAGTTCAACAGTTTTGAACAAATACATTTATTCCAAAATTAAGGAGAAGCAAGAGAGAGCTAGCTATATTTCATAGTATAGTTTTTTTCAATTTCACTTAGCTAGAGTCTAAAGCAGCTAGCTAGTTTAGCCTACTCAAACACCCAGCTCAAACAAAGAGGGATGTTATGTTAGCTAGCTGGCTATGGCTATCCAACATTCAAACTCTTCCAAGTCAAGGTAAGCTTTTAATTTGATAAATATATTGCCACTGGGGCCCGCCGGTGTAACTGCTAAACTGCTTGTTGCTTAATGCACATTGTACTGCATGATTGTAGCGGGTTTACTAAGCGTTAGTTCTAGTAGCTATGTTGACTATGACTTGACAATGATGTAGGCTGTGTGTAGCGGTTAGCGGTCATGATATAAATGTTTGGCTTGGAAGGTTTTTTCGGCTGGTCACAGACAGCTGATGTGTTGTGCACTGAAGTCCCCCAGCAGAGGGGAAAAGGTGAGAGGAGGAGAGCGCGTAGATAGATGCGAGAAGGAATTATATATATATATATATATACAACAAGCTGTTTGTATGTGGCTGCTATGAAAGTGAACTGTGTTTGAGTGTGATCAGGGGTGTATTCATTGAGTCAATTTTGTTGAAAAACATTTCTTAAATGGAAGCAAACGTATCGAAACTGGAATAAACATACCTGAATTTGTCCAATAAAAACTATTGTTTGCAAATGTTGGACTGATGATTACACACTAGATCAGCTAGATGCAGGCAAGAGTGTGCAAGGCGGTATTGAATGTGGCACTGTCTGTCACCTTGATTACTCAAAATTCTCTCAACGTTGTGAACTTTCATTCATAGGCTAGGTTGTAACAACCTCATGTAGTAACCTCAACCTATCGATGTTACTTTGAGCTGGGTGAATGGAATATAAATGACAGTAATCCAATATACTGTAATAGAAATAAGGCCATGTTCATAAAAAAAAAAAAAATCTTAAACGGCACCGACCACCACTGAATGGTGTACCCCCGTCTGTACCCCCACACACTGACTCGGTACCGGTGCCCTCTGTATATAGCCTCATTATTGTTATTCTTTTTGTGTTACTTTTAGTATTACTTTTTATTTTAGTCTACTTGGTAAATATTTTCTTCTTCTTGAACTGCACTGTTGGTTAAGGGCTTGTAAGTAAGCATTTCACGGTAAAGTCTACACTTGTTGTATTCGGCACATGTGACAAATAACATTTTATTTGATTTTGATTTGATTTGAATCTGAGCTATCTGATTGCCCAGTGGTAGGCCTATAGTTGCACTTCATTTACTCTCTGGGCCTGCCTGGTAGGTGGAGTTATACCTTCAGACACATGAAATGGTTCAAAATGGGAACACTTTGTCTTCCCAGCACTAAGGCTGCTGAATGAAGTGCACCTACCAACAACAGCGGCAAACAAAAAAAATACATGAGAATGCAAGGCTTCATCGTGGTTCATTTTTTACAGAAAGAGATGGCAATCGACCGGTTGGTGACCGCTGTGCTAGATTACTGGGGATGGTGAATGGGGGTAATCCCATGACTCTGAGTCAGAAGGTTGTGTGTTCAATCCCAGTCGTTGTGTGTTCAATCCCAGAAGGTTGTGTGTTCAATCTCAAGCAATTTTTTAACCTTAACCCTTTACCTTAAACATTCGGAATGAGTGCCTAAACATAACCCTTAACTTTCAAATGTGACGTTTGGAGAACTTGGATGAACATCTAATTGTGCAGTGAGACTGAGAGCTTGTCACACACACACACACACGCTCTCCCTGCATATAATTATATTGAAACTAAGGTGTTAATTACAATGTCATATATTAATCATGGTTGTATAGCTCTTTTAATTACTGACGTTTTATTCAGATTAATTAATATATTTTCATCTGTCAGTTTGAGCCTGCTACTGCCCCAGCTGAAAACTCACAAAACTGAAAACTGCCATGAGATGATCACTGCTGATTTGCTATGCTGAGAGAGATGAACGTGTGTCTCTCGCTCCATTTATGTGTGTCTTTCTGTACTTGTGAGTTTGTGTCCACTACTATGGCCTTTGTGTTTGACAGTGTATTGATAAACATGGCCCACTCTACAGCAGCGTCCAGGTTGGAAGTTATCACAATGAGAGAATAGCTCATCTTCAGGAGGTGTGTTTGGTCCCTTTCTAAATCCTCCCTGAGCGTTGAGAATAGTGGTGCTGTGATGCTTGGTCCATACTGGGGATCAATGGTGATTATCACCAACACTTATCCTCTCTTCCCTTGTCTTCTCACTGACACACAGCAAATAATCATCTGCAGGTGTTTGAACAATAACACAGTGTAAATGAGCTAATTAAAATGATCCCTCCCTCCGTGTGGGTGGGTGGTAAGGTTAGGGATTAGTCAATGGGGAAAGTCAGGAATACTTCAATAGAGAAGCACAAAGCCAACCGTTCTGTGTTGTAATGATGCCATCTATCACCCCACTAGGGATATGGCATTTGTAAAATTGTTCTTAACGTTTTAACTGCATTTTTTTCATTGTTTAAACGATAAGAGAAAATCGTAAAATGACGTGAATTCACAATTCAGATATGATCCTGCCTATGACCACTAGGGGGCAATGCAGTTCAATCAATCTACTGCAGTTCTGGCTACTTACTAGACGGCGCTCGCCTTACTATTGTCGCCCACTCAGAAACGATGGTAGTTAATGCCGTTTTAGGTTCTCTGCTGTGTCCCTCTCCTCCACGTGTCAGTATATGGGACTTCATGTCCCACGTCTCATCAATGTGATGGCTTGTTGCAATGATGTACGACAGCATGTTCATAGACCTCCAACAGTCTGTTGTTAACGCCCTGTATGGTGTTTGAGGGCTTGCGCTTGCAGAGCAGTTTCTCCATCCAGGCCGTCAGGGTTTTTTGATATTGCATCTTGTAGTCTGATTCTAGATATGCGTTCAGGGCAGTGAAGCCGACATCCTCTACCATTGACAATGGCTGCATATCAGCTACAATCATTTCTCTAATCAGCACTGTGATTTTCTTACTCCGTCCCTTATCGCACTGCTGCCAGCAACGGGTTGAGTCACGGTGCCTCCCTTTCAGATGGTTACGCCTTCCACCTGTACTGCCACGGTGTGTATTTATTTCACCACCTTCTCATTTAACTTCTAAAAGTGGTGCCATACAGGACTTTGCTGATGTCACTTCCCTGTCTCAGTCTCTGCCATTTTCCAACTGTTAACGACGAGGATGTGAGTAGCGTTTTATATCCGTGGCAAATAACTAACGTTACAGCATTGTTGTATTAGGTACTTGTTGAAACATGTTCCCTTCATGATGATGATCGAGAACTGTTGGTAGTGATAGTTTTGTGATAACTGCACTGTGATCAAAATGTTGTATTTTTTTTACTATACTATATATAGTATATTAAATATATTACTATATATATTTCGGTAAGGGATTGTTTTTAATGTTAATGATCCCAATGTAATTTAAACTTTACACCCCTACACTCCACTCCTCCATCAGCCACACTGGAGCCATTAATGTACCATTTATTTATGGCTCTGTAAAAACATTAGAGAAGAGGAGAACAGTCTTACTGGCATGAGAACATGAGTTATGGGAAAGGGGGAAAGATTGGAAGGGAGAAAAGAGGGAGGCTGTTGTGCCATGTGGAACATACCAAACCATAGCATTCCTGTTTTCCTATTGAGGGAGTGAGTAGAGCAGTAACCCACAGTTCTGACCTCTACATTGGAGTGTGTAACATAGCATGAAATCTACAGCCATTTGCCTGTTCAACTCTATAGTTCTATCGTTGGACTGTGTAAGCTGTTCTAGTTGGGTTTTCCCAGGTTCAGGAAGCACAATGTTCTCTGACAGGGTTCTCTGGTTCTGTGGTAGCGACTAAAGGGAGGCCCCTCTCTCTCATTGTCCAGCTGGCAGGGGTGCTGTAGGGGGTTTGTGTGTTTGGTTGTGTTTGTGTCTGATTGTGTGTGTGTGTGTGTGTGTGTGTGTGTGTGTGTGTGTGTGTGTGTGTGTGTGTGTGTGTGTGTGTGTGTGTGTGTGTGTGTGTGTGTGTGTGTGTGTGTGTGTGTGTGTGTGTGTGTGAGAGAGAGCATGCATGCGTGTGTGTGTGTGTGTGAGCATGCATGCATGTGTGTGTGTGTGTGTGTTTTTGCACGCTCATGGGGCCAGAGCGAATCACCATGTGTGGACCCAGTAGGGGGACATTCCAGTTGCCCCATGCTTTCCTCAGCCCATTCATCCAGTGCTCAGCTTGACTGTAACAGTATTGTCCTCAGCTCCAGCCTCCTCCCTACTAGCCCCTAACCCATCAGCCCTACAGCCCATCAACCCTTCGGGCCTCCTCCCTACTCCCGCTAACCCAGCCATCAGTTCCCTGTCACCTCCCAGGGAAGGGGCTATGGTCTAGGAGAGAGGGGATGAGGAACGGGGAAGAGAGTGAGTGTGAGGAGGCCAGTCAAGTCTCTCTCCCAGGGCTAGGCCTCTCTCTGGTTATGTGGTGGTTGACATTGCAGCAGCATGTAGTGTGAGGTGTAGAGGAACACACATCTCCACTTAAGACCTTTTGTTGTGTTGAGTTGTTACTTGAACCTAACACTCTGATTCAGTTATATGTTGAATAGTTTGGTGGGGAGGAGGGTATAGTCTGGTTCGGGATAAAGGTTATTTGGATTTAAGTTTAGTGTTTTCTCCTCTCTCTGTCTCTGTCTCTGTCTCTGTCTGTCTGTCTGTCTGTCTGTCTGTCTCTCTCTCTCTCTCTCTCTCTCTCTCTCTCTCTCTCTCTCTCTCTCTGTCTCTCTCTCTCTCTCTCTCTCTCTCTCTCTCTCTGGCCTTTCTCTCCCAGTGAAAGGGCTGTTCATCACTATTCCAGGACGTAGCTGATTAAATGTGATTAAAGCCAATTCATCCATCAGAAGGCCTTTCACTCTGTCACTTCACTCTGTCATTACAGGGGGTCGCCGGGGGGACCGTGTGTGTGTGCGTGCGTCCGTGTTTGTGTGTCTGTACGTGTGCTTGTGCCCTCTCTTCAGATGTCTTTTAGCCTGTGATGGATGTTTCCAGACCATAGAGCCACTAATAAAGAGGTCCTCTACTCTCCCTATAAAGACTATAGCTCTAGGACCTCTCCTCTCCCTATACAGACTACAACTCTAGGACCTCTCCTCTCCCTATACAGACTACAACTCTAGGACCTCTCCTCACCCTATAAAGACTACAACTCTAGGACCTCTCCTCTCCCTATACAGACTACAACTCTAGGACCTCTCCTCCCCCTATACAGACTACAACTCTAGGACCTCTCCTGTCCCTATAAAGACTACAACTCTAGGACCTCTCCTCTCCCTATACAGACTACAACTCAAGGACCTCTCCTCTCCCTATAAAGACTACAACTTTAGGACCTCCTCTGTCTTTCCCTTTCCTCTCAATATTCTCTACCGCTTTCAGCCAAAGTGGTGGTTATGATGAATGATTAAATCTCTTTGTCTCATTAACTCTGAAACACTACTGAATGGAGACACAGTGGCTGGGGATGAGAGAGAAAGAGAGAGAGAGAGAGAGAGAGAGAGAGAGAGAGAGAGAGAGAGAGAGCGAGAGAGACTAGAATAGACGCTGTACTGAAGGTCTGTACTGAACACACGTAAAGGTAGGCCTACACTCACAGAAGGAGACTTATTGAAGAGCACTTAGCCTGTTTGTCTACCCCTGAATGAGCTTCATGTCTTTATTGTCCTAAAGCGAATGTTTCTTTGACCAATAATACATTATGAGCGTACGTGGGTGTGTGTTTACGAGCGTGTTGGTGTGATTAATGACACAGTGTGAACCTCACCACAACTGCAGTGATCTATCATGCTGAGATCCAGCTGATAGCTCCTGCCCTGAGGGGCCGTGTGTGTGTTTCTAACTACTGTAGGTGTGTTCACTGGTAGTAGATGAAATGAGAATTGATAGCGAAGCTATTGGGACCCTCCGTCAGTGTGTGTATACGTGTGTGTGTGTGTATCGATCCTGCCTTAGCAGAGGGGCCCACCAAAGGGATTTCACTGTGTCTGTCTCTGAGCTCCTCTCTGCTGCTTTAACAGATACATCAATACGACTAATACTGATGCTCAGCAGGCAGGAGACAGGGAGGAACACACAAACACACTGATAGACACCATGGTGTGTGAGAGTATAGTTATGTTGAATTCAGCTCCTAGTGTGTGATTTCTATTTCTTGTCTTTGAGGTACAGGAGACAAAGTGCAAGGTAGTTTACATTTCTTTCTCTCTCTCTCTATCTCTCTCTATATCTCTCAATCGCTTTATCGCTCTATCACTGTCGTGGCCCAGGAGGTTGGAGAGGCGTGTTGCTCCCTCCCAGTCCCCTCCTCCCCTGACAGATAGAAACACTGATAGGTCAATGTGGCTGTCACTGGGCTTGTCGCTATAGTGACAGATAGGAGTAGAGAGACAGGGACATATCTCTCTGAACCTACCTACTGTACACAACACACACGTACATACATACACACACACACATCTCTCTGATCTAAGACTATGTTGGGTTCCTTTTATTAAACACTGTGTTTGTGTGTTTTTGTAATCAGAATAAAGTAAGTACCTCATGTGTACATACAGTATACCGGGGCTGTCTGTGTATACAGTGAGTACACAGTGAGTAAGTACCTCATGTGTACATACAGTATACCGGGGCTGTCTGTGTATACAGTGAGTCAATGTATGGATGTTACAATTTATGAGTGAGTTGACAATTCAGATTCATATCAACTTTATTATCTCACCAGGGGAAATTAATTCGGTCATGTGCTTAAAAAGACCGGACATAAAACATAAAAACACAGAATAATACACAATAAAAAAAATGAAAGCGTGATAGCCCACATATTTACAGTGAAAGTGCAATATGCTGTACACTCAAGGGCCCAATAAACTATGCATGGTACAGCCTAATGGCCTTCGGAATAAAAGAGTGCCCATATATATCCGTTCTGATGTTATTTTGAAGAAGTCTCTGCTGTTATGACAGAGTTTTCAGTGAAGGGGATGGGTACTGTCCTGTAAAATGCATTCAAGTTTTTGGAGGTTGAGATTTGTTTACAGGCTGGTGGCTCATCCTTGGTCTATAGCAATTATCCTTCCTGCCGTCTTGATCAAGCGCTAAAGCATGACTTGGTCTTGCGCTCGCGTATTTCCAAACACACATATCAAACCAAAAGACAGCACACTCTGCAGGACAGATTTGTAAAACATCTGTAGGATATGGCGATCAACATTAACATTCTCTGTTGCAGTTTCTTTGCCTTTGCCAGGGCACAGTCATTGAATTTCAATGTATTGTCTATTTCTATTCCCAGGTATTTATGTGGTCACTCTAAGGACTGATCCCTGTTGATCTTAGTAGAGGATAGTGCATTTTTATTCCTTCCAACATCAATTTCCATCTCTTTTGTTTTCTTAACGTTTATTTCAAGAAAGCTATCTGCGCACCATTTCTCAGTAAAGACCTTCAAGAGAGGTTTGGTCTGGGTGGAGGAAACCCTATAACAGCAGTGTCATCTGCATATTCAAAGAATTTGTGGGCTGGGTCAGAGGCTTGACAATCGTTTGTGTACAGTGTGTACAGCACAGGAGGTTGGTGGCACCTTAATTGGGGAGGACGGGCTCGTGAAGCGGAATCAGTGGAATGGTATCGAATACATCAACCACATGGTTTGATGCCATTCCACCTGCTCCGTTCCAGCCGTTACTTTGAGCCAAGCTCCCCTCAGCAGCCTCCACTGGTGTACAGGATCGGTGAAAGTATGCAAACCTTGCGGGGCTCCTGTATTCACCGTTCTAGATGTGGAGATGGTGGAGTTAAACTTCACTTGTTGGGTATGGTTCACAAGGAATCTGTTAATCCACTTGATCAGTAGAGAGTTGACACCCAAATTCACAAGCTTATCCACCAGTTGGATGGTATTGTACACGCTACTGAAGTCAATGAATACAATTTTCACTTGGCTATTTTCCTTTTCTAAGTCATCGTAGATGCTGTTCATCATGACCAGTAACACATCATCAACGCCCCTGGAGGCACGATAGGCGAATTGGTTTGGATCTAGTTGGGATGAGACACCAGTGAGAAGATATTTTTGAGAAAAAACATTTCATAGATACATACTGTATGTCAGGGCTACAGGGCGTAAGTTGTTCTTTTCTTTTGGCCTGATGTTTTTAGGTACTGGGACAATCAGCAACTTTTTCCATAAGTTTGGAATTATCCCGCTGTCCAGTGACAGCTGGAACAGCTTCTGGAATGGTAGTGCGAGCTGGTCTGCGCATGTCCAGATTGCCTTGCTGCTGACGCCATCTGGACCATATGATTTTTGTGGGTTCACAAGTTAAAAGTGTTGCTTGACGTCATTCACAGAGATCTGTATATCAATAGCTGGTATGCTGTCTATACTGTCCATGGTCACTTTCTGCTGTGATGTAAAATCACACGTCAAACCTGCAATAGAAATTGTTCAAATAATTTCGTCATGCAATGTCTCTTTCATTTGTAATCTGAGATGGTTTGTAGCCCTTGCCAGGCTTTCCTGCTGTCATTGTCCCTAAAAAACGTTTTCTAATTCGTCTTTTCTAAGCTGCCTTGCACTGCTTGATCTTGCTTTTGAGTCTCCTCTGAAAATGTTTCCTTTCCTCTTTACTGCCACCTGATTTAAACACGTTTTCTGGTTGAGGAGCTCTGAGTCACCCACTGTTTATTATTGGGAAGATGGCGTCTTTCTTTTGGGAAGAACGAGATCCTGACAGAAACTGATGTACTGTACTCAGAGCCAGTATCCAGGTTGTCGGTGCTGTGGACTGGAAACAGTCCTGGAGGGCTTCAGTAGCTTCAGGAGTTCATTTTTTTGGCCTTCTCTCACTGCAGTTGCTGTTTGTAGACTGTGATGATCTGAACAATGTTATGATCTGAAACCTAGAGATTGGTTAGTGTCCTGGAGAAATAAGCAGCTGGGATGTCACCATAACAGAGGTCCAGACAGGCTTCACCTGGGATGTCACCATAACAGGGGTCCAGACAGGCTTCACCTGGGATGTCACCATAACAGGGGTCCAGACAGGCATAACCTGGGATGTCACCATAACAGGGGTCCAGACAGGCTTCACCTGGGATGTCACCATAACAGGGGTCCAGACAGGCTTCACCTGGGATGTTACCATAACAGAGGTCCAGACAGGCTTCACCCTGGGATGTTACCATAACAGAGGTCCAGACAGGCATCACCTGGGATGTTACCATAACGGAGGTCCAACAGGCTTCACCTGGGATGTCACCATAACAGGGGTCCAGACAGGCTTCACCTGGGATGTTACCATAACAGAGGTCCAGACAGGCTTCACCTGGGATGTTACCATAACGGAGGTCCAACAGGCTTCACCTGGGATGTCACCATAACAGGGGTCCAGACAGGCTTCACCTGGGATGTTACCATAACAGAGGTCCAGACAGGCTTCACCTGGGATGTTACCATAACGGAGGTCCAACAGGCTTCACCTGGGATGTCACCATAACAGGGGTCCAGACAGGCTTCACCTGGGATGTTACCATAACAGAGGTCCAGACAGGCTTCACCTGAGATGTTACCATAACGGAGGTCCAACAGGCTTAATTTCGGGTAGGACATATGAAAATATTGCTGGTACTGTATGATGGTAAATGTTCAGATAGACTACACATGTTGAAGTCTCCCATGATCAGCTTTACTGCTTCAGGTGACTCCGTCTCAGCCTGGGATACAAGGTCATGGATCATGTCGGCAGCTGTTTGGGTGTCAGCGGAGGGGGCTATATAAACAATATATTGTCGGACCTGATTTATTTCCCGTGGCAGGTATCACGTTGTGATATGGGCTGGATTGCAGCATTTCTCTTACCAGAGTGGGCACCCCTATTGATTTGGCCTGGGTGTGGGGTGCTCCCTACCCGGTATTGGACCCATTGCACCCCCCTTAAAGGCATTAAAAACCATTTAAACCTGTTCAATCACCAGGCGCACGGCTGGACAAAAGTTGAACATACTGCAATGACAGAGAAGTTTGGACTTTGTCGTTTTTTCAAAGATTTTCTAAAAACCTTCCAAAACCCCCCATTGGCAGAACCCGGGTGGGGGGTGCTCACTACCCAGGCATGGAGCCCTGGAACCCCCTTAAAGGCATTCAAAACTATTTTTAAAATCTGCGCCTGGTAACCCGTTCAATCACCAGGCGCACGGCTGGACTTGGGCACCGTTTTCCGAATTTAAAAAAAAAAGATAAAAAATACTGTTTCTGTCAATTTTAGCTCCACAACAGAGTCGGAGTCCTGTTCTGTGAGCCAGGTCTCAGATGGACAGATCAGGCAGGATTGTCAGTACAAAGAAAGGTATTGGGTACAAGCCCGTAGCTCGTCATGCTTGCAGCAAGGAAGCCTTCTCTTGGGAACATGGTGACTGTGGTATTCCATTGTAGTGTAAGCTTGCAGCAAAGGGTCGGAGGTTAAGCAGGACATCTTTTGTGTGTGATATCTGCGTCTCGTGGTCGCGCCATATCCATTCAGGGTTTAGGTTGATGGCTTGTTTGGTACATTTCACAAAACAACGGATTAAAACTAACAGCAACAGCCCTGCTATTTGCCTCATTGCTAGCCGTCTGATGTCATACCACTAAAAACTTGGTTGATTAAGGTGGATCGCAACCTTAAAACACTTTAAATAAACAAACAAACAAACGAGCACAAACGAGTCACTGCAAGAGCAGACGCCCTGAGTGAATTTATATTGTGTGCATCCGTGTTGCATAGATGTGTGTGAAGATAGGCCGGATACAGCGGGGTGAGGGGAAGGGGTGAGCATTGAGTGAAGGGAAGGGGTGAGGACGGGGTGAGGGGAAGGGGTGAGGACGGGGTGAGGGGAAGGGGTGAGGACGGGGTGAGGGGAAGGGGTGAGGACGGGGTAAGGTGAGGAGCGGGTAAGGTGAGAGGGTTGATGTGTTTACTGACCGTGCCACGATGTCTGGGCTATCTGTAGTGTCTGTCGGTACTTCACCTGCGCTGCTCTGTCTCCCTGACAGGATGCACACATGCGCACACACGCGCACACACACACACTGAGAGGGGAGATGAATAGGGCCAGCAGTAACACATGGAGCGACGCCCCGTAGAGTGTGTGTCAGAAGAGGAGTGATTTAGGAGGTTATGTATGGACCACTGCTGTGACACCTGCCTTAAGAATCTAACTATCTCACACACACACACACACACACCTCCTGTTACCATTCTGCTACTGCCTCTGACCCATAACCCCTGACCCTCAACCCCCAGCCCCTGCTTTTGTCAGAGGAGACCCTCTTTTACAATCCGCCATGCTGTAGACTTCAGGTTTGGCCGTAGGGACACAGCATATGGCAGTAGAGGAGTGTGGAATGTGTTGAGGGCTTGAGTAAGTGTGTGTGTGTGTGTGTGTGTGTCAGACTTTGCCGTTCCCCTCCCCAGTGCTGCGTTACCGTTCTCCCCCTGGTGACGTTAGTAAACCACGCGTCGCTACACTGAGGCCTCGGCTTTGCAAATAAAACTTTAACATGTAATTTAATGTCACCTTCCATATGGATGACTATTAGTCACATTCACTATGTGTGGGACTGGGACTACAGCATTAGAGCGGATCATTTCCATGTAAAAGGACCTATGAGCACAAATGTGAAGTTTATAGGAGCATATCAAATTGGTGTCAAATGAAAGCTAAGAGTTTATATTTTCAGGAAATGAAGGCATTAATGTTTTTTCAAACATTTTTTAAGAATAATCAAAGGCTTTGATTTCTGGTCACAGAGACAGAAAAGACAACAGAGGTTACCAAATCGGTGACAAAATAATCCGTAACAGAATGACAGCAGTTGAATTGGCCACAATTGGAAATCGTAGTAGTCACAAACCACAGTTGCAATAGATCACAGCACAGTACAGTAGAGCACAGTAGAGCACAGAAGAGCACAGATGAGTACAGTAGAGCACAGCACAGTACAGTAGAGTACAGTAGAGCACAGTACAGTAGAGTACAGTTGAGCACAGAAGAGTACAGTAGAGCACAGCACAGTACAGTAGAGTACAGTAGAGCACAGTAGAGTACAGTAGAGCACAGTACAGTAGAGCACAGTAGAGTACAGTAGAGCACAGAAGAGTACAGTAGAGTACAGTAGAGCACAATACAGTAGAGCAGAGTAGAGTACAGTAGAGCACAGAATAGTACAGTAGAGCACAGCACAGTACAGTAGAGTACAGTGGAGCACAGTAGAGTACAGTAGAGCACAGTAAAGTAGAGCACTGTAGAGTACAGTACAGTAAAGCACAGTAAAGAACCATACAGTAGAGCATAATAGAGAACAGTAGAGCACAGTAGAGTACAGTAGAGCACATCAGAGTACAGTAGAGTACAGTAGAGCACAGTAGAGTACAGTAGAGCACAGAAGAGTACAGTAGAGCACAGTACAGTAGAGAACAGTAGAGTACAGTAGAGCACAGCACAGTACAGTAGAGCACAGTAGAGTACATTACAGTATAGCACAGTAGAGTACAGTAGAGCACAGCACAGTACAGTAGAGCACAGTAGAGTACATTACAGTATAGCACAGTAGAGTACAGTAGAGCACAGTAGAGCACAGAAGAGTGCAGTTGAGCACAGAAGAGTACAGTAGAGCACAGCACAGTGCAGTAGAGTACAGTAGAGCACAGTAGAGTACAGTAGAGCACAGTACAGTAGAGCACAGTAGAGTACAGTAGAGCACAGAAGAGTACAGTAGAGCACAGTACAGTAGAGTACAGTGGAGCACAGTAGAGTACAGTAGAGCACAGTAAAGTAGAGCACTGTAGAGTACAGTACAGTAAAGCACAGTAAAGAACCATACAGTAGAGCATAATAGAGTACAGTAGAGCACAGCAGAGTACAGTAGAGTACAGTAGAGCACAGTAGAGTACAGTAGAGCACAGAAGAGTACAGTAGAGCAAAGTACAGTAGAGAACAGTAGAGTACAGTAGAGCACAGCACAGTACAGTAGATCACAGTAGAGTACAGTACAGTATAGCACAGTAGAGTACAGTAGAGCACAGTACAGTAGAGTACAGCACAGTACAGAAGGGCACAGTAGAGTACAGTACAGTATAGCACAGTAGAGTACAGTACAGTAGAGCACAGCAGAGTACAGTAAAGTATAGCACAGTAGAGTACAGTACAGTATAGCACAGTAGAGCACAGTACAGTAGAGCACAGCAGAGTACAGTAGAGCACAGTAGAGCACAGAAGAGTACAGTCGAGCACAGAAGAGTACAGTAGAGCACAGCACAGTACAGTAGAGTACAGTAGAGCACAGTAGAGTACAGTAGAGCACAGCAGAGTACAGTAGAGTACAGTAGAGCACAGTACAGTAGAGCACAGTAGAGTACAGTAGAGCACAGAAGGGTACAGTAGAGCACAGTACAGTAGAGCACAGTAGAGTACAGTAGAGTACAGTAGAGCACAGTAAAGTAGAGCATTGTAGAGTACAGTACAGTAAAGAACGGTACAGTAGAGCATAATAGAGAACAGTAGAGCACAGTAGAGTACAGTAGAGCACAGCAGAGTACAGTAGAGTACAGTAGAGCACAGTAGAGTACAGTAGAGCACAGAAGAGTACAGTAGAGCACAGTACAGTGGAGCACAGTAGAGTACAGTAGAGCACAGCACTGTACAGTAGAGCACAGTAGAGTACAGTACAGTATAGCACAGTAGAGTACAGTAGAGCACAGTACAGTAGAGCACAGTAGAGTACAGCACAGTACAGAAGGGCACAGTAGAGTACAGTACAGTATAGCACAGTAGAGTACAGTACAGTATAGCACAGTAGAGTACAGTACAGTATAGCACAGTAGAGTACAGTACAGTAGAGCACAGCAGAGTACAGTAAAGCACCGTACAGTAGAGCACAATAGAGGACAGTATAGCACAGTAGTGTACAGTACAGTATAGCACAGTAGAGCACAGCACAGTAGAGCACAGTATAGCACAGTAGAGCACAGCACAGTAGAGCACAGTAGAGCACAGCACAGTAGAGCACAGCAGATCAGAGCACGGTAGAGCACAACACAGTAGAGCACAGTAGAGCACAGCACAGCAGAGTAGAGTACAGTATAGCACAGTAGAGTACAGTACAGTTATGCACAGTATAGTACAGTACAGTTATGCACAGTATAGTACAGTACAGTTATGCACAGTAGAGTACAGTATAGCACAGTAGAGTACAGTACGGTAGAGCACAGTAGAGTACAGTACAGTAGAGAACAGTAGAGTACACTACTGTAGAGCACAGTAGAGTACAGTACAGCATAGTAGAGTACAGTAGAGCACAGTAGAGTACAGTACAGCATAGTAGAGTACAGTAGAGCACAGTAGAGTACAGTACAGTATAGCACATAATAGTACAGTACATTAGAGAAAAGCAGTGTACAGTACAGTAGAGAACAGTAGTGTACAGTACAGTAGAGAACAGTAGAGTATAGTACAGTAGAGAACAGTAGAGTACAGTACAGTAGGTCACACTAGAGTACAGTACAGTAGAGCACAGTAGGGTACAGTACAGTAGAGCACAGTAGTGTTCAGTACAATAGAGCACAGTAGAGTACAGTACAGTATAGCGCAGTAGGGTACAATACATTAGAGCACAGTAGATTACAGTACAGTGTAGCACAGTAGAGCACAGTAGAGTACAGTACAGTGTAGCATAGTAGAGTACAGTACAGTGTAGCACAGTAGAGTACAGTGCAGTAGGGCACAGTAGAGTACAGTACAGTAGAGCACAGTAGAGTACAGTAAAGTATAGCACAGTAGGGTACAGTACAGTATAGCACAGTAGTATACAGTACAGTAGAGCACAGTAGAATACAGTACAGTAGAGCACACTAGAGTACAGTACAGTAGAGCACAGTAGGGTACAGTACAGTGGAGCACACTAGAGTACAGTACAGTATAGCACAGTAGGGTACAAAACAGTATAGCACAGTAGTGTACAGTACAGTATAGCACATTAGAGTACAGTATAGCACAGTAGAGTATAGTACAGTATAGCACAGTAGTGTACAGTACATTATAGCACAGTAGAGTACAGTACAGTAGAGCACAGTAGAGTACAGTAAAGTATAGCACAGTAGTGTACAGTACAGTATAGCACAGTAGAGTACAGTACAGTAGAGCACAGTAGAGTACAGTACAGTAGAGCACAGTAGAGTACAGTAGAGCACAGTAGAGTACAGTACAGTAGAGCACAGTAGAGTACAGTACAGTAGAGCACAGTAGAGTACTGTACAGCATAGCACAGTAGAGTACAGTACAGCACAATAGAGTACAGTAAAGTATAGCACAGTAGAGTACAGTACAGTAGAGCACAGTATAGCACAGTAAAGTATAGCACAGTACTGTACAGTACAGCACAGTAGAGTACAGTAAAGTATAGCACAGTAGAGTACAGTACAGTAGAGCACAGTAGCGTACAGTAAAGTATAGCACATTAGAGTACAGTACAGTAGTTCACAGTAGAGTACAGTACAGTAGAGCACAGTAGAGTACAGTAAAGTATAGCACAGTAATGTACAGTACAGTAGAGCACAGTAGTGTACAGTACAGTATAGCACAGAGAGTACAGTACAGTATAGCACAGTAGTGTACAGTAAAGTATAGCACATTAGTGTACAGTACAGTAGAGCACAGTAGAGTACAGTATAGCACAGTAGAGTATAGTACAGAAAAGTAAAAAAATAGTATAGTTTAGTACAGTAGAGTTGAGTATAGTACAGTAGAGCACAGTAGAGCACAGTAGAGTATAGTACAGTAGAGCACAGTAGAGTAAAGTAAAGTATAGCACATTAGTGTACAGTACAGTAGAGCACAGTAGAGTACAGTACAGTAGAGCACAGTAGAGTATAGTACAGAAAAGTAAAAAAAGAGTATAGTTTAGTACAGTAGAGTTGAGTATAGTACAGTTGAATGTAGAGCACAGTAGAGTACATTACATTACAGTAGAGTTGAGTATAGTTTAGTACAGTAGAGTTGAGTATAGTTTAGTACATTAAAGTTGAGTATAGTACAGTTAAATGTAGAGCACGGTAGAGTACAGTACAGTAGATTTGAGTAGAGTTTAGTACAGTAGAGTTGAGTATAGTTTAGTACAGTAGAGTTGAGTATAGTTTAGTACAGTAGAGTTGAGTGGAGTTGAGTATAGTTTAGTACAGTAGAGTTGAGTATAGTTTAGTACAGTAGAGTTGAGTATAGTTTAGTACAGTCGAGTTGAGTATAGTTTAGTACAGTAGAGTTGAGTATAGTTTAGTACAGTAGAGTTGAGTATAGTTTAGTACAGTAGAGTTGAGTATAGTTTGGTACAGTAGAGTTGAGTATAGTTTAGTACAGTAGAGTTGAGTAGAGTTGAGTATAGTTTAGTACAGTAGAGTTGAGTATAGTTTAGTACAGTAGAGTTGAGTATAGTTTAGTACAGTCGAGTTGAGTATAGTTTAGTACAGTAGAGTTGAGTATAGTACAGTTACATGTAGGGGAGAGTGTGGTAAGTTGTTGAGCATTATCACTCCGTCAAGGGAAATATATAATTTTTTATAAAAATATCTAGATGATTTTGTGGCTGAGCTTTATATCTAATTATTTTTGATAAATTCAAATGTATGTTTTTCTGTATCGCAACAATGATAAATTCAAATGTATGCCAAACAATCTAGTTTTTAAATTGTATTTTTATGAGCGTTTATGTCCACTTGTTCTCATGTTGTCTTTGGTCTTCTTGGCTCCTTCTGCTTTGACTGTGCACCTTCCCATTTACACACGCACACCAAGCCCCAAACAAGCCCCCTTTCCCATTTACACACGCACACCAAGCCCCAAACAAGCCCCCTTTCCCATTTACACACGCACACCAAGCCCCAAACAAGCCCCCTTTCCCATTTACACACACACACCAAGCCCCAAACAAGCCCCCTTCCCATTTACACACGCACACCAAGCCCCAAACAAGCCCCCTTTCCCATTTACACACGCACACCAAGCCCCAAACAAGCCCTTCCCATTTACACATACACCAAGCCCCAAACAAGCCCCCCTTCCCATTTACACACGCACACCAAGCCCCAAACAAGCCCTTCCCATTTACACACGCACACCAAGCCCCAAACAAGCCCCCTTCCCATTTACACACACACACCAAGCCCCAAACAAGCCCCTTCCCATTTACACACGCACACCAAGCCCCAAACAAGACCCCCTTCCCATTTACACACACACACCAAGCCCCAAACAAGCCCCCTTCCCATTTACACACACACCAAGCCCCAAACAAGCCCCTTCCCATTTACACACACACCAAGCCCCAAACAAGCCCCCCCCCACCTGTTTTTTTATTTTGTATTATTTTATTTAACCTTTATTTAACTAGGCAAGTCAGGTTAAAAACTAGGCAAAAAGGGCATTTTCATAGACAGACTTGAAAGCCAGATCAGTGATTATTGCCACAAAGCAGGTCAAACTATTTTGATAAAATAATTCAATGACTGGGTCTTATGATTGTGGAAGGTTTTTATTTAGCCTAGATATAACTTCACCAGACCTGAATTCATTAGATTGTTGCAGACTGTTTTTAATGCAGTGGATTTGACCTTTAATTGTACAACAAAGCTTATTTAGAGAAACATTTTAACAATCGAGAGACAGTATATATTGTGAATCGACCATAAGTTAGAAAAATAGAGATGATTTTTAGGCCATATCACCCAGCCTTACATGTATTTCAGTATCCTTAGAAATATTCAGAGTTCATGTAAACATTACAGTTTTGAAAACATAGCTTGTCCAACAAAAGTGGTAACTTGGCACAACTTATCCCAGGTATGGGGTAAGTTGTGTCACGGGACAGAGTAAGTTAAGCTGCCCACAAATTTCTGTACGGATTTAAATATTACCAATATCTTTTTAAAACCATGTCTGCCATTATTTCCCAAACACAATTTAACACAATCACAATAACTGTTTTGTCTTTTAATCATTTATAGCAACAAACACTTTTTTTTATAGGCTTTTAACATAGGCCAGGCCCGGTTGTTACCTCCCATTCCAGCAATAATGCCTTGCATTACACCTGGGAAGAAAACATTTAAATTGGCTCAACTTTCCATTGGCTCAACTTACCCCATGGCCATTGGCTCAACTTACCCCATGGCCATTGGCTCAACAGTTTGACTATTAGCCCACACAGCTACAAGGATTCACTTTCATGCTAGGTTTAGGACCTCATATTGTAGCTTATAGAGACCCCAACTGATGTATAGAACACTCTTAAAAGTATCTACTTTGGTTTAGATGCAAGCATCATACATCTGGACCTAACTTGCTTACCACGTTTTCCATGTGGTTTCTTCCTTCACAGACTCCATGAAACATTTGGTCTAATGATACATTTTGTGTATGGTTTCCTAGAAATAAGGGTGGCTCAACTTACCCCACTCTCCCCTACTCTACTCTACTCTACTGGACTGTACTCTACTGTACTGAACTAAATTCTAATCTACTTTTACTTTACTGTGCTCTACTATACTATACTCAAATTGTCTTTACTTTACTTTACTGTACTCTACTTTTCTTTACTGTACTGAACCCTACTTTACTGTACTGTACTGTACTTTTCTTTTTTTACTGTAATCTACTTTTCTTTACTGTAATGTACGGAACTCTACTCTCCTCTCCTCTGATGCTCTACTCTACTCTACTCTGCTCTGATGTTCTGTTCTGCTCTACTCTACTCTGCTCTACTCTGATGCTGTGCTCTTTTCTACTCTACTCTGCTCTGATGCTCTACTCTACTCTGCTCTGATGCTCTACTCTACTCTGCTATACTCTGATGCTCTACTCTACTCTACTCTGCTCTGATGCTCTACTCTACTCTGCTATACTCTGATGCTCTACTCTACTCTGCTCGGATGCTCTACTCTACTCTACTCTGATGCTCTACTCTACTCTGCTATACTCTGACGCTGACCTCTACTCTACTCTGCTCTGCTCTGATGCTCTACTCTGCTCTACTTTACTCTGATCTGATACTCCACTCTGCTCGGATTCTCCACTCTACTCTGATGCTCTACTCTACTCTGCTATACTCTGATGCTGACCTCTACTCTACTCTGCTCTGCTCTGATGCTCTACTCTGCTCTACTTTACTCTGCTCGGATTCTCCACTCTGCTCGGATTCTCCACTCTGCTCGGATTCTCCACTCTGCTCTGATGCTCTACTCTACTCTGCTCTACTCTGTTCTACTATACACTACTCTGCTCTACTCTGATGCTCTACTCTGCTCTACTTTACCCTGCTCTGATGCTCCACTCTGCTCTGATGCTCTACTCTGCTCTACTCTACTCTACTCTACTCTGTTCTACTATACACTACTCTGCTCTACTCTGATACTCTGCTCTACTTTACTCTGCTCTGATGCTCCACTCTGCTCTGATGCTCTACTCTACTCTGATGCTCTACTCTACTCTGCTATACTCTGATGCTCTACTCTACTCTACTCTGCTCTGATGCTCTACTCTACTCTGCTATACTCTGATGCTCTACTCTACTCTGCTCTGATGCTCTACTCTACTCTACTCTGATGCTCTACTCTACTCTGCTATACTCTGATGCTGACCTCTACTCTACTCTGCTCTGCTCTGATGCTCTACTCTGCTCTACTTTACTCTGCTCTGATACTCCACTCTGCTCGGATTCTCCACTCTGCTCTGATGCTCTACTCTACTCTGCTCTACTCTGTTCTACTATACACTACTCTGCTCTACTCTGATGCTCTACTCTGCTCTACTTTACCCTGCTCTGATGCTCCACTCTGCTCTGATGCTCTACTCTACTCTACTCTGCTCTACTCTGTTCTACTATACACTACTCTGCTCTACTCTGATGCTCTACTCTGCTCTACGTTACTCTGCTCTGATGCTCCACTCTGCTCTGATGCTCTACTCTACTCTACTCTGCTCTACTCTACTCTGTTCTACTATACACTACTCTGCTCTACTCTGATGCTCTACTCTACTCTACTCTGCTCTACTCTGTTCTACTATACACTACTCTGCTCCACTCTAATGCTCTGCTGTACTCTACTCTGCTGTACTCTGATGCTGTGCTCTTCTCTACTCTGTTCTGATGCTCTACTCTACTCTGCTCTACTCTACTCTGTTCTACTATACACTACTCTGCTCTACGCTGATGCTCTACTCTACTCTACTCTGCTCTACTCTGTTCTACTATACACTACTCTGCTCTACTCTGATGCTCTACTCTACTCTGCTCTACTCTACTCTGCTCTACTATACACTACTCTGCTCTACTCTGATGCTCTACTCTGCTCTGATGCTCCACTCTGCTCTGATGATCTACTCTACTCTGCTCTACTCTACTCTACTCTACTCTGCTCTACTCTACTCTGCTCTGCTCTACTCTGTTCTACTATACACTACTCTGCTCTACTCTGATGCTCTACTCTGCTCTACTTTACTCTGCTCTGATGCTCTACTCTACTCTGTTCTACTATACACTACTCTGCTCCACTCTGATGCTCTGCTGTACTCTACTCTGCTCTACTCTACTCTGCACTGATGCTCTACTCTACTCTACTCTGCCATACTCTGTTCTTCTATACACTACTCTGCTCTACTCTGATGCTCTACTCTACTCTGCTCTACTCTGTTCTACTATACACTACTCTACTCTACTCTGATGCTCTACTCTACTCTGCTATACTCTGATGCTGACCTCTACTCTACTCTGCTCTGCTCTGATGCTCTACTCTGCTCTCCTTTACTCTGCTCTGATGCTCCACTCTGCTCTGATGCTCCACTCTGCTCTGATGCTCTACTCTACTCTGCTCTACTCTGTTCTACTATACACTACTCTGCTCTACTCTGATGCTCTACTCTGCTCTACTTTACCCTGCTCTGATGCTCCACTCTGCTCTGATGCTCTACTCTACTCTGCTCTACTCTACTCTGTTCTGCTATACACTACTCTGCTCTACTCGGATACTCTACTCTGCTCTACTTTACTCTGCTCTGATGCTCCACTCTGCTCTGATGCTCTACTCTACTCTACTCTGCTCTACTTTACTCTGTTCTACTATACACTACTCTGCTCTACTCTGATGCTCTACTCTGCTACGTTACTCTGCTCTGATGCTCCACTCTGCTCTGATGCTCTACTCTACTCTACTCTGCTCTACTCTACTCTGTTCTACTATACACTACTCTGCTCTATTCTGATGCTCTACTCTACTCTACTCTGCTCTACTCTGTTCTACTATACACTACTCTGCTCCACTCTAATGCTCTGCTGTACTCTACTCTGCTGTACTCTGATGCTGTGCTCTTCTCTACTCTGTTCTGATGCTCTACTCTACTCTGCTCTTCTCTACTCTGTTCTACTATACACTACTCTGCTCTACACTGATGCTCTACTCTACTCTGCTTTACTATGTTCTACTATACACTACTCTGCTCTACTCTGATGCTCTACTCTACTCTACTCTGCTCTACTCTACTCTGCTCTACTATACACTACTCTGCTCTACTCTGATGCTCTACTCTGCTCTGATGCTCCACTCTGCTCTGATGATCTACTCTACTCTGCTCTACTCTACTCTACTCTACTCTGCTCTGCTCTGCTCTGCTCTACTCTGCTCTGCTCTGCTCTGCTCTGCTCTACTCTGTTCTACTATACACTACTCTGCTCTACTCTGATGCTCTACTCTGCTCTACTTTACTCTGCTCTGATGCTCCACTCTGCTCTGATGCTCTACTCTACTCTACTCTGCTCTATTCTACTCTGTTCTACTATACACTACTCTGCTCTACTCTGATGCTCTACTCTACTCTACTCTACTCTACTCTGCTCTACTATACACTACTCTGCTCTACTCTGATGCTCTACTCTGCTCTGATGCTCCACTCTGCTCTGATGATCTACTCTACTCTGCTCTACTCTACTCTACTCTACTCTGCTCTACTCTACTCTGCTCTGCTCTACTCTGTTCTACTATACACTACTCTGCTCTACTCTGATGCTCTACTCTGCTCTACTTTACTCTGCTCTGATGCTCTACTCTACTCTGTTCTACTATACACTACTCTGCTCCACTCTGATGCTCTGCTGTACTCTACTCTGCTCTACTCTACTCTGCACTGATGCTCTACTCTACTCTACTCTGCCATACTCTGTTCTTCTATACACTACTCTGCTCTACTCTGATGCTCTACTCTACTCTGCTCTACTCTGTTCTACTATACACTACTCTACTCTACTCTGATGCTCTACTCTACTCTGCTATACTCTGATGCTGACCTCTACTCTACTCTGCTCTGCTCTGATGCTCTACTCTGCTCTCCTTTACTCTGCTCTGATGCTCCACTCTGCTCTGATGCTCCACTCTGCTCTGATGCTCTACTCTACTCTGCTCTACTCTGTTCTACTATACACTACTCTGCTCTACTCTGATGCTCTACTCTGCTCTACTTTACCCTGCTCTGATGCTCCACTCTGCTCTGATGCTCTACTCTACTCTGCTCTACTCTACTCTGTTCTGCTATACACTACTCTGCTCTACTCGGATACTCTACTCTGCTCTACTTTACTCTGCTCTGATGCTCCACTCTGCTCTGATGCTCTACTCTACTCTACTCTGCTCTACTTTACTCTGTTCTACTATACACTACTCTGCTCTACTCTGATGCTCTACTCTGCTACGTTACTCTGCTCTGATGCTCCACTCTGCTCTGATGCTCTACTCTACTCTACTCTGCTCTACTCTACTCTGTTCTACTATACACTACTCTGCTCTATTCTGATGCTCTACTCTACTCTACTCTGCTCTACTCTGTTCTACTATACACTACTCTGCTCCACTCTAATGCTCTGCTGTACTCTACTCTGCTGTACTCTGATGCTGTGCTCTTCTCTACTCTGTTCTGATGCTCTACTCTACTCTGCTCTTCTCTACTCTGTTCTACTATACACTACTCTGCTCTACACTGATGCTCTACTCTACTCTGCTCTACTATGTTCTACTATACACTACTCTGCTCTACTCTGATGCTCTACTCTACTCTACTCTGCTCTACTCTACTCTGCTCTACTATACACTACTCTGCTCTACTCTGATGCTCTACTCTGCTCTGATGCTCCACTCTGCTCTGATGATCTACTCTACTCTGCTCTACTCTACTCTACTCTACTCTGCTCTGCTCTGCTCTACTCTGCTCTGCTCTGCTCTGCTCTGCTCTGCTCTACTCTGTTCTACTATACACTACTCTGCTCTACTCTGATGCTCTACTCTGCTCTACTTTACTCTGCTCTGATGCTCCACTCTGCTCTGATGCTCTACTCTACTCTACTCTGCTCTATTCTACTCTGTTCTACTATACACTACTCTGCTCTACTCTGATGCTCTACTCTACTCTACTCTACTCTACTCTAATGCTCTGCTGTACTCTACTCTACTCTGCTCTACTCTGATGCTGTGCTCTTCTCTACTCTACTCTGCTCTGCTCTGATGCTCTACTCAACTCTGCTCTGATGCTCTACTCTACTCTACTCTGCTCTGATGCTCTACTCTGCTATACGCTGATGCTCTACTCTATTCTACTCTGATGCTCTACTCTACTCTGCTATACTCTGATGCTGAGCTCTACTCTACTCTGCTCTGCTCTGATGCTCTACTCTGCTCTACTTTACTCTGCTCTGATGCTCCACTCTGCTCTGATGCTCCACTCTGCTCTGATGCTCTACTCTACTCTGCTCTACTCTGTTCTACTATACACTACTCTGCTCTACTCTGATTCTCTACTCTGCTCTACTTTACACTGCTCTGATGCTCCACTCTGCTCTGATGCTCCACTCTGCTCTGATGCTCTACTCTACTCTACTCTACTCTACTCTACTCTACTCTACTCTACTCTGTTCTACTATACACTACTCTGCTCTACTCTGTTCTACTATACACTACTCTACTCTACTCTGATGCTCTACTCTACTTTACTCTACTCTGATGCTCCACTCTGCTCTTATGCTCTACTCTGCTCTATTCTACTCTACTCTACACTACTCTACTCTACACTACTCTGCTCTACTCTGATGCTCTACTCTGCTCTATTCTACTCTACTCTACACTACTCTACTCTACTCTACACTACTCTGCTCTACTCTGATGCTCTACTCTGCTCTACTTTACTCTTCTCTGATGCTCTACTCTGCTCTGCTCTACTCTACTCTACTCTGCTCTGCTCTACTCTACTCTGCTCCACTCTTCTCTACTGTGCTGTTCAAACTTGTGAAACATAGAGGTCTATGATTGGTACAGATTTGGTCCCCTTTGGACCAACCAAATTTGGTCTTGTTTGGGGGCGGAGCTCATTAGGATAATAGCCAGTGTGTAGAATAATACCCAATAATGCAAAGGAGGATAGTACATGTGTTGACCTTTGTGTACCTATTCAGGATACATCACCATGAAGAGAATGATATTAATAAATATGCATTTCTATACAGTACAGATCAACAACCCATGATGTCATTCTGTTTTCATCATTCTCAGCATATATGTGTATGGTTAAACTTTGCAATCAATGTGTTTTGCTTACATTTTGAAGTGAAAAAGTGAGTCTTAGAGACTCAGCGTCACTCTGTTACCGTGGAATTGCCTTGTAGTCAAACTCGGAACAGTTCCCGTAGTGTTTGGCTGGTTTGACTGTTTTATAAAGACTGAGGACAGGGGTGTGGAAATGGGCCATCCTCTTTGTGTGTGTGTGTGTGTGTGTGTGTGTGTGTGTGTGTGTCCTAGCTGATGCTGTTGTTTTAGCTGACCTATTTCTGCCCAGTCTTAAAGAGGACATTTCCCTTCCTCTCACTGGTGCTGGTCATCAACACTATCCCTCCGTTGGGGCTGCACACACGCCTGCACAAATATACCACATACATGCCCAACTCTACTGTATGTTGAATGATGCATTATAAGTCTAAATAACTACTATCTCTCTCTGCCTGTCCCATTTCTCCTCTCTCTGTCTGTCCCATTTCTTCTTTCTCTCTGCCTGTCCCATTTTTCCTGTCTCTCTGCCTGTCCCATTTTTCCTCTCTCTGCCTGTCCCATTTTTCCTCTCTCTGCCTGTCCCATTTTTCTCTCTCTCTCTCTCTCTCTCTCTCTCTCTCTCTCTCTCTCTCTCTCTCTCTCTCTCTCTCTCTCTCTCTCTCTCTGTCCTGACGGAGATACAGAGAACAGTGGAATATTGGCCATTGGCTGATCTTCCTCTGTGAATCCCTCTGTCCCTACGGCACATCAGAAATTTGTCGCTTCAATCTTTATGTCCCTTTATAGTCATGGAAATGGCCATATGGCCACCAATGGCCAATGTTCCCACACAGGAACGCAAAGACAGGCTGGCAGTAAATCACGCAGGCCCAGGATCTGTCTCTACCCCTCTCTGTGTGTAGGGACAGAGGGATTCACCACTGCATCCCAGAGACGGGCATTCACCTCTCTACAATAGCCTTGAGAAGAGGAGAATGGGATGGAATGGGGTTTATGGCTGGTGTTTATATGTGTTATATGATTCTCTGTCCCCCATCCTACATCCCCCCTCTGCCTCGTCTGTCCAACACATAGATTTATCAGAACTGAAACAAATGAACAAAGAAAGAGGCTGAGACAAAGAAATATGGAGAGTGAAAAAGACAGAGACCGACAGAGACAGACAGAGACAGACAGATAGACAGAGACAGACAGAGACAGACAGATAGACAGAGACAGACAGAGACAGACAGATAGACAGAGACAGACAGAGACAGACAGATAGACAGAGACAGAGACAGACAGAGACAGACAGATAGACACAGACAGAGACAGACAGAGACAGACAGATAGACACAGACAGATAGACAGAGACAGAGACAGACAGAGACAGACAGATAGACACAGACAGAGACAGACAGAGACAGACAGAGACAGACAGAGACAGACAGATAGACACAGACAGACAGATAGACACAGACAGAGACAGACAGAGACAGACAGAGACAGACAGATAGACACAGACAGAGACAGACAGATAGACACAGACAGATAGAGACAGACAGATAGACACAGACAGAGACAGACAGAGACAGACAGATAGACACAGACAGAGACAGATAGAGACAGACAGATAGACACAGACAGAGACAGACAGAGACAGACAGATAGACACAGACACAGACACAGACAGAGACAGACAGAGCGTATGGGAATCATATTCCAACAGGTTTTAGACATTATGCTAATAGGCTTAGTTGCCTCCAGGCACCTCATCCCCCTCTTCCCCTCCTTTAATGTTCCCTTCTTCTTCTTGTTTAATTCTGTCTTTCTGGGTGGTTGGAGGCAGAGGAATGGGAGCTTATTGAGGGATTCAAAGTGGCAATGCTCTTGATTCTATCAATTACCGCTGTGTGGGTGGGGCGGCGTGATGTCCTGGATTCTCTCAGTGACCCGGCTGAGAGAATCCAGGAGGATGTGGGGAAAGGTTATTGCATCCTCTGTGGATGCGGCAAGGATATGATCCATGGCAGTGTGTGTGTGTGTGAGAGAGGTTGGCATATTTACCCTGTCTCAGTTTTATAGCTTTCCACAAAGAGCCAGCTGTGGCTATAGAGCCTGCAGAGCAGAGCGACTGTGGTGCCATATTCTAAGAGCCAGGCATTCCGTGAGAGCCTCGACAACATTTATTTTCTAACAGTTTTATGAATGCAGAAAACAGTTAGGCACTCACACTCACACTCACCCTCTCCATTCACCCTCAAACCAAAATCCTCCCCTCCCCCACACTCTCTCTCTCCTCACCTAGGGGTGATGTTGAGATCTCAGCGGCCCTGTGTGTTAGCTGTACAGAGGCAGTGTGTTAGCTGTACAGAGGCAGTGTGTTAGCTGTACACAGGCAGTGTGTTAGCTGTACACAGGCAGTGTGTTAGCTGTACAGAGGCAGTGTGTTAGCTGTACAGAGGCAGTGTGTTAGCTGTACACAGGCAGTGTGTTAGCTGTACAGAGGCAGTGTGTTAGCTGTACACAGGCAGTGTGTTAGCTGTACAGAGGCAGTGTGTTAGCTGTACAGAGGCAGTGTGTTAGCTGTACACAGGCAGTGTGTTAGCTGTACACAGGCAGTGTGTTAGCTGTACACAGGCAGTGTGTTAGCTGTACAGAGGCAGTGTGTTAGCTGTACACAGGCAGTGTGTTAGCTGTACAGAGGCAGTGTGTTAGCTGTACAGAGGCAGTGTGTTAGCTGTACAGAGGCAGTGTGTTAGCTGGACAGAGGCAGTGTGTTAGCTGTACAGAGGCAGTGTGTTAGCTGTACACAGGCAGTGTGTTAGCTGTACAGAGACAGTGTGTTAGCTGGACAGAGGCAGTGTGTTAGCTGTACAGAGGCAGTGTGTTAGCTGTACACAGGCAGTGTGTTAGCTGTACACAGGCAGTGTGTTAGCTGTACAGAGGCAGTGTGTTAGCTGTACACAGGCAGTGTGTTAGCTGGACAGAGGCAGTGTGTTAGCTGGACAGAGGTAGTGTGTTAACTGTTGTGTGTGAGCTGTGTTGAGGCAGATTGGTGTTTGTGTTGTTAACTGCAGGGTAATGGCGCTGGAGAGGCCCTCAATCCAGCTCTATTCATCCCTTACCGCTTTCTAAGAGCCTCTTCAGATGCACCGCAGCACAGTTGGTGTGTGTGTGTGTGTGTGTGTGTAACCCTGGCACTCCACAGCCTAATTAAGTGATCTGATCCAGACCTGATTTGAATCACAAAAGACCCTGATGAGGGAGGGGGATGAGAGGAGGAGAGGAAGAGAGGAAGAGGGTTTGGGTCTACAGTAGCAGCATTGTAGCAGGCAGGAAACACATGTTTGGTAGAGTAAACAGTCCCCAGTGTTCAGTACACATTACCATGCTAATATAGCTGACACACAACAGGGACCCTAGCTGTGGGAAGGGGGGGCTTTGGCATCCCCTGCCTCTCTATCTCTCTCTCCTTCAGAAGCTCCTGCCATCTCTAACTCTGATCAGTGACCCTCCCCCAGGAACACTGATCCAATCTGTCTCTGCTGAGGCGTGGGAGCGAGGTAGGGAGGGACAGGAAGAAAGGAGGGAGGGAGAGGAGGAGGGAAGGACGGAAGAGGTGGTAATAGTTGCTGTGACCTTGTAGACTAGGAGGGAGTAGGTCTCTGAAGCAGGAAATCATTTGTTTAGTCCACACTCTGTTTGTGCTCTGTTTAAATCGAATCAAACGTTGTTTGTCACATGCGCCGAATATAACATGTGTAGATCTTACCGTGAAATGCTTACTTACAAGCCCTTAACCAACAGTGCAGTTAAGAGTTTACTAAAACCGTGTGTGTACCGGTACCCCAGACGAAAGGAGACGATCAGCAGACTATACTTAATAATAGGTATTGTGTGGCTTGGGCCTCTATCGATTACTGTCCGAATATGTCACTGGTTCTCTGTACAGTCTTCTATACAGATGGCCAATGCAGCTTTACACATCACCTGTCATATCATATGGCTGACACAAGCACACAGGGATGAGAGTGTAGACACGGGTGTGTGTGTGTGTGTGTGTGAGTCTAGCCTGCCTCAGGGGACTAGATATTCTATCTGGTCCTGAGAGCAGGAGACAGGGATAGTGTAACAGAGGTAATTAGTTCTAACAGGCCTGCTGAACGGATGCACTTGTCCACAATAACCCCCCAGTCACTGACAGCTCTGTCTGGATGTGTTTCTCTCCCTCTCTCCTTTGTGTCTCTCTCCTCCACTCTCTCTTCTGTCCTTCCCCCTCTCTCTCTACTTTCCTCTCCTTTCTCCCCCTCTCTCTCCTCTGTTTCAGTCTCTGTCTCTCATATCCTCTCACATGGATAAAAGTGCAGTTAAAAGGGCAGAGCGGATATGAGATAAGTGTCCAACGTGTCTGAGGTGAAGAGGTTTTTGGTGGGAGGCCTGGGAGGCCTGGGAATCAGGACTGGGAATCATGGATACGCCTACACAGCCTACACACACACAGATAAATGCATGTCCCACACACAGATAAAGACACACACTTGAACGTAGGCACACACACACTCGCTAATCCTCACACTGTCTCTCTCTCGCTCTCTCTTTTCTGTCATGTAATACCCGGATCTGAGATGTGATATTCTCATCATAATCTGATACGACACTGTCTGTAATACTTAGTTTTGGCAACACTTTACAGAGATCTTGACAAAATTGACTGAGGCCTGCTGAATTCTCAGTCTGACAAACAAAAACAAAATTGAGTGATTTTAGCATATTTTGTAGATTTCATTTAGGGGTTTATTCTTTGTTGTGGTGTTTAAAAAAATATATATAATAATTTGGATGCCCATTAGCTGACGCCATGACGACACCTAGTCTTTCTGGGGTCCGACACAACGAAAAATACATTATAGACAAAAATACTTCACAATTTACATACATTTAAAAAACATTAACAAGCAGACATTACAGTAGACATTACAGATATTAAAAGTATCTGAAAGGTAATATTTAACAGTAAATACATTTAACAGTCAATACTACAGTATATGCTGTTTGTGTGTATATGCGGACTGTGCTCACTGAGTGGTTATCCCATTTGGGAACAATGTCAGCTGTTTGGCCGAGGAAACTCAGCGTCGAATTTGATTTCCTGTAACATCCACCAATCAGAGCAGTCGATATTAGTCAGGGTGTTTCTGGCTGTCGCTGCAGGGGCCCCCAGGGACCTCACAGTAATCTAAACCACATCACTCGGACACACGCACACACACACACACCTCTCAGACAGTGGGGCCATTCAGAGCAGACAGTAGTTAATTGAACTCTGTCATGAGTAAACCTTGAGGAGCTGTACGGTAAGTGAGAAACGTAGCTGCAGGTTCTAGTGATGCTGTCCACCAGTCGTATCAGACCTTTATACTGCTGACTATGGACTTGTCTACCTCTGTATGTGTTACTGTTATGTCCATAAGCAGCTAGAACTGAACTGAGTGCTGCCTGCCTGCTGACTTTCTAAAATAATATAATTACAGCAGTGTAGCGTGCACACACACACACTAACACTCACACACACACACACACACACACACACACACACACACACACACACACACACACACACACACACACACACACACACACACACACACCGTACAGAGTCTGGGCTATAAAGTGGAGTTAAACGGCTCTGAGAGAATCTCCTTGCTGACTTAAAAGCTTTGCTTCTCAGCATGGATCAGATGACACTTATTAGACCTGAAATAAGAGAGGGAAGGAGGAGGAGGAGGAGGAGGAGAGTAGGAGAGGATATAAGGAATATGTGTGATTCTCCTGTAATCATCTCTACAGTATGTTGGTGATTAGGTGATTCTCCTGTAATCATCTCTACAGTATGTTGGTGATTAGGTGATTCTCCTGTAATCATCTCTACAGTATGTTGGTGATTAGGTGATTCTCCTGTAATCATCTCTACAGTATGTTGGTGATTAGGTGATTCTCCTGTAATCATCTCTACAGTATGTTGGTGATTAGGTGATTCTCCTGTAATCATCTCTACAGTATGTAGGTGATTAGGTGATTATCCTGTAATCATCTCTACAGTATGTTGGTGATTAGGTGATTCTCCCATTTATTTGGAGTAGAACAGGATTATGGTTTATGGTTTGTCCTCAGAGCATGCGCAGACCAGCTGGCTGGTGTGTTTACGGACATATTCAATCAGTCCCTATCCCAGTCTGCTGTTCCCACATGCTTCAAGAGGGCCACCATTGTTCCTGTTCCCAAGAAAGCTAAGGTGACTGAGCTAAATGACTATCGCCCCGTAGCACTCACTTCCGTCATCATGAAGTGCTTTGAGAGATTAGTCAAGGATCATATCACCTCCATCCTGCCAGACACCCTGGACCCACTCCAATTTGCTTACCGTCCCAATAGGTCCACAGACGACGCAATCGCAATCACACTGCATACTGCCCTGCCCTAACCCATCTGGCCCCACAAGGGTGCGTTCTCAGCCCTCTCCTGTACTCCCTGTTTACCCATGACTGCGTGGCCAAGCACGCATCCAACTCAATCATCAAGTTTGCTGACGACACTACAGTGGTAGGCTTGATTACCAACAACGACGAGACGGCCTACAGAGAGGAGGTGAGGGCCCTCGGAGTGTGGTGTCAGGAAAATAACCTCTCACTCAATGTCAGCAAAACAAAGGAGATGATCGTGGACTTCAGGAAACAGGAGAGGGAGCACCCCCCTATCCACATCGAGGGGACAGTAGTGGAGAAGGTGGAAAGTTTTAAGTTCCTCGGCGTACACATCACGGACAAACTGAATTGGTCCACCCACACAGACAGCGTGGTGAAGAAGGCGCAACAGCGCCTCTTCAACCTCAGGAGGCTGAAGAAATTCGGCTTGTCACCAAAATCACTCACAAACTTTTACAGATGCACAATCGAGAGCATCCTGTCGGGCTGTATCACCGCCTGGTACGGCAACTGCTCCGCCCACAACCGAAAGGCTCTCCAGAGGGTAGTGAGGACTGCACAACGCATCACCGGGGTTAAACTACCTGCCCTCCAGGACACCTACACCACCCGATGTCACAGAAAGGCCAAAGATCATCAAGGACAACAACCACCCGAGCCACTGCCTGTTCACCCCGCTTATCATCCAGAAGGCGAGGTCAGTACAGGTGCATCAAAGCTGGGACCGAGAGACTGAAAAACAGCTTCTACCTCAAGGCCATCAGACTGTTAAACAGCCATCACTAACATTGAGTGGCTGCTGCCAACATACTGACTTAAATCTCTAGCCACTTAAAACATAGGAATTGGATGTAACAAATGTATCACTAGCCACTTTAAACAATTTTGTATATAATGTTTACGTATCCAACATACTCATATCAAATGTATACACTGTACTCTAAACCATCTACTGTATCTTGCCTATGCCGTTCGGCCATCGACCCAAATCTCTAGCCACTTTAATAATTATAATTGGATGAAATAATGTATCACTAGCCACTTTAAACAATGCCATTTATATAATGTTTACATATCCTACATTACTCATCTCATATGTATATACTGTACTCCATACCATCTACTGCATCTTGCCTATGCCGGTCAGCCATCGCTCATCCATATATTTATATGTACATACTCGTATTCATTCCTTTACTCTTGTGTGTATAAGGTAGTTGTTGTGAATTTGTTAGATTACTTGTTAGATACTACTGCATGGTCGGAACTAGAAGCACAAGCATTTCGCTACACTCGCATTAACATCTGCTAACCATGTGTATGTGACAAATAAAATTTGATTTGATTTGATTTGGTTTAGTTTATTAGGATCCCCATTAGCTACTTCACATGCAGCAGCTACTCTTCCTGGGGTCCACATAAAACATACACATACATGACAAAGTGCAGAACAGTTATAGACAAAAAATATATTTACTCATTCAAGGGTTTTTCTTAATTTTTACTATTTTCTACATTGTAGAATAATAGTGAAGACATCAAAACTATGAAATAACACATGGAATCATGTAGTAACCAAAAAAAGTGTTAAACACATTAAAATATATTTTATGTTTGAGATTCTTTGAAGTAGCCACCCTTTGCCTTGATGACAGCTTTGCACACTCTTGGCATTCTCTCAACCAACTTCACCTGGAATGCTTTTCCAACAGTCTGGAAGGAGTACTGACTTGACTGGTACTATATACGTATATATATATCATAAAAAAAAATCTATATTGGAAAGACACCAAGAGACAACCAAAATACAATTTACACACTATTTATACATATTCATATTATTTTATACAGTTAAATGATATCTTTAGAAAGAGGAGAGGCGCTGTTTTTTAAAGCTAAACTTGCTTTTCTCTGAATAATCTCTGGTGGCAGAGCATTCCATGATGACATGGCTCTATACGTAACTCAGGGACGCATTAAATCTAGTTTTTGGTTTGGGTACAGCGAAGAAACCCATAGTGGCATGTCTGGTGGGGTATGTATGTCTATTTAAAATGTCTGAAGATACAATTATACAAGTGGTTAGACATTTTCAACACACAAATGTTAAAAAAAAAACATGAAAGACTATCATGCATGTTGTTGATGTTAGTTCTATGTGTGCAGTGAATGACGAATACTAGTTACTCAGCCTTCCCTCCATTTAACAGCTGCATTTCCATATTTTATACTTGGTCTTGGATGGGTCTGAGAGAGAGGGAGAGAGGCATTGGTGAAACATACAGTTCTTTCATTTTGTATTCTTCCCTCCCATTACCACTTGGTATAGATTTGTTGGGGGGTTGTGTGTGTTTGTGTGTGTGTGTGTGTGTGGCTGTGGGTTCATATACTCACAGTCATAAGAGAAGATTAAAGTAATTAATCTAGCATGTATAGTAATAAAACATTTGATTGGAAAAAGCCCTCCCCCCTCCCTCCCCATCTTCCGTCTTTCGTTTCCTGTTGTCCTGTCTCTCTCTATCTTTACGTGTCTTTAGTTTCCTGTTGTCCTGTCTCTCTCCATCTTTACGTGTCTTTCGTTTCCTGTTGTCCTGTCTCTCTCCATCTTTACGTGTCTTTAGTTTCCTGTTGTCCTGTCTCTCTCCATCTGTATGTGTCTTTAGTTTCCTGTTGTCCTGTCTCTCTCCATCTTTACGTGTCTTTAGTTTCCTGTTGTCCTGTCTCTCTCCATCTTTACGTGTCTTTAGTTTCCTGTTGTCCTGTCTCTCTCCATCTTTACGTGTCTTTAGTTTCCTGTTGTCCTATCTCTCTCCATCTTTACGTGTCTTTCGTTTCCTGTTGTCCTGTCTCTCTCCATCTTTACGTGTCTTTAGTTTCCTGTTGTCCTGTCTCTCTCCATCTTTGTGTCTTTAGTTTCCTGTTGTCCTGTCTCTCTCCATCTTTACGTGTCTTTCGTTTCTTGTTGTCCTGTCTCTCTTCATGTGTCTTTAGTTTCCTGTTGTCCTGTCTCTCTCCATCTTTACGTGTCTTTAGTTTCCTGTTGTCCTATCTCTCTCCATCTTTACGTGTCTTTCGTTTCCTGTTGTCCTGTCTCTCTCCATCTTTACGTGTCTTTAGTTTCCTGTTGTCCTGTCTCTCTCCATCTTTGTGTCTTTAGTTTCCTGTTGTCCTGTCTCTCTCCATCTGTATGTGTCTTTAGTTTCCTGTTGTCCTGTCTCTCTCCATCTGTATGTGTCTTTAGTTTCCTGTTGTCCTGTCTCTCTCCATCTTTACGTGTCTTTAGTTTCCTGTTGTCCTGTCTCTCTCCATCTTTACGTGTCTTTAGTTTCCTGTTGTCCTATCTCTCTCCATCTTTACGTGTCTTTCGTTTCCTGTTGTCCTGTCTCTCTCCATCTTTACGTGTCTTTAGTTTCCTGTTGTCCTGTCTCTCTCCATCTTTGTGTCTTTAGTTTCCTGTTGTCCTGTCTCTCTCTATCTTTACGTGTCTTTAGTTTCCTGTTGTCCTGTCTCTCTCCATCTTTACGTGTCTTTCGTTTCCTGTTGTCCTGTCTCTCTCCATCTTTACGTGTCTTTAGTTTCCTGTTGTCCTGTCTCTCTCCATCTGTATGTGTCTTTAGTTTCCTGTTGTCCTGTCTCTCTCCATCTTTACGTGTCTTTAGTTTCCTGTTGTCCTGTCTCTCTCCATCTTTACGTGTCTTTAGTTTCCTGTTGTCCTGTCTCTCTCCATCTTTACGTGTCTTTAGTTTCCTGTTGTCCTATCTCTCTCCATCTTTACGTGTCTTTCGTTTCCTGTTGTCCTGTCTCTCTCCATCTTTACGTGTCTTTAGTTTCCTGTTGTCCTGTCTCTCTCCATCTTTGTGTCTTTAGTTTCCTGTTGTCCTGTCTCTCTCCATCTTTACGTGTCTTTAGTTTCCTGTTGTCCTGTCTCTCTCCATCTTTACGTGTCTTTAGTTTCCTGTTGTCCTGTCTCTCTCCATCTTTACGTGTCTTTAGTTTCCTGTTGTCCTGTCTCTCTCCATCTTTACGTGTCTTTCGTTTCCTGTTGTCCTGTTTCTCTCCATCTTTACGTGTTTTTCGTTTCTTGTTGTCCTGTCTCTCTCCATCTGTATGTGTCTTTAGTTTCCTGTTGTCCTGTCTCTCTCCATCTTTACGTGTCTTTAGTTTCCTGTTGTCCTATCTCTCTCCATCTTTACGTGTCTTTCGTTTCCTGTTGTCCTGTCTCTCTCCATCTTTACGTGTCTTTAGTTTCCTGTTGTCCTGTCTCTCTCCATCTTTGTGTCTTTAGTTTCCTGTTGTCCTGTCTCTCTCCATCTTTACGTGTCTTTCGTTTCCTGTTGTCCTGTCTCTCTCCATCTTTACGTGTCTTTAGTTTCCTGTTGTCCTGTCTCTCTCCATCTTTACGTGTCTTTCGTTTCCTGTTGTCCTGTTTCTCTCCATCTTTACGTGTTTTTCGTTTCTTGTTGTCCTGTCTCTCTCCATCTGTATGTGTCTTTAGTTTCCTGTTGTCCTGTCTCTCTCCATCTTTACGTGTCTTTAGTTTCCTGTTGTCCTGTCTCTCTCCATCTTTACGTCTTTAGTTTCCTGTTGTCCTGTCTCTCTCCATCTTTACGTGTCTTTCGCTTCCTGTTGTCCTGTTTCTCCATCTTTACGCGCTGCTGTCCTGCTCTCTCCATCTGTATGTGTCTTTAGTTTCCTGTTGTCCTGTCTCTCTCCATCTTTCCTGTTGTCCTATCTCTCTCCATCTTTACGTGTCTTTCGTTTCCTGTTGTCCTGTCTCTCTCCATCTTTACGTGTCTTTAGTTTCCTGTTGTCCTGTCTCTCTCCATCTTTGTGTCTTTAGTTTCCTGTTGTCCTGTCTCTCTCCATCTTTACGTGTCTTTCGTTTCCTGTTGTCCTGTCTCTCTCCATCTTTACGTGTTTTTCGTTTCTTGTTGTCCTGTCTCTCTCCATCTGTATGTGTCTTTAGTTTCCTGTTGTCCTGTCTCTCTCCATCTTTACGTGTCTTTAGTTTCCTGTTGTCCTATCTCTCTCCATCTTTACGTGTCTTTCGCTTCCTGTTGTCCTGTCTCTCTCCATCTTTCACGTGTCTTTAGTTTCCTGTTGTCCTGTCTCTCTCCATCTTTGTGTCTTTAGTTTCCTGTTGTCCTGTCTCTCTCCATCTTTACGTGTCTTTCGTTTCCTGTTGTCCTGTCTCTCTTCATGTGTCTTTAGTTTCCTGTTGTCCTGTCTCTCTCCATCTTTACGTGTCTTTCGTTTCCTGTTGTCCTGTTTCTCTCCATCTTTACGTGTTTTTCGTTTCTTGTTGTCCTGTCTCTCTCCATCTGTATGTGTCTTTAGTTTCCTGTTGTCCTGTCTCTCTCCATCTTTACGTGTCTTTAGTTTCCTGTTGTCCTATCTCTCTCCATCTTTACGTGTCTTTCGTTTCCTGTTGTCCTGTCTCTCTCCATCTTTACGTGTCTTTAGTTTCCTGTTGTCCTGTCTCTCTCCATCTTTGTGTCTTTAGTTTCCTGTTGTCCTGTCTCTCTCCATCTTTACGTGTCTTTCGTTTCCTGTTGTCCTGTCTCTCTTCATGTGTCTTTAGTTTCCTGTTGTCCTGTCTCTCTCCATCTTTACGTGTCTTTAGTTTCCTGTTGTCCTGTCTCTCTCCATCTGTATGTGTCTTTGGTTTCCTGTTGTCCTGTCTCTCTCCATCTTTACGTGTCTTTAGTTTCCTGTTGTCCTGTCTCTCTCCATCTTTGTGTCTTTAGTTTCCTGTTGTCCTGTCTCTCTCCATCTTTACGTGTCTTTCGTTTCCTGTTGTCCTGTCTCTCTTCATGTGTCTTTAGTTTCCTGTTGTCCTGTTTCTCTCCATCTTTACGTGTTTTTCGTTTCTTGTTGTCCTGTCTCTCTCCATCTGTATGTCTTTAGTTTCCTGTTGTCCTGTCTCTCTCCATCTTTACGTGTCTTTAGTTTCCTGTTGTCCTATCTCTCTCCATCTTTACGTGTCTTTCGTTTCCTGTTGTCCTGTCTCTCTCCATCTTTACGTGTCTTTAGTTTCCTGTTGTCCTGTCTCTCTCCATCTTTGTGTCTTTAGTTTCCTGTTGTCCTGTCTCTCTCCATCTTTACGTGTCTTTCGTTTCCTGTTGTCCTGTCTCTCTTCATGTGTCTTTAGTTTCCTGTTGTCCTGTCTCTCTCCATCTTTACGTGTCTTTCGTTTCCTGTTGTCCTGTCTCTCTCCATCTGTATGTGTCTTTCGTTCTGTCTTTTCTTTTCTAGTGATACATCTTGATTATTAATTATACCTTTATTTCTCTGTGGATGTTGTTATTGTCAATTTTGCTTTGTAGCCTGTATACTCACCACCTCTCTCTTCCCTCCCTCCCTCCCTCCCTCTCTCTCTCTCTCTCTCTCTCTCTCTCTCTCTCTCTCTCTCTCTCTCTCTCTCTCTCTCTCTCTCTCTCTCTCTCTCTCTCTCTCTCTCTCTCTCTCTCTCTCCAGCATGCAGAGCAGGGTTCTATAAGTCTCTGCTGGTTAACGTCCAGTGTTCCAAGTGTCCACCTCACAGCTTCACCCATCATGAGGGAGCGCTACACTGTGGCTGCGAGAAAAACTACTTCCGCGCTGATGGAGACCCGCCATCTACGGCCTGCACACGTAAGTCTGTGTGTTTCTGTGTGTTTGTGTTTGTGAGTGAGAGCCAAAAATAGTTTACTCTCTGAAAGTACTGTTTGTTTATTCTCTAAACCATTTTAGCTGCTGTGTCTCTGAGGACAATATCTTGCTCTCTCGCTCTCTCTCTGAGCTGTATTCGGATGGTTCACAGAAGCAGATGGCTGATGCCAAGCATGCTTAACTACATTACCCAGAAATTACTGCCCTGGCAGCTCTGATGACTGCCACCATATGAAACCCACTGCATCAGCCATGTCTGTAGTCCCTGGGGGGAGTTAAGGACAACCAGAGCAGACCTTTATTTCCAGTGTCCTCCTATTTATCAGGGAGAGTCCTGTTTTACAGTTCTAAAACCTTTATAGACTAAGGAAATGAGCAGGAGTCTGGGAAGGAACATAGAGATCGGAGAATAATATAGATTTGCACATGTATGATATGATCTCCACCCACTGTCCTACTGTTCATGTCACATCTGGTAATCTATACATCTAGACATGACACACCATATGTGGGAGCCTCAGGTTAGAGACGTAAACCCCAGAGCTCTAGTCTCATCAGTATTATGGCTCAGCTGCTAGAAAGGCGTAGTGATTGTACAGTAGAGTGGACTGAAGCAGCTTGAATAGTAGAGTACTGTAGAGTTGACTGTATCCGCTGTCTGAACCCCAGCACCTCAGACAAACAAACAAACAAACAAACAAGGCTTTATATTGTCAAAGTCAACCCTACGCACCCTATCTCCTCCCTCGTTCAATTCTTTGCTGAGGATCTCTCAGTAGTTCTGGTTAGCTCCCTGTGTAATTACTCCCATAGGTCTGACATTAAAGTCTGGAAATATTCAGAGAATCTGTTCACAGTAAGAACATGTCATTTCCATCTGCCAGTGAGAGTTTGAGGTTTGGCCTGAACCAGTGTCCTGTCCTTCTCCCTCCCTGTGACTGGTGGCTGAACTGACTCTGCTGCCCAAAGGGACAGACTGCTGTCACTCAATCACACACACAATTGTATTAATATAATATATATTTTTACCCCCTCTCTCAATTCAAAGGGGCATGGGAAACGTGTTAACATAGCCAACACAAGTGAAATAAACAATAAACAAAAGTGAGAAGACAAAACAATATCAACAAAAAACAATTCGAAATTAACAATTCTCTCTCTCTCTCTCTCTCTCTCTCTCTCTCTCTCTCTCTCTCTCTCTCTCGCTCTCTCTCTCGCTCTCTCTCTCTCTCTCTCTCTCTCCAGGTCCTCCCTCCGCTCCTCGTAACGTGATCTCAGTCATCAACGAGACCTCAGTGATTCTTGACTGGTCCTGGCCGGAGGACACGGGAGGTCGTAAGGACGTCACCTTCACTGTGCTGTGTAAGCGCTGCAGGCCTGGCCAGAGGGTGTGTGAGGCGTGTCGCAGCAACGTGCGGTTCCTCCCCCGCGCTGCAGGCCTGCAGAACACTACCGTTACCGTGGGAGACCTGCTGGCTCACACCAACTACACTTTCGAGATTGAGGCTCAGAATGGAGTGTCCCAGTTAGCCCCAACCATGAGGCAGTATGCTGCTGTGACCATCACTACCAACCAAGCAGGTGAGGCCGGAGAAGCACAAACACACTCTTGTGCACACACACCCATTGACGTTCACGGACGCACGCAAACACACGAGCATGCACTTCAACACTCACCTATAGACACACACACAAACACACACACAGGCACACACACATAAACGTACATGCATGCATTCCAACCATCAGCTGTGGACATTTACAAGGAGATCCTAGCCAGTATACTTCAGTGTTTTATCACCAGTATCAAATGTCTCCCTCCTCACAAATGCACTCAGTATAAAACTTTGTGTTGTTTTTCAGCTTTTACAGACAGTCGTTATAATGGAATGGGTTCACATCACCCCCTCATATAAACATTCTCACGCATGCATGCGTACAGGAACACACACACACACACACACACACACACACACACACACACACACACACACACACACACACACACACACACACACACACACACACACACACACACACACACACACACACACACACACACACACACACACACACACACACAGAGGGATGCTCACTTCGATCTCTCATATAAACATTCTCCACACATCCCAACCCAGAGACAACGCTGAGGGAGGACTTGGCCCAGTGAAAGTCCCTCACAGAGACAAATCAATCTCTCTGCAGCGGATTGTAACAAACCTACATACCCACACAGACGCACACGAACACACACACACAGACACTGAGGTGTACAATGAGGTGCGTGCTGAGTTTCCTGTGTGTTATCCCAGCTGTGTTCTATAAAGGGTGACGGGCCAGACACGGCACTTTGAAATGACAGCAGAGGGATGAGCAGTAAATACAGATTTACTGCGTGTGTGTGTGTGTGTGTGTGTATAGATTTAGTGCTCTTCGCTTGTCTCCGGACGTGTGTATACCGCTCCCAGGGGAGTGGGAGGGTAGAGGCAAAGAAAAGCAACACATCCACTGATCATGTAAAGATAGCAGGTTTCAACAGAGCTCTCTACCAGTCTGTTTGTGCTCAGAATAGGTGAATCCTTATCATGTTTTAACCTACAGATCTTATAACCTTCCTCTTATCTCTCTGTGCCTGTTAAAGGACATGCTACATTAACAACAGGATGAGGATGGTTCATATGTATCACCAAGCTGTCACCTGAGAGGATAGCGTGATGAGAATAGTGAAATAGTGAGTTTAATGTGTGATTGTCCTTTAGCTGAGATGAGGAAAAGGAAAGGGTGTGTGAAAATGAAACATTTTCTTTTGTCGCCCCCACCCCCACACACACAAACGCACACACACAAACCATCCTTATTCTGCAGCTGCACGACCCATCAGGCTGAGTTTACAAGGATTAGGGTTGTCAGTGTACAGCTCCCTGCATACACATGTGGCTATGTCCGTGGAGAGAGAGGACATGCAAGCTGCCCTCTTTCAGAGAGAAACACACACAGACTACACCAACACACTCCTGTTTAAACCTGCCAAAACTGTTAAAAGCTGGATTAACTGGCCGTCTCGGAAGGGAGGAAAGCATCCGGATATTCTGACAGGGTGTCGTAAGACGAGTCTCAGCCCCTCTTCCACACACACACACACACACACACACACACACACACACACACACACACACACACACACACACACAGACACACACACACACACATACACACACACACACACACACTCACACACAGACACACTCACTCACTCACACACACTCACACACACACAGACACACTCACTCACACACACACACACACACACACCGTGAAAGCAGGATGTAGATCTGATGACAATAGGAAATGTAGCGCTGAGAGACTGATCTCCATTACAACTGTTTAGTCGTATCCCTCCACTGAAGTGTGACTGATAAAGGCTGGAGGTTGAGAGAGTCTGATGCTTAATATGGGACTGTATCAATCAAATGTATTTATAAAGCCCTTTTTTAAATCAGCAGTTGTCACAAGGTGCTTGTACAGAAACCCAAACTAAAACCCCAAAGAGCAAGCAATGCAGATGTAGAATGGTGGCAGGGAAAAACTCCCTAGAATAGTCAGGAACATGGGAAGAAACCTAGAGAGGAACCAGGCTCTGAGGGGTGGCCAGTCCTCTTCTGGCTGTGCCAGGTGTAGATTATTAGAGTACATGGCCATTAAGGCCAGATTGTTCTTTAAGATATGTTCAAACGTTAATAGATGACCAGCAGGGTTAAAAAAGAATCACAGTGGTTATAGAGGGTGCAATAGGTCAGCATCTCAGGAGTAAACATCAGTTGGCTTTTCGTAGCCGAGCATTCAGAGGTCGAGACAACAGGGGCGGTAGAGAGAGAGAGAGGAAGAGGGAGGGCCGGAACAGCAGGTCCGGGACAAGGTAGCACAACCAATAAACAGGTCAGGGTTCCATAGCCACAGGCAGAACAGCAGAAACTGGATCAGCAGCACGACCAGGTGGGACGGGGACAGCCAGGAGTCGTGAGGCCAGGTAATCCTGAGGCATGGTCCTTGGGCTCAGGTCCTCCAGGAGGGGAGAGAGAGGGGTGGGAGAATTAGAGGGAGCATGCTTAAAATCACACAAGACACCCGATAAGACAGGAAAATTAAACCAGATAGGACAAACTGACCCTAGTCTATTACAGCATAGATACTGGAGACTGAGACAGGGGGGGTCGGACACTGTGGCACCATCCAAAGTTACTCCTGGACAGGGCCAACCAGACAGGATATAACCCCACCCACTTTGCCAAAGCAAAGCCCCCGCACCACCAAAGGAATATAAACAGACCATTAACTTACTACCCTAAGATTTGGCTGAGCATAGCCCACAAAGGTCTCCTCCACCGCACGAGCCCAAGGAGGTGCAAAGCTGGACAGGAAGATCAAGTCAGTGACTTAACCCACTCAAGTAGAGTATAGCAAAAAAAGCCTGGCATGACGTGATGCACCCCTCCTAGGGACGGCATGGGATAGTGCGAGCAAGCCAGTGACTCGTAATAGGGTCAGAGGCAGAGAATCCCAGTGGAGAGAGGGGAGCCGGCCAGGCAGAGACAGCAAAGGTGGTTTGTCACTCCAATACATTGGTGTTCACCTTCACACCCCTGGGCCAGACTACACTCATAGGACCTACTGAAGAGATTTGTCTTCAGTAAAGACAGAGTCTGCGTCTCATGGATCGGCAGGTGATTCCATAAAAATGTAGCTCTATAGGAGAAAGCCCTGCCTCCGTCTGTTTGCTTAGAAATTCTAGGAACAATAAGGAGGCCTGCGTCTTGTGAACGTAGCGTACGTGTAGGTATGTACGGCAGGACCATATCAGCGAGATAGGTAGGAGCAAATCAGCCCTAACCTTAACCAGAAGCTAGCCCTGGAGTAATATGATCACATTTCTGAGTTCTAGTCAAGAGTCTATCAGCCCTATTTAGCATCTCTGTTTTGTCCGAGTTTAAAATAAAAAACATTGTCGCCATCTACGACACTAAGGTCTAGGAGCGCAAGGACAGACGCAGAGCCTTGGTCTGACGCCATTGAAAGGTAATTTACCACCTTCATGAGTGCAGTCTCAATGCTATGATGGTACTATGATGGGGACTGTAGTCACATCCTCTCGTCTCTGCAGTGAGCTATTGGGGAAGAATTGGGGGCCAGAGAGAGAGAAGGAGAAATCTCTCTTGAGGCCAGGAAGCCCTCCAGAACTGTTCACAGAGGGAGAGAGAGGGAGAGAGAGAGAGAGAGAGAGAGAGAGAGAGAGAGAGAGAGAGAGAGAGAGAGAGAGACCCAGCATCTAACCAGTGTCCTGCTCAGACACCCATAAACCACAGAACCAATAAAACAACAGCTATACAACTATTAGAAACAGAGGGAATGAGAGAAGGAGAGAGGGAACGAGGGAGGAGAGTGAAAACAGACTCGCTCCAAATGGATTCATTAACAGAGAGAAAATAACTTCCAATGGAAAAAAGTGACAGCCGTTCTAAAGTTGTATCATCAGAATCAAGAGAGGCTCGAACATTTTCAAAGACAAACATGTTGTTTCCTGCGGTCTAATGAACTTAAAGCTTACGGCCGCCTGGCCTCTCAGCTGCAGCTAGCAATTACACAACTGTAAAAGTGGAAAAAAGGAAGGGAGAGAGGAATGGAGGGAGAGAAGGAGCTAGTCCTGAGTTGAATTACAGTGCCAGATTAAGACCATGTGAGGTCCCAAGGCGAGGCGACATCAGAGCGAGGGATGGTGGGAGGTTAATACACTGGGGCAGGGAAGGAGGGATGGTGGGAGGTTAATACACTGGGGCAGGGAAGGAGGGATGGTGGGAGGTTAATACACTGGGGCAGGGAAGGAGGGATGGTGGGAGGGTAATACACTGGGGCAGGGAAGGAGGGATGGTGGGAGGTTAATACACTGGGGCAGGGAAGGAGGGATGGTGGGAGGTTAATACACTGGGGCAGGGAAGGAGGGATGGTGGGAGGTTAATACACTGGGGCAGGGAAGGAGGGATGGTGGGAGGTTAATACACTGGGGCAGGGAAGGAGGGATGGTGGGAGGTTAATACACTGGGGCAGGGAAGGAGGGATGGTGGGAGGGTAATACACTGGGGCAGGGAAGGAGGGATGGTGGGAGGTTAATACACTGGGGCAGGGAAGGAGGGATGGTGGGAGGGTAATACACTGGGGCAGGGAAGGAGGGATGGTGGGAGGTTAATACACTGGGGCAGGGAAGGAGGGATGGTGGGAGGGTAATACACTGGGGCAGGGAAGGAGGGATGGTGGGAGGGTAATACACTGGGGCAGGGAAGGAGGGATGGTGGGAGGGTAATACACTGGGGCAGGGAAGGAGGGAGGAGGTTTATATTTCCTGGGGTATATTCTAGTGTTACCCTATACATTGGGGATGATATCATAGTCCCTGCTGGTTCTGGGGTTGATCAACCACCCGAGCCACTGCCTGTTCACCCCGCTATCATCCAGAAGGTGAGGTCAGTACAGGTGCATCAAAGCTGGCACCGAGAGACTGAAAAACAGCTTCTACCTCAAGGCCATCAGACTGTTAAACAGCCATCACTAACATTGAGTGGCTGCTGCCAACATACTGACTCAAATCTATAGCCACTTTAGCCACTTTAAACATAGGAATTGGATGTAACAAATGTATCACTAGCCACTTTAAACAATTTTGTATATAATATTTACATATCCGACATTACTCATATCAAATGTATACACTGTACTCTAAACCATCTACTGAATCTTGCCTATGCCGTTCGGCCATCGACTCAAATCTCTAGCCACTTTAATAATTAGAATTGGATGAAATAAATGTATCACTAGCCACTTTAAACAATGCCATTTATATAATGTTTACATATCCTACATTACTCATCTCATATGTATATACTGTACTCCATACCATCTACTGCATCTTGCCTATGCCGGTCAGCCATCGCTCATCCATATATTTATATGTACATACTCGTATTCATTCCTTTACTCTTGTGTGTATAAGGTAGTTGTTGTGAATTTATTAGATTACTTGTTAGATACTACTGCATGGTCGGAACTAGAAGCACAAGCATTTCGCTACACTTGCATTAACATCTGCTAACCATGTGTATGTGACAAATCAAATTTGATTTGATTTGATCACTGAGACTCTGGCCTGTAGTATAGATGCTGTCTCTATGTGTATGCTCTCCCACCTGGTTTTTATGGACCCTCCTCTGATGAACTAACTAACTAACTAACTAACTGACTAACTAACTAACTAACTAACTAACTAACTAACTAACTAACTAACTAACTAACTAACTGACTAACTAACTAACTAACTAACTAACTCAATTAGACCAACAGGAACCCCTTTAATATGAACTGTTAATAGGATACAGACTGCTGACTGAACATGCTGCATTAACTTCCTGTGACCTGCTAGTAGATGTTGTGCAATATGGTCAATAATCTTTCCCCCTCCCCCCTCTCCTCCTCTGCCTCTCTCCAGCCCCTTCTCCAGTGACTGTGATCAGGAAGGATCGTACGTCTCGTAACAGCATCTCTCTGTCCTGGCTGGAACCAGAGAGACCCAACGGCATCATACTGGACTACGAGGTCAAATACTACGAGAAGGTAGGTTCACAAACACCATACATGCTTTAGTACTGTTCTCTGCTGTCCCCTTGGGGGACTAACTCCATGAACTGAAGGAAGAGAAGAGACACCATTTGGGCTCATTCTACCTCTCACCCCCATTCCAGACTCTTGTGGTTGTCCTCTGTTCTAATGTCTCACTGGTCTAGTCTTCTGGCTTCTCTCTGGATGCTGGGCCATGGGTTGGGGAAGAGGATCAGACACTGGCAGTGGATCAGAGAGAGAAAGGGAGAGAGGAGGGAGAAGCGGAGAGAAAGGGAGGGAGGGCGGAGGGAGAAGCAGAGAGAGAGGGAGGGGAGGGAGAAGCAGAGAGAGAGGGAGGGGGGAGGGAGAAGCAGAGAGAGAGGGAGGGGGGAGGGAGAAGCAGAGAGAGAGGGAGGGAGTAGAGCAAGATAGAGAAAAGGGTGATCAGGGGTTCTGAGGGAGAGAGAGAGAGTCTTATTGCCATCTCCTATGGCAACCGGGCCAAAATTCTCCCAAAGAAATAACATTCCACAGTCTAGTGGGTAAATGTCTGGGCAGGGCGACCACACACACAGATGGGCATACACACACCCTCACTCTCTTTATGTATCTGACTCACACTGACACGCCAACCAGCCTTCTCTCTTCCTCCTCCTCTCCTCTCCTGTCCAGTCTTAATGGAGTGTACTTTTATTGCTGACAGTAAATGTGTCTGCAGGGTCTCTGTGAGGAAATTAGCGTGGAACGAATGGCTGGTTTTCAGTGAAATTAGCCTTTATCTGTCTCTCTCTCTCTCTCTCTCTCTCTCTCTCTCTCTCTCTCTCTCTCTCTCTCTCTCTGTCCGTCTCTGTCTGTCTATGACTGTCTGTGTGTCTGTCTGTCTGTGATCAGTCACCCTCAGATCTCAGTCCCCAGTGGCCCCTAATCCCTTTATTAGCAGGCCAAACACTTCCCTCTCTCTGGGGAAAACACAGTTCTAGGATCAGATCACCTTACCCCATATCCTAACCTCAACCATCAGAAGGACAAACACTAAACTGTTCTGAGGTCTGGGTCTATAGGCTCTGTTTCCTTCTACTTTCCGGCGTGGCCTCTCTCAGCTCTTTCAGCTTGGGACATGTATAGCTGAGCTGTCACACTAGATCCGCTCCGCCTTCACCATCTGAGGGGCCGCTAGCTGTTGCAGGCATGACTGCAGCCTCCTAACCCCTAGGATAATGGGCTCCTCCAAGAGGAACAGCCAGGGCTGGGACACCCAAAGAGACACAGGGGACAGGCAGGGAAGCTGGGGCCATACCCAGTCACGGGGCCTCTATACCCAGCAGTGGTCTGATCACAAGACTCCCAGGGACCACAGGCAGAGTGATTTCACTCAGTGACTAAACAGTGATACAACACAAGCCTGCCTAAAGAAGTATAAAGATGCCTGAAGGGGCCCAGGCTGTGAGAGAGGAGTGTATTCCTGGCAGTCCATCCGGCTGTTGATTGTTTACAAACTGTGTTTTGAGGTGTGTGACACACACACACAGGCCCAGTCAGCTCGGTAGAGTAGCTATGCTGCTTCATTTAACCTAGATATAGACTTCTATGTTATTACAGACAGGGTTAGGGAGGTAGCCTATATTGGCCTGATGGCGTGTATAACAGGAATAAATTATCAAGTGGATATGAAAGGCTAAATGACTAAGCTAAGTGGTGGTAGAGTGAACTTTACCAATCAACCATGTCTGGGAAACTGGGAATTCTATCTGTACTGCTTACCAAACACACACAAACTCGCTCACTTTCTCCCACTCCAACTCTCCCACTTTCCATCTCTCCCTCTCTCCCTCTCTCCCTGCTCCAGACACACTCTTTGGTCTTCCTCGCTAAACAGCTAAATGACTCTAAGCCATAGATAAGGCCTTTTAGTGCACTTTATGAAAATAACGTTTGTAGGAACACGCTTTAGCATTTATTATTCTGTTTTTATTTCATCTGGAAAAGAGAGAGAAACTTTCAGATCCACTTTAATGTGACTGTTTATTTATGCTGGGGTTGAGATGGAAAGGACTGCTTCTGAAATATTCTTTACATTAGTTAAATTCAACCTCTTGCTCTCTCTCTCTCTCTCTCTCTCTCTCTCTCTCTCTCTCTCTCTCTCTCTCTGTCTCTCTCAAACACACACACACACACACACACACAGTATTTCCAGGCCTTGTCCTGGGCTCAACACTATAAGGCTGTAACTCCAGACTGCATATTTTAGATAGTCAGAGTGGAACATGACGGACATATTACATTTCAACAACAGCACACACAGAGAGTGTGTACAATTGCACAGCTTGTCACACATAGAAGGCAGCTTAGAGACACACCCACTCTCCCACTTCTGAGAGCCTGGGCACACCTGTTTGTTATTTTCAAGGGATCACATGATGTCGAGGGTGACAAGCTGGGAAAGATTTATGACTGATAGAGACTGGTATTATACAAGGCACAAGGAAAGAGTATCACACAGGCACTCCTGAGGAGGGAGGAACAAGGGATTGGTTTCTACTCTCAGACAGAAAGACTGACGTTATTTTAAAGGGCTTCTTGCACCATAAATCCGTGATGCACTCTATTAGTGTTGCTCTGAAGTGTGTGTTCACGTATGTGTGTTTTACAGTGTCTGTGAGTTGTGTGCGTGTTTTACAGTGTGTGTGAGTGGTGTATGTAAAACCTTCTGATCTGTATCATGTCGCCAGTCTGTTATTGGGTCCATAAAATAGAGATGGAATCAGCTGATTGGACATGATGTTTGGTTTAGCGAGGGCTCTGCAGCCTAGCCTTCTCATGTGTGTGTGAGTGTATGTGACTTCTGTACATGAAAGGGAGACGTGATGAGGTGTGAAGCCTTTGTTGTATATCTATGTGCACTGGACAGATGAGACAATGCATTCATCAGAGAATATTAGCTGTATGGTCTGAACCCTCTTACCTCACCCATCACGATCTACCGCAGGCTCTTCCAGGAGGTTTCTACAGCAGGCCAATATGCTGGGCTGAGCTGTATTTCAACAGAACCGAGACCAGCCAAGAAATGTCAAATGAAAACGTTTCAAACCTAAGTCTATTTATGTTGCCAACGTACTGTATATTTGTACAAGATCAACTCACCATATGGGCACTGCTTAAATAGTCCTCTCTGCTCTTACGTACATTAGCTTTTTATTATTTATTTACTACTGATTAGTGGAGGAGAAAACATTTGTGTTCAATCCATCATATGTAACCAAAGCCGTCGCTCATCTGGTTACACTTGACAATAATGGACCATACCAGCGTGTACGTACACGCACGCACGCACACACACACACACACACACACACACACACACACACACACACACACACACACACACACACACACACACACACACACACACACACACACACACACACACACACACACACACACACACACACACCAGCCTTCATCAACAGGCCACTTAGTGTGGATAGAGGTTCTAGACATGAAACATCATTGAGTTGTTCTGGGGGTCGGAGGTGGTGGGGATTCACGTAAAGATGCACTATGCAGAAATCGCTCTACCATTTCCTGGTTGCAAAAAGTTGACCTAATTTCAGTTTGTGACAAAACAAGAAAGTATAGTGTAGAGAATCATTGTACCATCTAAACGTCTGTGAAATATATTTTCCATAACCAAAAATATTGTATTCTCAGCTGTTTGAAGCTGGTGTACAAAAATGGAAGCAAAAGATGCAAAAGGGAAACTTACGAATGGGAAGCATAGAAATATCACATAGAACAGGTCTTCCACGTCTTAGACTTGCATTCAACGAGATCTATAACGGATATATATCTATGCAAATTTGGTTGGGTCGCCCAAAGGGTTACATATTGCCGCTTTAAAGGTAAAAGTAGGAGCCAAATGTCTCTGTCTTGCTCTCGGTCGCTCCCCTTAACAGTATGATCCCTTCTCCACTGGCATGCATCTCCTCTCCCTCTCTCTGGCTCAATGAGAACAGGGATGGTACGACAGCCAACATAAGCTGTAGGGCTCTGAATCTCAGGGAATGCTATACATCTGTATTGATCTCTCCTCTCTCCGTCCTGTACAGTCCCCTGCATCTGGAAACAATGGGCTGAAAGTAGACCCGGCCAGTAAATTTACACTGAACAAAAATATAAATGCAACATGTAAATTGTTGGTCCCATGTTTCATGAGCTGAAATAAAATATCCCAGAAATGTTCCATATGCATAAAAAAAGCTGTGCGCAAATGTATTTACATTCCTGTTAGTGAGCATTTCTCCTTTGTCAAGATAGTCTATCCACCTGCCGTCTCAGGGGAAGCTCATCTGCGTGCTCATCGTCCTCACCAGGGTCGTGACCTGACTGCAGTTCGGCGTTGTAACTGACTTCAGTGGGCAAATGCTCACCTTCGATGGCCACTGGCACGCAGATGGCGTAGTGTGGGTGAGTGGTTTGCTGATGTCAACATTGTGAACAGAGTGCCCCATGGTGGCGGTGGGGTTATGGTATTAGCAGGCATAAGCTACGGACAATGAACACAATTGCATTTTATCGATGGCAATTTGAATGCACAGAGATACCGTGATGAGATCCTGAGGCCCATTGTCATGCCATTCATCTGCCACCATCACATCATGTTTCAGCATGATAATGCACGGTCCCATGTAGCAAGGATCTGTACACAATTCCTGGAAGCTGAAAATGTCCCAGTTCTTCCATGGCCTGCATACTCACCAGACATGTCGCCCATTGAGCATGTTTGGGATGCTCTGGATCGATGTGAACGACAGCGTGTTCCAGTTCCCACCAATATCCAACAACTTTGCACACACATTGAAGAGGAGTGGGACAACATTCTACAGGCCACAATCAACAGCCTGGTCAACTCTATGCTAAGGAGGTGTGTCCAGCTGCATGAGGCACATGGTGGTCACACCAGATACTGACTGGTTTTCTGCTCGACGCCCCTACCTTTTTCTACCCTTCACAGGTATTTGTGACAAACAGATATCTGTATTCCCAGTCATGTGAAATCCATAGATTAGAGTCAAATTCATTTATTTAAACTCATTTCCTTATATGAACTGTAACCCAGCAAAATCTTTGAAATTGTAGCATGTTGCGTTCATATTTTTGTTCAGTGTAGTTCTGTTAGGGTGGTGGAGGGATCAGGGTGGTGATAAGATTTGTGTAGAGGCCATCAAATATATGTTTGATTTTGAGTTGGTGTGTGTGTGACAGAGGCCCCCTTAGCTCTATAGGATACACCTGATTGCAAACACACATTTCCTTCCCCTGGTACTGACCCCACCCTGATGGGTGATCTGATGTGTCAACAGTCTCAGTGGACAGATGCCTGAATACATTCCTCACTGGACTGAATGGACTGATAGTAACCTCTCCCTCTCTTTCTGTCTCTCTCCCTCACCCTCCTGTAGCAGGAGCAGGAGACCAGCTACACCATCCTGCGCTCTAAGGGTTGTAACGTGACGTTAAGCGGTCTGAAGGCAGACACCTCCTACCTCTTCCAGATCAGGGCCAGGACTGCAGCAGGATATGGAGCCAGCAGCAGGAGCTTTGAGTTTGAGACGAGCCCTGACTGTATGTACTTTTCTGATCCCACAAAATACAGTATTTTGTATGTAATTCAACACCAAGTGATGGATGTCAGTGATTCAGTTGTTAGATTTTTGTCATTGACCTGTGCCTGTACATGCTAACATTAATCTCTCTATCATGCTCCTGTTCTCTTCTTTCTCTCTCTCCCTCTCTCTCCCTCTTTCTCCATTTCCTCCCAGCATTCTCTATCTCCAGTGAGAGTAGTCAGGTGGTGTTGATAGCCATCTCCTCCGCTGCGGCCATCATCCTGCTCACTGTCCTCCTCTACATTGTGATTGGCAGGTCTGTACACCAATCGCACTGCACAAAGCACACTGACAACTCCGTCAGCGCCAATAACAGGTCCGCATTTAGAGGTCCGCCTCTAAATGCAGAGATACATTATACTGTCTGAGGATACTGTAGTAAGAATAGATCATATCCCTATAAAGTATGCTCCTGGAATGGCAGAGGATGCAATGCTTTTTAACTTACTCTTTTGTGTATGTAGTGTAGAGGGACACTGTGTGTCTGTCTGTGTTTACGTTATAGTCATGTAGTCACAATCTTATCCAGAGCGATTTACAGGAGAAATTAGGGTTAAGTGCCTGGCTCAAGGGAACATCAACATATTTTTCACCTAGTCGGCTCGGGGATTCGAACTACTGACCTTTTGGTTACTGGCCCAGGGTTAATGTTGGCAGTTAGTACTGCAGTAAGAGTAGAACTCTCAGGCTCATTACTAGTCCTGCAGATCCCGTTCTGGCTCAGAGCAAAGACAAACACACCATGGTACACCAGGACTGACTGCTGCTGCTTTCCTTTGCACACACACACGCGCGCACACGCACGCCAGGGTTTCCGTTATGAAAATGTGTCGGCATACATTTGACCGGCAGCGTTTTAATTTACCGGACATTTGAAAAATTTACCGGACCCATATGCATTGCGTGGGTAACCTGATTAGGGAGTCTACCCACGGTGCTCAGAATGGCAGAAATCACATTTAGAATATGGTAATTCATCTTAACAGAACATGCAAGTCCAGGATGCAATGACGAATGTCCTTCTTACCGTGCACTTTGAACATGTTAGAACTGTCCACATGAACCTTTCCTCAGCCAACAAGATGAGTAACGAACAGCAAAATCACTAGGGTCGGCACGTGAGTTTCAAGTTTGGGAAGCAAATTTCCACCATTTATAATAAAGCATTCCATGCATCTTGTACTCTGTTGACACTGACAGATAAATTAAAACGACGTTGTCCATAGAGTATAACAGGCCTAGGAGAAGGGGAGACACAAATGGAATATGACGTTCCTCTAAAGAGTGAATATGCGCAGTGCGTACTCACCAGGGATATGGCAGATGCTCTCTGCAGGTGCCAGTAATCGGTAGGCCTACTGTTGTTCGCTCAATTAAGTTCCGAATTTTGATAGCTAAAAGACAGATTAGAGTCGTTTCATTGTCTTCTCTTGACAGCAACAGCCATTTGTTTTCCTGCAATTTAATGTTGAAATATTGCGATATGCCTGGCTGGGCTTCTACTTTTCACTGACAGTCACAACTCAACAATCATCTATTTGGTATTTTCCGCGCACGCTGCCCAAATTGTGCGGGCTGCCTTCCGACTGTAGGCAATGCTATTTAAAACAATCCCACACTTTTTTTTTCTCTGTAGACAAATCATGCTTTAGTAGCCTGTTTTGAATGATTACATTTATTTCTGTATCGACACGATTAGACTAATTATATATATAATTTTGGCAATTTAATTCAATTTACTTTAGGGAAAGCTGAGCTTCCGCTAGCCTTATGGACGGGCCGCCTATGTCAATCTACTATCCCCCGTAGTAGTAAAGTAGACCTATTCTATTGGTCATATGGCTACCTGATAATGAAAGAAAGTTGATAACCAATAGAAGATGAGAGAAATAGGCTACTGGTTTCAGTGGCATATGGAAGTCTTTATTAAACAATAGGCTACTGGTTTCAGTGGCATATGGAAGTCTTTATGAAACAATAGGCTACTGGTTTCAGTGGCATATGGATGTCTTTATGAAACAATAGGCTACTGGTTTCAATAACATATGGAAGTCTTTATTAAACAATAGGCTACTGGTTTCAGTGGCATATGGATGTCTTTATGAAACAATAGGCTACTGGTTTCAATAACATATGGAAGTCTTTATTAAACAATAGGCTACTGGTTTCAATGGCATATGGACGTCTTTATAAAACAATAACCTACTGGTTTCAATGGCATATGAAAGTCTTTATAAAACAATAACCTACTGGTTTCAATGGCATATGGAAGTCTTTATTAAACAATAGGCTACTGGTTTCAATGGCATATGGAAGTCATTATTAAATAATTGATTCCACGGATATGGTCAGATTTAGCCTAGGCTACTTTGAAGCAAGGTAAAAGATGCCTCATAATATTTAGTAAAACATTCATGTTTCAAACAGTAATAAGTAACTATAGGTTTTCAAAATGCGTACTGCCTCCAGCTCATTGCAAAGTGGGTGTGATGAGCTGATGAAGCCTGCTTTCCGTTGCATTTGAACAGCAAATGGGAAGCCCGCTTCAATTACCAGTTGAGATATACAAATAGTATCTCTTTTTAATTGGGGCTATTTTTAACGCACGATTACATTTTAAATTGTTGCGCAACGATCTGGCTTATAAAAGCACTGTCTTACAGATTTTCCTCTCAAAGGCTCTGGATCTGTATGCTGTGTAATAAATGAGATACATAACTAGGCTACATATGCAGCCATTTAATTCCACAAAATTATGCAAATGAACCCCTAGACCGGTAAGTCCATGGCTACCGGAAACCCTGACAAGCACACACACATGCATGTCCGGACTTTTTACAGTGACACCCCCCCTCTCAATTTGTTTTGCTCACTGCTGCTAATCGCTGTTTATTATGTATGTATGGTCACTTCAGCCCTACCTCCATGTACAAATGACCTCGACTAACCTGTACCTCCGCACATTGACTCAGACCGGTACCCCCTGTATACAGCCATTACTTTTATTTTATTGTCTTACTTTTTATTATTTTTTACTTTAGTTTAATTGGTCAATATTTTCTTAACTCTTTATTGAACTGCACTGTAGGTTAAGGGCTTGTAAGTAATTTCATGGTAAGGTCTACACTTGTTGTATTCGGCTCATGTGACAAATAAAGTTTGATTTGATTTGATGCACACACACATGGCTTGCTATGCCCTCTGCTGTAGGGTGAGGGAAAGTGAAGACTGATGGGTAAAGGTGTGACATTCACGTCTATCATTGTGACTGACAGGTTCTGTGGCTACAGGAGGTCTAAACACCCTGACGAGAAGAGACTGCACTTTGGCAATGGACACTGTAAGTACCTCACCCAACCCTCTGTCCATCTGACTGACTGTCTGCCTCTCTGCCTATCTGTCTGCATGTCTGCGTGCCTGTCTGCCTGTCTGCCTGCGCGCCTGTCTGTCTGTCTGTTTGTGTGCGTGTCTGCCTGTCTGTGTGCGTGTCTGTCTGTCTATTGTTCTTCTAAAATATGTTGAGTCATTCCTCACTGTTAGTTAGGTACAGGGTCAGTGTGTTTGTGTACAGTATAATCCATCTCCTGATTGGGTTTATTTGAACAGAAACATGTTTTCTTTGGGGGCTGGCCACACTCATAAACCAACCTAGTGTTTTTCATACACATGATAGATTGATTGGTTGGTCACTCATCCATAAATGTCACATGATGTCTGTAGTGGGTTTTGTGACCCACCCGAAGACTCATCTCCACTGCCTATTTCTAATACATTGTCTACTAACACAGTCTCTCTCTCTGGTTCTCTCAAGGAGACTGTTACTACCTGTTACTCTCTCTCTCTCTCTCTCTCTCTCTCTCTCTCTCTCTCTCTCTGGTTCTCTCAATGAGACTGTTATTAACACTCTCTCTCTCTCTCTCTCTCTCTCTCTCTCTCTCTCTCTCTCTCTCTCTCTCTCTGGTTCTCTCAATGAGACTGTTACTAACACACTCTCACTCTCTCTCTCTCTCTCTCTCTCTCTCTCTCTCTCTGGTTCTCTGGTTCTCTCTCTCTCTCTCTCTCTCTGGTTCTCTCAATGAGACTGTTACCTACACACTCTCTCACATCAATTCAATTTCAATTGAAGGGCTTTATTGGCATGGGAAACATATGTTTACATTGCCAAAGCAAAAAAGTGAAATAAACAAAAGTGAAATAAACAATACAAAATTAACAGTAAACATTACCCCCTCAGTGCGTCTACCAGGTATAAGGACCTACGTAGACCCTCACACCTATGAAGACCCCAGTCAGGCCGTCCATGAGTTTGCCAAGGAGCTGGATGCTTCCTGTATCGCCATCGACAAGGTGGTGGGAGCAGGTGAGACCAGAGACATGACACACAGGGTCACATAGGCACACACACACACATAGGCACACACACACACATAGGCACACACACACACATAGGCACACACACACACATAGGCACACACACACACGCGCACACACACGCACGCACACACACACACGCACGCACACAAGTCAATAACACATACTGTAGTATTCATATACGATTACCTAAGACATCTTTCCCACAGTAGCAATCTCAGGGATACCAAAGATATGTCGCACACATTCCCACTCATTGGTATTCAGAGGCACAAAGACAAGCTACTTGATAGTAAGGTGTTTGTTCTAAATGTAGCAGTGAGAATGAGATTCATTTAACCCTTGAGCTGGAGAGTCCTGCGTTTTACTCCTCTTCTGCAACGGAGAGTGGGCGAGGGAGGGAGGAAGGGAAGAGAGGAAGAATGAGGGATGGGTGGGAGAGAAAGGTGGTATGGATATAGAGATGGATTGAGAGATGGGGAGTGGAGGAAGTGAGACGAAGGGATGGATGGATGGAGAAATGGGGATGTAGAGAGGGGATGAAAGGAGTAAAAAGAGGGATGGATAGAGGGATGGAGTGAAAAGTCCTCGCTGCCTCACTGCTTTTAATAGAGTGCGTGCTGCTGGAGCAGAGGAGTATGGGTAACGTTATCGCACCTCCAGATGGGATATTATTTGACATTCCCCACAGCTCCCTCTCTCCTCTCTCTCCTTTATTTTCTAAACCTCTCTCCTCTCCTTTCTTTTTCACCCTTTCACCACCTCACTCCTCTTCCCTCTCTCCCAGATGTCTTCAGCAAGAGTGTAGACATGAAGTGAATGCATTGTGATTCATGGGAATAGCAGGCAGTGGGAGAGCACATAGAGACATGCTACAACACAGGGCAGCTGCACCATCTTACAGATGACCTGCACACATCAAAGCCTAAGAAAGTGGAGTGAGAGTTTGTGTCATTAATCACAGCTCTTCCCTGCTCATCAGAGGAGTGGATGGAGGGTGGGGTAATACTGACCCTTGTGCTGGTCATCTCCCAGCCTATCCACTGGTCAACCACAGCCCAGCTCAGCCTAGCTCCAACCACAGCCCAGCTCAGCCTAGCTCCAACCACAGCCCAGCTCAGCCTAGCTCCAACCACAGCCTTGTTCAGCCTAGCAACAACCACAGCCCAGCTCAGTCTAGCTCCAACCACAGCCTAGCTCCAACCACAGCCCAGCTCAGCCTAGCTCCAACCACAGCTCAGCTCAGCCTAGCTCCAACCACAGCCCAGCTCAGCCTAGCTCCAACCACAGCCCAGCTCAACCTAGCCCCAACCACAGCCCAGCTCAGCCTAGCTCCAACCACAGCCCAGCTCAGCCTAGCTCCAACCACAGCCCAGCTCAGCCTAGCTCCAAACACAGCCCAGCTCAGCCTAGCTCCAACCACAGCCCAGCTCAGCTTAGCTCCAACCACAGCCCAGCTCAGCCTAGCTCCAACCACAGCCCAGCTCAGCTTAGCTCCAACCACACCCCAGCTCAGCCTAGCTCCAACCACAGCCCAGCTCAGCCTAGCTCCAACCACAGCCCAGCTCAGCCTAGCTCCAACCACAGCCCAGCTCACCCTAGCTCCAACCACAGCCCAGCTCACCCTAGCTCCAACTACAATCCAGCTCAGCCTAGCTCCAACTATAGTCCAGCTCAGCCTAGCTCCAACCACAGCCCAGCTCAGCCTAGCTCCAACCACAGCCCAGCTCAGCCTAGCTCCAACCACAGCCCAGCTCAGTCTAGCTCCAACTACAGTCCAGCTCAGCCTAGCTCCAACCACAGCCCAGCTCAGCTTAGCTCCAACTACAGTCCAGCAAGCAGTGTGCTGCTCTCTTTAGACAGCCTGTAATTATTCTAAGTCCTTCCAGACCCAATTTCAGGCCAGTACTTGCGTGTGTGTTTCTCTGACTTCGTACCGACCCTATGTCTCTGATCCGACTCCTCTATGGGAAATTATCATACAGGAGAGAGGGCATGGACCAGGTCCACATGTCTTAACTGTGACATCACGGTCCTACACAAACACACCCTCTCTTCTTTGGCCAAGTCCCTGTCACCAGCCGTATCAGAGCAATGCTTGACCTCCCGTTCTGACTTTGAAGTGGTCTCTTTACCACAAAGCCCTGCCTAGGGAAACTATTCTCCAGAGAGGCTCTGTACCTCAGAGGGATACTACAGCTTGATCATGCTGTATGTCATCACCATGCTGGAATGAGAATTTGTCAGCTCTGATAACCTCTCATAGTGCTTTATATGATATGGAAAGGAGAGAGGGCATTTATAGACTGTGGCCAATATAGTCAATGTTCAATGAGTTGTTGTTATCTCAGTGAGGGAGATGGATTTCAAGAAGGACATATGACTGCACATGCTTATATTGGCCAATCGTGTGTTCATGAAATTAGGCAAGAATTTCTGACTGGTCTGATCCAACTGAAATAAATGATAACAGTTATTCTGATGAAAAGTCATCAATACTAGCTTGTAGCCTCAGGTCCTTGGTGTCAGCTCCTCAGGTCCTAGGTGCCAGCGCCTCAGGTCCTTGGTGTCAGCTCCTCAAGTCCTAGGTGCCTGCGCCTCAGGTCCTTGGTGTCAGCGCCTCAGGTCCTTGGTGCCAGCGCCTCAGGTCCTTGGTGTCAGCTCATCAAGTCCTAGGTGCCTGCGCCTCAGGTCCTAGGTGTCAGCGCCTCAGGTCCTTGGTGCCAGCGCCTCAGGTCCTTGGTGTCAGTGCCTCAGGTCCTTGGTGTCAGCGCCTCAGGTCCTTGGTGCCAGCGCCTCAGGTCCTTGGTGTCAGTGCCTCAGGTTCTTGGTGTCAGCGCCTCAGGTCCTTGGTGCCAGCACCTCAGGTCCTTTGTGTCAGCGCCTCAGGTCCTTGGTGCCAGCGCCTCAGGTCCTTGGTGTCAGCGCCTCAGGTCCTTGGTGTCAGAGAATGTGTGTGTTATTAATGCTGTCTGGGTATATTTGTGTTTTTGTAGGTGAGTTTGGGGAGGTGTGCAGCGGTCGTCTGCGTCTGCCCAGTAAGAAGGAGAACTGTGTGGCCATCAAGACTCTGAAGGCAGGATACACCGACAAACAGAGGCGGGACTTCCTGTCTGAAGCGTCCATCATGGGACAGTTTGACCATCCAAACATCATCAGGCTGGAGGGAGTGGTCACCAGGAGTACGTACAGACCATATCTTACTATACAGTCAAAATGAGAGAAAAACAATGTCTGTCTCACTCACTAAATCTTGGCGTGACATTTATTTATGAAGTAGGCTATGCCTCACGAATTCTGCCCAGAGAGAACCTTGGACAGAATGTGTCATTAGTTGTACACTGAACAATGCTATGAAGCTGGCCAACACCTTTACAAGAGAAGCCATTTTTATTGAGTTCTAATGGCTTGAATCTCACCAGATCAATGTCACCTGATCAAGCAGTCCCTATATGTTTAAATCTTAGCCTCCCTCCCGAGGCTCCTTAACACAGCTAGTCTCACACACCAACACATTCTCAGTTTTCTGAAAGGAAATGACTCGAAAAAACATGAAATAATTGCTTTGACCTCTGGTCCACAATCAGAGCAGGTCTTCACTATACACGCGTGATCACACACACACACACCCACATTACCTTTATACTGCAGTTCTGGCCGTGCCGTTATACTGAAGAGTTAAACCTGTAAAATATCTCCCTCTGATTGCTCTACAGCACATGAACTGATCATTCCACAGGCAGGCTTGTTAAACTCACAGTAAAACTTTACAGAGGTTAGCCGGTTTAGGTCAACTTGACCAGCAGGCCAGAACAGATCTGTTTTAATTATGTTTCATATCCAGTTGTAGCCAAGCCATGGATTTCTGAATCATGATACAGTTGAATGTAGTTATACGATATCTATAATGATATGTTAAAAAATACATAATGAACTTGCCTTGAAAAAGTTATATTTAAGTTCTGAATATCCATAAGGATTATGATATGGTCGCTGCTTATCATAGTTTTGTTTGTTGCCATGGAAACAGACTAAAAGCTACAAAAGGAAATCCTGTGTATTCTAGTTGACAGTTAGATAAATACACTGTGCCATGTGAACACTGTCTCTCTGCATTATGACAGGACCAGTTACTTAGCAATGTCAATGAAAACCCACTCAGACACAGTATGTTTTCCATTCATCTGGCTGTAAATAGAATCTGGACAGGAATACAAAATGGCCTTTTATTTGTTCAAGGCTTCATCATATAGGGATTTTATTTGTCTCATAAATCTTACAGCACTCATTATTAAAGCCCTGAAGGTGAATAATACCAGGACTAATTGCAAATGACTGCGGTTTGTTTCTGTTTTTAGGACACAATGAGGGGAGAGCATAGTAGTCTCTGTGTGTGTGTGTGTGTGTGTGTGTGTGTGTGTGTGTGTGTGTGTGTGTGTGTGTGTGTGTGTGTGTGTGTGTGTGTGTGTGTGTGTGTGTGTGTGTGTGTGTGTGTGTGTGTGTGTCTGTGTCTGTGTGTGTGTGTGTGTGTCTGTGTGTTGGAAGGGTACTCTATGATTGAGAGCAGGCTCTTAGGGGTTTGGTTGGCATGTGGGAATGGACACACACATACACACACACACACCGTCCTGTCTGTGGTGTAGGGTGATTTATTAACCCAGTCCTGTTAATTTTTAATAATCCAGAGACTGTCACACCTCATTAACCCTGCTGCTGCTTTTGGCTGCACCGCTAAGGGCTGCACACACACACGCACTCACGCACGCGCACGCACACACACACACACACACACACACACACACACACACACACACACACACACACACACACACACACACACACACACACACACACACACACACACACACACACACACACACACAGAGAGGAGAAGAGGAGCAGAGAGGAGAAGAGAAAAGGGGAGGAGGTTTAAGGAGTCTGTTTTATCTGAAACTATAAAGGATCTTATAGAGGGGTGTGTTGGGCCAATCCATCAGGGTCTTATAGAGGGGTGTGTTGGGCCAATCCATCAGGGTCTTATAGAGGGGGGTGTTGGGCCAATCCATCAGGGTCTTATAGAGGGGGGTGTTGGGCCAATCCATCAGGGTCTTATAGAGGGTGTTGGGCCAATCCATCAGGGTCTTATATAGGGGGGTGTTGGGCCAATCCATCAGGGTCTTATAGAGGGGGGTGTGGGCCAATTCATCAGGGTCTTATAGAGGGGTGTGTTGGGCCAATCCATCAGGGTCTTATAGAGGGGTGTGTTGGGCCAATCCATCAGGGTCTTATAGAGGTGTTGGGCCAATCCATCAGGGTCTTATAGAGGGGGTGTTGGGCCAATCCATCATTGTCTTATAGAGGGGTGTTGGGCCAATTCATCAGGGTCTTATGGGGGGTGTTGGGCCAATCCATCAGGGTCTTATAGAGGGGTGTGTTGGGCCAATCCATCAGGGTCTTATAGAGGGGTGTTGGGCCAATCCATCAGGGTCTTATAGAGGGGGTGTTGGGCCAATTCATCAGGGTCTTATAGAGGGGGGTGTTGGGCCAATTCATTAGGGTCTTTAGAGGGGGTGTTGGGCCAATTCATCAGGGTCTTATAGTGGGGGGTGTTGGGCCAATTCATCAGGGTCTTTTAGAGGGGGGTGTTTAATTATGTCTATGGCTGTGTTTGGACCAGCAGACCTTCTTATGTGTAGGGAAAGTGCTGTTATTATCTAGATGAGTAGCAGGTTGGACTGTCAGTTGTTAGTCAGCCCTTATCACTACACTGTAAAATCTAGACCTAGTTCATGAGATGGAATGGAAAAGGTGTCCTCACTCACTTTAATTTTACAGTTCCAGGGTTTTCTATAAACTATGCCGGTACTCAATCCAGCAGAAAATGAAAGCTGCTGGTTGTGGTAAGGTTGAACCACTGCTCTGACCAAACCTAGTCTTGTTTTAGCTCACCATTTAAACGCAAGCAGTTTGTGAGGCAGCCAGTTTTATTAATTGACGTTTATTTTTCCAACAAGGGTTATAAATGTGTTTCCTTTTACAGCAGGGTCCATCATCCCCTTCCTCTGACAGATCTGTAAATTAGTTCTGCGTTGCCAGATGTGGAGTTTCACTTTGATACATTTACAACATGCATGACGGAGAGGGGGGATAGAAGGAGGTGGAGAGAGGGATGGGGAGAGCGATAGATTAAGAGAGAAAGTGAGAAAGAGAGAGTGAGGGAGGGAGGGTGAAGAGGGGGAACCCATAACCATCTGACACAAACCTGTCGTGACAGCAGTGCTGTTCATTTGACTACGGCTGACTTAAGTTATTTCCCCCCACGTTTCTACCGGTTCTAAACCTGCTCTCCTCTCCTCTGGTCTCCTCACCTCTGGTCTCCTCTCCTCTTCTTTGGTCTCCTCTCATCTCCTCTCCTCTCCTCTGATCTCCTCTCCTCTACTCTCCTCTCCTCTCCTCTGGTCTCCTCTCCTCTACCCTTGTCTCCTCTGCTCTCCTCTGCTCTCCTCTCCTCTGGTCTCCTCTCCTCTGGCCTCCTCTCCTCTGGTCTTCTCTGGTCTTCTCTCCTCTGGTCTCCTCTCCTCTGGTCTCCTCTCCTCTCCTCTGGTTTGCTCTCCTCTGCACTCCTCTGGCCTGCTCTCCTCTCTTCTGCTCTCCTCTGCTCTGCTCTCCTCTCCTATGGTCTCCTCTGCTCTCCTCTCCTCTGGTCTCCTCTCCTCTCCTCTCCTCTGGTCTCCTCTCCTCTGCTCTCCTCTGCTCTCCTTTGCTCTCCTCTCCTCTGCTCTCCTCTGCTTTACTCTGGTCTCCTCTAGTCTCCTCTCCTCTGGTCTCCTCTCCTCTCCTCTGGTCTCCTCAACTCTCCTCTGCTCTCCTCTCCTCTGCTCTCCTCCTCTGGTCTCCTCTGGTCTCCTCTCCTCTGGTCTCCTCTGATCTCCTCTCCTCTGCTCTCTTCTGCTCTCCTCTCCTCTCCTCTGCTCTCCTCTCCTCTGGCCTCCTCTCCTCTCCTCTGGTTTTCTCTGGTCTCCTCTCCTCTGCTCTCCTCTGCTCTCCTCTGGTCTCCTCTGGCCTCCTCTCCTCTGGCCTCTTCTCCTCTGGTCTCCTCTCCTCTGGTCTCCTCTGGCCTCCTCTCCTCTGGTCTTCTCTGGTCTCCTCTCCTCTGGACTCCTCTGGTCTCCTCTCCTCTGGTCTCATCTACTCTGGTCTCCTCTACTCTGGTCTCCTCTTCTCTCTTCTCCTCTGGTTTGCTCTCCTCTGCACTCCTCTGGCCTGCTCTCCTCTCCTCTGCTCTCCTCTGCTCTACTCTCCTCTGGTCTCCTCTGCTCTCCTCTCCTCTGGTCTCCTCTGCTCTCCTCTGCTCTCCTCTCCTCTGGTCTCCTCTGCTCTCCTCTCCTCTGGTCTCCTCTCCTCTGCTCTCCTCTCTTCTGGTCTCCTCTCCTCTGCCCTCCTCTGGCCTCCTCAACTCTCCTCTGCTTTCCACTCCTCTGCTCTCCTCTCCTCTGGTCTCCTCTGCTCTCCCCTCATCTGCTCTCCCCTCCTCTCCTCTTCTCTGCTCTTCTCTGCTCTCCGCTCCTCTGGTCTCCTCTCCTCTCCGCTCCCCTGTCTCCTCTCCTCTCCTCTGGTCTCCTCTCCTCTGGTCTCCGCTCCTCTCCGATCCTCTGGTCTCCTCTCCTCTGCTTTCCGCTCCTCTGGTCTCCTCTCCTCTGCTCTCCTCTGCTCTCCTCTCCTCTGGTCTCCTCTCCTCTGGCCTCCTCTCCTCTGGTCTTCTCTGGTCTTCTCTCCTCTGGTCTCCTCTCCTCTGGTCTCCTCTCCTCTCCTCTGGTTTGCTCTCCTCTGCACTCCTCTGGCCTGCTCTCCTCTCTTCTGCTCTCCTCTGCTCTGCTCTCCTCTCCTATGGTCTCCTCTGCTCTCCTCTCCTCTGGTCTCCTCTCCTCTCCTCTCCTCTGGTCTCCTCTCCTCTGCTCTCCTCTGCTCTCCTTTGCTCTCCTCTCCTCTGCTCTCCTCTGCTTTACTCTGGTCTCCTCTAGTCTCCTCTCCTCTGGTCTCCTCTCCTCTCCTCTGGTCTCCTCAACTCTCCTCTGCTCTCCTCTCCTCTGCTCTCCTCCTCTGGTCTCCTCTCCTCTGGTCTCCTCTGATCTCCTCTCCTCTGCTCTCTTCTGCTCTCCTCTCCTCTCCTCTGCTCTCCTCTCCTCTGGCCTCCTCTCCTCTCCTCTGGTTTTCTCTGGTCTCCTCTCCTCTGCTCTCCTCTGCTCTCCTCTGGTCTCCTCTGGCCTCCTCTCCTCTGGCCTCTTCTCCTCTGGTCTCCTCTCCTCTGGTCTCCTCTGGCCTCCTCTCCTCTGGTCTTCTCTGGTCTCCTCTCCTCTGGACTCCTCTGGTCTCCTCTCCTCTGGTCTCATCTACTCTGGTCTCCTCTACTCTGGTCTCCTCTTCTCTCTTCTCCTCTGGTTTGCTCTCCTCTGCACTCCTCTGGCCTGCTCTCCTCTCCTCTGCTCTCCTCTGCTCTACTCTCCTCTGGTCTCCTCTGGTCTCCTCTGCTCTCCTCTCCTCTGGTCTCCTCTGCTCTCCTCTGCTCTGGTCTCCTCTCCTCTGCTCTCCTCTGCTCTCCTTTGCTCTCCTCTCCTCTGCTCTCCTCTGCTTTACTCTGGTCTCCTCTAGTCTCCTCTCCTCTGGTCTCCTCTCCTCTCCTCTGGTCTCCTCAACTCTCCTCTGCTCTCCTCTCCTCTGCTCTCCTCCTCTGGTCTCCTCTCCTCTGGTCTCCTCTGATCTCCTCTCCTCTGCTCTCTTCTGCTCTCCTCTCCTCTCCTCTGCTCTCCTCTCCTCTGGCCTCCTCTCCTCTCCTCTGGTTTTCTCTGGTCTCCTCTCCTCTGCTCTCCTCTGCTCTCCTCTGGTCTCCTCTGGCCTCCTCTCCTCTGGACTCTTCTCCTCTGGTCTCCTCTCCTCTGGTCTCCTCTGGCCTCCTCTCCTCTGGTCTTCTCTGGTCTCCTCTCCTCTGGACTCCTCTGGTCTCCTCTCCTCTGGTCTCATCTACTCTGGTCTCCTCTACTCTGGTCTCCTCTTCTCTCTTCTCCTCTGGTTTGCTCTCCTCTGCACTCCTCTGGCCTGCTCTCCTCTCCTCTGCTCTCCTCTGCTCTACTCTCCTCTGGTCTCCTCTGGTCTCCTCTGCTCTCCTCTCCTCTGGTCTCCTCTGCTCTCCTCTGCTCTCCTCTCCTCTGGTCTCCTCTGCTCTCCTCTCCTCTGGTCTCCTCTCCTCTGCTCTCCTCTCTTCTGGTCTCCTCTCCTCTGCCCTCCTCTGGCCTCCTCAGCTCTCCTCTGCTTTCCACTCCTCTGCTCTCCTCTCCTCTGGTCTCATCTGCTCTCCCTCATCTGCTCTCCCCTCCTCTCCTCTTCTCTGCTCTTCTCTGCTCTCCGCTCCTCTGGTCTCCTCTCCTCTCCGCTCCCCTGTCTCCTCTCCTCTCCTCTGGTCTCCTCTCCTCTGGTCTCCGCTCCTCTCCGATCCTCTGGTCTCCTCTCCTCTCCGATCCTCTGGTCTCCTCTCCTCTCCTCTCCTCTGGTCTCCTCTCCTCTCCTCTGGTCTCCTCTCCCCTGGTCTCCTCTCCTCTTCCTTGTGCTGCTCTCCTCTCCTCTGGTCTCCTCTCCTCTGGTCTCCTCTCCTCTGCTCTCCTCTGCTCTCCTCTCCTCTGGTCTCCTCTCCTCTCCGATCCTCTGGTCTCCTCTCCTCTGGTCTCCTCTCCTCTGGTCTCCTCTCCTCTCCTCTCCTCTGCTCTCCTCTCCTCTGGTCTCCTCTCCTCTCCGATCCTCTGGTCTCCTCTCCTCTCCTCTGGTCTCCTCTCCTCTGGTCTCCTCTCCTCTTCTCTGCTCTGCTCTCCTCTCCTCTGGTCTCCTCTCCTCTGGTCTCCTCTCCTCTGCTCTGCTCTGGCCTCCTCTCCTCTGGTCTTCTCTGGTCTCCTCTCCTCTGGACTCCTCTGGTCTCCTCTCCTCTGGTCTCATCTACTCTGGTCTCCTCTACTCTGGTCTCCTCTTCTCTCTTCTCCTCTGGTTTGCTCTCCTCTGCACTCCTCTGGCCTGCTCTCCTCTCCTCTGCTCTCCTCTGCTCTACTCTCCTCTGGTCTCCTCTGGTCTCCTCTGCTCTCCTCTCCTCTGGTCTCCTCTGCTCTCCTCTGCTCTCCTCTCCTCTGGTCTCCTCTGCTCTCCTCTCCTCTGGTCTCCTCTCCTCTGCTCTCCTCTCTTCTGGTCTCCTCTCCTCTGCCCTCCTCTGGCCTCCTCAGCTCTCCTCTGCTTTCCACTCCTCTGCTCTCCTCTCCTCTGGTCTCATCTGCTCTCCCCTCATCTGCTCTCCCCTCCTCTCCTCTTCTCTGCTCTTCTCTGCTCTCCGCTCCTCTGGTCTCCTCTCCTCTCCGCTCCCCTGTCTCCTCTCCTCTCCTCTGGTCTCCTCTCCTCTGGTCTCCGCTCCTCTCCGATCCTCTGGTCTCCTCTCCTCTCCGATCCTCTGGTCTCCTCTCCTCTCCTCTCCTCTGGTCTCCTCTCCTCTCCTCTGGTCTCCTCTCCCCTGGTCTCCTCTCCTCTTCCTTGTGCTGCTCTCCTCTCCTCTGGTCTCCTCTCCTCTGGTCTCCTCTCCTCTGCTCTCCTCTGCTCTCCTCTCCTCTGGTCTCCTCTCCTCTCCGATCCTCTGGTCTCCTCTCCTCTGGTCTCCTCTCCTCTGGTCTCCTCTCCTCTCCTCTCCTCTGCTCTCCTCTCCTCTGGTCTCCTCTCCTCTCCGATCCTCTGGTCTCCTCTCCTCTCCTCTGGTCTCCTCTCCTCTGGTCTCCTCTCCTCTTCTCTGCTCTGCTCTCCTCTCCTCTGGTCTCCTCTCCTCTGGTCTCCTCTTCTCTGCTCTGCTCTCCTCTGCTCTTCTCTTCTCTGCTCTGCTCTCCTCTCCTCTGCTCTCCTCTCCTCTGGTCTGCTCTCCTTTGGTCTTCTCTCCTCTCCTCTGCTCTCCTCTCCTCTGGTCTCCTCTCCTCTCCTCTACTCTCCTCTGCTCTCATCTCTTCTGGTCTCCTCTCCTCTGGTCTCCTCTCCTCTGCTCTCCTCTCATCTGCTCTCCTCTGGTCTCCTCTCCTCTCCTCTTCTCTACTCTCCTCTGCTTTCATCTCTTCTGGTCTCCTCTCCTCTGGTCTCCTCTCCTCTGGTCTCCTGTCCTCTGCTCTCCTCTCATCTGCCCTCCTCTGGTTTCCTCTCCTCTCCTCTGGTCTTGTGAATCAGGGCCAGATGATAACACTCCAGATTTATAGTAACTGTTTCTGCTGCAGCTGGAATAAAGATGTCTCTCTGACAGGTGACCCAGAGGACCTGTACACTCAGCCCTGCCTTGGCCCTTTCATCCAGCTAGGGGTAGCACTGCTGAACCCTGTGTGTGTGTGTGTGTGTGTGTGTGTGTGTGTGTGTGTGTGTGTGTGTGTGTGTGTGTGTGTGTGTGTGTGTGTGTGTGTGTGTGTGTGTGTGTGTGTGTGTGTGTGTGTGTGTGTGAATGTGTTTTGCCATATTTTAAAAATGGTCTAACCTGGTGGTTTCTCTCCTCTCTTCAGGTAAACCTGTGATGATAGTAACTGAATACATGGAGAATGGATCCTTGGACAGCTTTCTGAGAGTGAGTTTAAAACATTACTCAGCTTAAATAAACTTATCTTTACCCTGCCTTCATGTTTTCCACGCCATACAACATTACACTCTTAGAAAAATGTGCTAAGTAGAACCGAAAAGGTTCTTCGGTTTGTCCCCATAGAGGAACCCTTTTTAGTGTTGAGTAGAACCCTTTGCAGAGGGTTCTATCTATAACCCTCTATGTAATGTTCTTCCAGAAACCCCCTGTATATGGTTCTACCTAGAACCCTCAATGAAGGGTCCTGCCTGGAACCCTCTATGAAGGGTTCTACCAAAAAAACATTTTGTCATCTAAAGGTTATTCCTAGAACCATCTATGAAGGGTTCTACCAAGAACCATTTTGTCTTTTGAGGGTTCTTCCTAGAACTAGCATTCTAATTGTGTTATTTATGACAATACATATAGCATAAGGCCTTTCTTTGAGGGCCTAGTCAGTTGGCTCCAAAATTACTGGCACCCTAACTGGCAACACTTAAAAAAATATAAACAATATAATTACAGAGATAAACTCAAAATACCAACATGTGAGAAATACTGTACTTTATTAATGTTTCAATGTCCTCCAAATGACGATTTCACAATTTATGGCACCCTTAAAGATTATTGTAAATAACACCTACCAAAATTAAACCAGGAATTAAAATTCCTCCAAATGTGTTCCTTAACCTTGTCAAACATTACAGGAAAAGACTCCATGCTGTTATCCTTGCCAGAGGTGGTTGCACTAAGTACTAAATGAGGAGTGCCAATAATTATAAATAGATTTTTGTGAAATGTATTTTGTATTAAATAATTGTATGATTTTGTTGGATCCATTGATACATTAATAAAGTACAGTATTTCTCACATGTTGGTATTTTGAGTTTATCTCTATAATTATATTCTTATATTTTTTTAAGTATTGTTTGTGCATTTCCAGTCAGGGGTGCCAGTAATTTTGGAGCTCACTGTATACTCTAACACAGTGGTGTTAGGAATCTCCTGGTTTACAGGCCACATCAGGCCTGCAAGTCACATAATACTGGCTTGCAAAGTTATGTTTAATTCCTATTGGAATCCTGCCACTGTTAAGATATACAACTAGTGGAATTGTAAGTCACCCGCAACCTGCATTCAGAATGACTGCCAAGGTAGGGAAGGTTGAATACGAAGACTACCTCAATCATCTAAACTGGAACAACCATCTCAGTAACAGGTGCTATAAATCCAATAGATTGGATTAGTTTAGAAAACTGAATGTTATTTATCTTTGTGTAGCATAACATTTGTCAACCAATCAATGTACATACAAAAACACAGAAATTACAGAAATAATTCTTAAAATCTCCCTGCTATAGAGCATGCTGGGAAATATGATATATAGTTCTATGGAGAACCCTTCTTATCTTCCAAAGACTCCTTCTTACCTTCCAAATAATCATCAAAGAACCCTTTCTTCCAAAAACTGTTCTAAGATTGTTAAAGGTTCAAGTTAGAACCATTGTCTTCCAAAAAGGGTTCTTTCTTCCAATCAAAACGGTTCTTGGTAGAACCCTAATCCCTCTGCAAAGGTATCTGAGATACCTACTGCAGCCCTCACCCACATAAAACACCCATTCTGCCAGTCACATTCTGTTAAAGGTCCCAAAGCACACGCATCCCTGGGTCGCTCCTCTTTTCAGTTCGCTGCAGCTAGCGACTGGAACGAGCTGCAACAAACACTCAAACTGGACAGTTTTATCTCAATCTCTTCATTCAAAGACTCAATCATGGACACTCTTACTGACAGTTGTGGCTGCTTTGCGTGATGTATTGTTGTCTCTACCTTCTTGCCCTTTGTGCTGTTGTTTGTGCACAGTAATGTTTGTACCATGTTTTTTTCTGCTACTATGTTGTGTTGCTACCATGTTGTTGTCATGTTGTGTTGCTACCATGCTGTGTTGCCATGTGTTGCTGCCATGCTATATTGTCTTAGGTCTCTCTTTATGTAGTGTTGTGGTGTCTCTCTTATCGTGATGTGTGTTTTGTCCTATATTTATATATATTTTTTAAATGTTTTATCCCAGCCCCCGTCCCCACAGGAGGCCTTTTGCCTTCTGCTAGACCGTCATTGTAAATAAGAATTTATTCTTAGCTGACTTGCCTAGTTAAATAAAGGTTAAGTCAAAAATATATTTAAAAATAAAATAAAAATTCTGAGAGTGTAGCCAACCAGAGACTCTGGCTTACTGAAATTAACCAACGTTAGAACAACATTAAATCAACATGACCAGACAGGAGTGTGTGTGCGTGTAGGACCCATTTGAGTAGTTTTCCACATGTGCCTGTGTGTCTGCACAGCATCCCTTCTGATAGAAAAGGGAGTAGCTGCAACCTTCTCCAGCTATTTCCTCTGGCCTAAGAGTGGCCTGGCTTTTATCACTGGGAACTGTCATACCACGCACACACACACACACACACACACACACACACACACACACACACACACACACACACACACACACACACACACACACACACACACACACACACACACACACACACTACACCACAGTGTCATCCCTCTCCTCCACACCCCTTTACTGTACCTCATGTTTGTGTTATGACTATATGACTGTAGCAGCTTTCATCCGACTCAGCCTGTCTCTACCAGGTGGTCTGGGCTTTATATAGTGCCCTAGAAAACACCATCTATTTAGTCAAAGACTCTAGCATGGTATTATCAGGCCTATTTGGTTGTGGAGATGAGGAATGTACAATTCACCTTGAAATGACCAAGTTAATGTAAGAGGTGATCTGAAAGGTTAATGTAATTGGTTTGAATGTTAATATATGAATGTTCCCCTGTATTTGTTTAAACAGAAAGGTCATATTCATTCTGTTTATCAATCCAGTCTCATCTGTTTTAGAGGTATGACATTCTACTTGTGATTGATTCTGTCTCTGTTTCTCTCTCTCTCTCTCTCTCTCTCTCTCTCTCTCTCTCTCTCTCTCTCTCTCTCTCTCTCTCTCTCTCTCTCTCTCTCTCTCTCTCTCTCTCTCTCTCTCTCTCTCTCTCTCTCTCTCTCTCTCTCTCTCTCTCTCTCTCTCTCTCTCTCTCTCTCTCTCTCTCTCTCTCCTACTCTCCTCTCTCTCTCTCTTTCTCTCCCTTCCCCTTCTCTCTTCAACCTTCTTCGTCCTCTGCCTCCCCCTTACAGAAACACGATGCCCAGTTTACTGGTATCCAGTTGGTGGGCATGCTGCGTGGCATTGCGTCGGGCATGAAGTACCTGTCTGACATGGGCTACGTCCACAGAGACCTGGCCGCCCGCAACATTCTGGTCAACAGCAACCTGGTGTGTAAGGTGTCTGACTTCGGCCTGTCCAGAGTCCTGGAGGACGACCCCGAGGCTGCCTACACCACGCGGGTAAGACATGTTTGTTGGGTTTATCAATGAGGACAGATGGGTTTAATAGTTGTTTTGTCTTAGAGATAGGATAGTATGGACAGCTCGTTTCTAGTGGGGTTAACACCAGTGGGATTGAAATTGACACCACATGCAGGAAATAAATGAAGTGTTATTTGAATCACAGTGGAATCAACACTGCATGGTGTTGTTACTCGACTGTGTTGAGTTCATTCCCATTAACTCTCTGAGTGAAAAAAGACGTGGGAGGGGCCTATTGCTTTGTTGCAGGTAGATTTGTTGAAACGTTTGTTTTAATATCTATGTTTCTGCATGCACATTGAGTGATTAGTTGATCTTATACTAAACAAAATGAATAACTTACATTTTTCTAAACTAATCGAATCTGTAAGGGTTTGGACTTATTGAACCCGTTACTGAGATGGTTGTTCCAGTTTAGATGGTTTAGGTAGTCTTGTTTGTCTAGGCCTTCACCATAACAGTCATTCTGAATGCAGGCTGTGGGTGATGAGATATCCTCTCTCTGAATGGATTCCTATAGGAATTACTCATCACTTCACGAACCATCTTATAGTGACTTGCAGGTCTGATGTGGCCCATGAGCCAAGATTTTCAGACCACAATGTTGAGGATAACTAGAGGATAACTAGGCCATAAGTAAATGCCTCATGAAATGTCTAATATGTGGTCATGAAGCATTTACTTTTCAAACACACGCAGTCACTTGGCTTAAGGACTAGAAGTTGTGGAACACAACAACTGTGTCTCTGTCACTAGCAAATACAGTAATGGGTGGGTATCTCTCACATTCACATGAAAGGAATGCTGGGAAATATCCAAATAAGGATTTACAACCTCCAATGTTAAAACACCCCCAAAGGAAAAAAAAAAAAATATAATAATGTATAATGTAACACTACATTTGTTAATCGCTAACACAAAAAAGTGTAACAGCATCAACTCTAGTAAAGTCTTAATTTAAGTTGTAATTTGCAACACCCATGGTGTTAGGGGCCAACACTCTATGGGTGTTAGTTTGTGAACGTTTTAAAAAGTGTTAGTTTAACACTATTTTTGTGGGTCACATATAATTTCTATACTGTTCTGCTGTGTGAGTCTGCCATGTACTGTAAGAACTCCCATAATTGTGCTGTCTAATAGTGAGTGGACAGGTTTCTGTGGACAGAGAGAATGGTTATCACTGTCAGACATAGCTGAGCTGACCGACCTCTGTCTCAGGTTTACACAAAAGGGCATCTCTCCACACAGCACTTTTGAGATCATAATGTTTTAACACCCACAGTGCTAAATCTAACACTTTCTTAGTGTGTATATGTGACCCACCGAAATAGTGTTAAACTAACACCAAGTGAGTGCCTTAGTGAATATTTTGTTCATAAAACATATATTATTTATGACAATACAATTTTTTTTTAAATAATACCATACTTCGACAGCGTAGTTGTACCCTAACACAGTGTTCTGAAACTCTTGGTTTGCAGGCCACATCGGCAAGTCATGTTATGCTGGCTTGCAAAGTGTTATATAACTCCAATTGGAATTCAGCCAGAGTTCCAACAATTGGAACTTTTAATCACCCGCAATCTGCTGTTAGAATGACTGCCAAGGTAGGGAAGATTGATAAATGAGACTACCTAAACCTATCTAAATTGGAACAACCATCTCAATAATGAGTGAAATAAGTCTAACCACTTACAGATTGGATTAGTTTATTTATCTTTGTGTAGTATAAAATCTATTTATCAATCAATGTTCAGGCAGAAACATAGATATTAAAACAAACTATTCTAAAAAGCAATCCTTAACAAAGCATGCTGGGAAATATGATGAGGCCCCTGCCATGTCTTTTTCACTCTGAGAGAGTTAACGTAAATTAACTAAAAACAGTCGAATAGCAGCAACACCACCTTGTTAACACTTCGCCAGGTGGTGTCAATTTCAATCCCACTGGCGTTAACCCCACTAGAATCAGCACTGTATAACACTCACAACACTTTTTACCTCAACACCAAGATTTTAACACCCGCAAATTTTCTGTGTATCTCTCACTCCCTTTCTGTTGCTCTATCTCCCCCTCACCAGCACTCTCTGTGAATACATGCTGTCCATGAGACAAATCACCTCATATGTCACACACACGTGCACTAACACACACACCGACACACAAACATCTGGCCTCTCAGCAGTGTGGAGTGGGACAGCCAGTACATAAATAAAATCAGGGTGAGATAACGCCAACATAAATGTTTGTGTTCTCCTGAAGGATCATGGGAAAGGAATGACAAACATAGGGGATAAGCAAAATCAAGAGGGCTTTGTATCCACCCTATCACCATAACAGTGTGTGTGTGTGTGTGTGTGTGTGTGTGTGTGTGTGTGTGTGTGTGTGTGTGTGTGTGTGTGTGTGTGTGTGTGTGTGTGTGTGTGTGTGTGTGTGTGTGTGTGTGTGTGTGTGAGAGAGAGAGAGAGAGAGAGAGGGATGGGCGTGACATTAGTATACAGTGCTGAAATAACTGTTTTAGACCCCATGTTAAATAAACACTCACCAGCTTTTACTGCACTCCCACAAACTCATGGCCTAAAATATGTTAATAGACTTCCTCCAATGTGTCACTAGTAATAGAGCTGAGTTCTCATCCACTCTACTGCTATGAATGTATCAGACCCAGCAGGCCGTTGTCTCTCCCTCCCTCTTCTGTCAGACCACTCTGCTGTTCTGTCAGCCCCCCTTTCTGTCTGTGTCTGAGTGGTGTCATACTGTACCTTCATTAGAGCTAATGTCCTTGTCCTCCTGAGGACGGCTGTGTTTATTTACACTCACCAGGGATTCAAGAGACAGAAGTGGATTTATTTATTTGTGTGTGTTTGTGTGCGAGTGTGTGCGTGTGTGCACATCCGTGTGTAGTGTGTGTGTGTGCTCCTGCATGCATGTGTGACATCACTGGGGCCGAACTCCCTGCCATCGAGGACCTCTGTATCAGGCAGTGTCAGAGGATGGCCCGAAAAATTGCCATCCAAGCTATAGACTGTTCACTCTGCTACCATCCGGTAAACGGTACCGGAGAATCGGCTCTCGGACCAACAGGGTCTAAATAGCCATAAGACTGCTAAATAGTTAATTAAATTAAATCTACACTGACCCTATCTTGCACTGACTCTGTGCACACTCACAAGACTATACACTGAGTGCACAAAACATTGTGAACACCATGGCATAGACTGGCCAGGTGAATCCAGGTGAACGCTATGATCCCTTATTGAGGTCACCTGTTAAATCCACTTCAATCAGTGTAGATGAAAGGGAGGAGACGGGTTAAAGAAGGATTTTTATGCCTTGAGACAATTGAGACCTGGATTGTGTATGTGTGCTGAGAACTGCAAAGCTGCTGGGTTTTTCACACTCAACAGTCATACAACTTGAAACAACTGTGGGAAGCATTGGAGTCAACATGGGCCAGGATCCCTATGGAACGTTTTCGACACCTTGTAGAGTCCATGCCCCAACAAATTGAGACTGTTGTGAGGGCAAAAGCGGAGGGTGCAACTCAATATAAGGAAGGTGTGCTTAATGTTTTGAATAGCCGAATAAGCAACTAATTCTTAAACACTGAGAAATATTGACATTTTCTAAATTACAAATGACATGACCCTCCACTGGACTAGATTAAAAAAAGTACTAAACCGTCCCTTGACTGAAATTGAAAAAGCATGACCCTCCCCCATTATCCTCCAGGTACCCATTATGTAAATGTTGATCCGTCCCTAATTATTATCTATCCTAATGCCTAGTCACTTTACCCTTCCTTTATGTACATATCTACCTCAAATACCTCGTACCACTGCACATTGATCTGTAACTGATACTCCCTATATATAGCTTCATTCTTGTGTTAATATTTCTATTTGTGTTATTCTTTTTTAACTCTGCATCGTTGCGAAGGTCTCGTTGCGAAGTCTACACCCGTTTTATTTCGACGCATGTGACAAATAAAATTTGATATGATTTGATTTGTGAGGGCAGAAGTGGTTTGTTTTCTGAGGGCTGTGCGTTTAGAGAGAGCTGGCCAGGAGTTGTGTGACTTGGCCAGGAGGTCCGTTAGCTTTGGCTCCTCTCCTCTTGTCTTCTCTCCGCGCTTTTCTTTTCCTTTCCTCCGTTGGCATGACGCAGACTAAGCCTTGAGTAAGTTCAGCAGCCCCCTGAGGGTAGGCACAGAGCAGGAGAAACTCTCTACCTCTCTTTCCCTCTCTCTACCTTTATTCCTCTATCCCTTTTTCCCTCTCCCCCAGGAGAAAACAGTGGAGATGGAACAAATGGAACAAGGCCCTGCAGTTCTGGAGGCTGGGGCTAGGACCTAGACCCCTCTCCCATCTCTCTTTCCCTCTCTCCTTATATCCATTTTCAGGTCAAATATAACCTAAAGCAAGTCATGAAGTCAGCTAAATGTATTTCCCCTTCTATTTCAGGATACCTTGTTACTTGAAACAAATGACTTTATCTGTTATTTTCTCTCTCTCTCTCTCTCTCTCTCTCTCTCTCTCTCTCTCTCTCTCTCTCTCTCTCTCTCTCTCTCTCTCTCTCAGGGAGGTAAGATCCCTATCAGGTGGACAGCTCCAGAGGCTATCTCCTACAGGAAGTTCACCTCAGCCAGCGACGCCTGGAGCTACGGCATCGTGCTCTGGGAAGTGATGTCATACGGGGAGCGGCCTTACTGGGAGATGTCCAATCAGGACGTGAGTACACAGCTGTCGCCAAGAAGGCCTAATGAACTTCCTGCTGAGAGAGGAAATGATGCGTAGAGTGGCCAGGTGGTGGACTGAGCCTGAGGCCTGATGGCCTGGACAAGGAATACAGCTCTAGCACCAGAGTTGACACACACGCACGCACACACACACACACCCCACAAAAATGCATCATTGTCACTTGAGCACTAGCACACTAGAGAGAGAGAGAGAGAGAGAGAGGGAGGGAATTGAGAGGGAGGGCTTCTATTATGAGCGAATGCACAGTCAGCACTTCTGCCAGTACAGTACTGTCTCACTGCCAACTCACCAACTCCCCTGGACTATAATAACACCTCCATCTCTACCACCCACTGACACACTGTACTACCTCCTCCTATAGACTGTCCTGCTGCACACCGAATTATCTCTCTCTCTCTCCCCCTTTTCTCTCTTTTTCTTTGTCCCTCACTTTCTCTCTCCCACTCCCCTCTCTCGCTCTCCACCTCTCTCCCCCTCTTGCCCTCTCTCGCTCTCTCTCTCCCCCTCTTCTCTCTCTCTCTCTCTCTCTCTCTCTCTCTCTCTCTCTCTCTCTCTCTCTTGCTCTCTCTCTTTCCCCCTCTATCTCTCTCTCGCACTCTCTCGCTCTCTCCCACTCCTCTCTCTCCCCCTCTCTCTCTCACTCTCCCTCTCTCTCCCCCTCTTCTCTCTCTCCCTCTCTATCTCTAACACTCTCTCTCGCGCTCTCTCTCGCACTCTCTCACGCTCCCAATCTCTCCCCTTCCTCCCTCCCCCTCTCTCTCTCCCTCTCTATCTCTCCCTCCCTCCAGGTTATCAAAGCAGTCGATGAGGGCTACAGACTGCCTCCTCCTATGGACTGTCCTGCTACTCTGTACCAGCTGATGTTGGACTGCTGGCAGAAGGAGAGGAACAACAGACCCAAGTTCGAACAGATCGTCAGCATCCTGGATAAACTCATACGCAACCCTGGTAGCCTGAAGATCACAGCCAACACCTCACCCAGGTACTATAAACATCTACACATCATGCTCTCAACCCTGACTTCTGACCCCTGAACCCTAACCAAACCCTGGCAGCCAACCCAAATCATTCCTCAGGTACAATACACAGAAACAGGCTTTTATGGGACATCTTCATTTATCCACCATCTTTACTATACAGATCTAAGCTTAACAGCTAGCCATACTTTGTTGTTTTCGTGTTAGTCTTTCTCATCCACTCAACCCCCAAGCACCTGCCCCCCTAACTTACAGCTGTATCTCTCTGCTCCTCTCCCAATGCACCTGCCCCCCTAAATCACAGCTGCTCCTCTCTGCTCCCAATCACCTGGCTCTTTCCTCCCCTTAATGCCTAATCACTGCACCTGACTCATTACCCCTCTCCCACGCACCTGGCTCAATACAGATTGACATCAAACATATCCACTCCCCACGCGTTATATCCACTCCCCACGCGTTATATCCACTCCCCACGCGTTATATCCACTCCCCACGCGTTATATCCACTCCCCACATGTTATATCCACTCCCCACGCGTTATATCCACTCCCCACGCGTTATATCCACTCCCCACGCGTTATATCCACTCCCCACGCGTTATATCCACTCCCCACGCGTTATATCCACTCCCCACGCGTTATACCACTCCCCACGCGTTATATCCACTCCCCACGCGTTATATCCACTCCCCACGCGTTATATCCACTCCCCACGCGTTATATCCACTCCCCACGCGTTATACCATTCCCCACGTGTTATATCCACTCCCCACGCGTTATATCCACTCCCCACGCGTTATATCCACTCCCCACGCGTTATATCCACTCCCCACGCGTTATATCCACTCCCCACGCGTTATATCCACTCCCCACGCGTTATATCCACTCCCCACGCGTTATATCCACTCCCCACGCGTTATACCACTCCCCACGCGTTATATCCACTCCCCACGCGTTATATCCACTCCCCACGCGTTATATCCACTCCCCACGCGTTATATCCACTCCCCACGCGTTATATCCACTTCCCACGCGTTATATCCACTCCCCACGCGTTATACCACTCCCCACGCGTTATATCCACTCCCCACGCGTTATATCCACTCCCCACGCGTTATATCCACTCCCCACGCGTTATCCAAGTCGTTATGGGTCACGGCACATCCTGCTCATTAGTGGCAGCAGTGACAGGAAACACTGTCCTCCACCCTGGGACTCGTTTATCCTTTCCTCGCTTTTAGTTTCTTTCTCTCTATCACACGCTTCCCCTTCTGCTGGCCTTCAATATTATTGATGCTGTCTCTACCTCACCGTCCAACCAAGGTGCAAGACCTTAGTGGATCTATTAAAGATATAAACCACGTTGAATCGCATAAGATATCAACCCCATATTGTAATAGAGGCCTCATAGAAGGTGTTCCACCACCTCTGTGAATGTGTTAGGACATGATAGTGGTGTATAGGCCTATAGGGGAGTGTTGTATGTACAGTATTATGGGACAGACCCCTATAGGGGAGAGCATTTATTTAGTATGGGACAGACCCCTATAGGGGAGAGCATTTATTTAGTATGGGACAGACCCCTATAGGGGAGAGCATTTATTTAGTATGGGACAGACCCCTATAGGGGAGAGCATTTATTTAGTATGGGACAGACCCCTATAGGGGAGAGCAGTATTATCTTTACATTGTTCTCATTATGGACCCACACCTGATTGTATATATACCCAGTTAGTAGTGACATGGACCACACAGAGGCTGTCATAAACAAACAGTTCCTGTTTCCTGTGCACACAGGACGTTATGATCTGACTCAATCTGACCCTGTGTGATCAGGCCTCTGAGTATGGACGTTCAAAAGGGATGCTTGCCCATGTTGACTCCAATGCTTCCCACAGTTGTCAAGTTGACTGGATGTCCTTTGGGTGGTGGACCATTCTTGATAAACGTGGTAACCTGTTGAGCGTGAAAAACCATTCTTGACAGTTGCAGTTCTTGACACAAACCGGTGCCCCTGGCACCTACTACCATACCCCGTTCAAAGGCACTATAAATCTTTTGTCTTGCCCATTCACCCTCTGAATCGCACCCATTCAAAATCCATGTGTCAATTGTTTTAAGGCTTAGAAATCCTTCTTTAACCTGTCCCCTGCCCTTCATATACACATATACATTGAAGTGGATTTAACAGGTGACATCAACAAGGGATCATAGCGTTCACCTGGATTCACCTGGTCAGTCTGTCATTGAAAGAGCACTCAGTGTATTATTTCCCTCTTTCTCTCCCTAAACCGCAACACCTGATATTCCTCCTTTCTCTTACTCTCTCCTTTTTACATGCTCTACAACATCCCTAATACTCTGTTTCTTCTTGTTCCCCTCCCTTCGTTTTGACCACCGTGGGACTGAGGCGCTGCTGTAGCCTGGTAGAGTGGCCTTGGGTGGGCAGAGAGGAGGCAGGGAGGAAGGGAGGCTGGAGCTGGAACAGGGGAGAGAGGGAGGGAGGCGCTGGGTTGGTGGATCAGACATTCCTGGTATTATGGAGACGTCGGCGCTCATAACGTTGACTAATGGTTTGTTAAGAAAGTGAAAATGGGTCCCTGGGAGTTTGCATGTAATTTTCGTGATTGGCTTTTAACACTGGGCTGAGCGCAGGGCGAGAGGGGTGGGAGCGGGAGAGGGAGAGACGGAGGACAAGGTGATTTATGGGAGTGTGTGTGTGTGTGTGTGTGTGCGTGCCACTATACCACAGGAGCAGCTGTGTTCGGCCTCACACACCTAACATGTCTCTGGGCTGCCCTGACTAATGGAGATCCCATCCCCCACGGGCCCAGATCAGAGCCATGGCTAGAGTACACTGTCTGGGGACCTGGGGTGAGAGTATGGGGCGAAAGGGAGAGAATCTTAGGGCAGATGTACCTTAACAGGCCAAGGGCGAGTGTCGAGAGGGCTTGAATACAGGGTGTCCAAGCCGAGTAGGAGAGAAGATATGAGAAGAGAGGGGTTTGGGATTTGGGTTTGATGAGTATGAGCTTTGAGGGCTATAGATAGGGGCCTGGGGCCTCATTTATCAACCGTGCTTACATTTCTTACAAAATTCTGGCATACGAGGTGATTCTATGATTTGCGTGCTCAACAAATTATTGGGATTTATCAAACTGTCGCACGCAACATATACAAATGTTTTTTATTTATAAATCAGAGCCATTCTGACCGCTACAACCTCGTCTGGAAAACAAAAAATCCTTCATTTGCTGTTTAATTTGGAAATGTTGGAACTGGGCCATGTCAATTTCTACAAGAAAGTGCAATAGCACATTTCTGTAGAGGTGTCGGCAGAATGTTTTCATCTTTTGAAGTGACTTTTTCAAACAAAAAATGCATGCCGCCTATAGCGAGTGCCAAACACTGGCCGTGCATTCTGCATGTTTGATTGTCTATTCGAAACAATTTAAAAGTACATTTTACAGCCCACACTTCTATGCAAAATACTTGGTTCATCATTTTGTTCATTTTGTTCGTCAATGCATGATTGTGTTTCTATCTCCTGTCTTGGAATAGGCTCTGAGATTAAATACGGTAGGCTATATTATGATGTCGCGCTCCTATCTTACAGCAATACTACAGCCTAGGCCTACCCATACTGGATAGGGCAGCCATAGTCAACAGCCGGACCGCAGTCTGGATCCGGTCCCAGAACGGGGTTAATACGGACCGTGGGTCAGTTGGGCTTTCAATGTATTGCGGTTGAGAGTTGTAATAGTAGAATACACAAGGTGCAATTTTGAAATTTGCCATTGCATGGGCAGTTTTCCTCTTGTTATGTCATTCACTAAATCATCTTAGAGAGCTATTTATAAACTGTCAGAATGTCCAGTTGATCAACTAGCCCATGTTATCAAGGTAGGTACATTAGACTAAGCAGCGATCTGAATCTTGTAGTTATTTATCATGACCAGATTATGTGCCCACTGGGGCCTCGACCCATTGATTTTGTTGACTCACTCTGGTATCATATGAACACACATGAGACATGGCAAAATGTGTAGAATTGCAGGAAATTAGCTTTAAAACTAAACTACAAAATGTTCTCTCCGCCCCATAGCAAAATGTGTAGAATTTAAGGAAATTAGCTTTAAAAATATAAAATGTTCCCTCCTCCCCATAGCAAAATGTGTAGAATTTCAGGAAATTAGCTTAAAAACTGCTACATTTTCTTTATGCCAACAAGAGGGTTGTGAACTGTTTAGGGTTGCATGTATCTATCCAGACCTATGCTACCTAGGAAATGTGTGTGACCAAACCTTCTCAAATAGTAGATGAGTATACCTTGTATAGGCTACCGCCGGTCTATTTATTTTTTAGCATGCTTGGCTATTGAATGAGCGATGGATAAGTAGTAGCCAAATATTTGTTGTGTAGTGGGAATAAACCAGTCATGTCAGAAAATCTGATTATGAGTTAGGCTCATAAAATAGAAATCGAAGAAACATAGGTTACATGCTGCTATTTCATTTCCTTACCAATGCCAAATGCATCTATTTAATCATTAGGTTACGTTTTAATGTTTTTATTAGCATACCATTAATAGAATTACCTTGGTGAAACGCCTCAATTTCCCGCAAAATAACAATATTTGCTTGTAATAAAATTCTTTAACTACTAGAAGTTGTGCGTAAGCATGGTCTGAGATTTGTGTGGAGATACACATGCTTTCCCGTCAAGTTCAAATTTGATAAATAACAACCTTTGCGGGAAAAGTGACTTGTGTGCGTATGCACCTTTGATAAATGAGGCCCCTTGTGAAAGGAAAATGGGGAAAGGGAGGTGTTAAAAAAGGGATGAGCGAAGAGGGGAAAAGGGGAGAGGCAGATGGCCAGAGAGAGGAATAGAGGGGAGGAGGACTGGGGGGTAGACTCTGGGAGAAACCCTGCAGAGCCATTTCAGTTCCCCTCACAGTGAGACCTGCATTCCTTTCCTCTCTTCTCCTCCTCTCCTGTCCTCCACCAAGCTGCCCAGATGTCAACCTCTCCCCCTCTCCGCCGCCTCCTCATCCCCATATCCTTATCTCCTCCTCTTTTTCTCTCCCTCTCTCCCTCTGCTCCTCTGAGAGCCTTAAAAACATGATACTACACAGCAGTGGTCTTTCAGAGGTCAGTGGAAAACAGACAAAGAGAGAAAACGGAACGAAAAAGGAGGAGAGATAAAGAAGACAGGGACGGTGGAATTTAGCTTTGCTTTCTCACCTCCTTGCTTTTTTTCCATCATATGGAGAATTCTCTATTTTCTCAATCCTGCCGTCGGTAAGATGATGCGTACACAGGGGTTTAAGATACCAACTCCTCTCCATGACAACTAGCATGTTCTTTTTGTCCCCCTCCTTGTCTCTCATCCTTCATTCTCTTCCTCTAGTGCAGCAGAAAAAAAAGAATTAAACAACCAACAGAATCACACAGAGGGAAGATAAGGTCATCTATAGTTTACCTCTACACTGACACCATGAATGTTCTGGAGGCAGAGGACAGAACTTTACAGATCAATAGTCTCCTCATACATGACTGATGGTTAAATCAGGGAGCTGTGTGTGTTTGTTTGCCTCATTCCCTCCCTCCATCCCTCTCTCCTCTCTTATCTCTTCCGCCCGGTTGGCTCTCAGCTGTCAGACAGGCCTCTGATGATCAGGAAGAGATTCAATCACATACCAGTCGCTTAGCTCTCCCTTTCCTTTGCCACTTCTTTCTCTTTCCTCTTCTGCTTGTTCTTGTTCTAGCTCAAACTAGCTCTTGCTGTCCCCATGGTGAGCTGTCCGTCTGGTTGGCTGCTTAGTTGGGTCACTATGTTCCAGACAGACTGTCTCTCTTACTGCTTTGTTTACTTCCTTAAGTTAGCCCACTGAAATGAGTCATGGCAAAAAGATGTTCTAGAACCGTCTAGTAGTCTTACCTGTCCCATCACACACCGTCACAGAGCCAACACACATCTCCCCACGACCCACAACGCAAATTCACGTACTGTGATGTAGATGTGTGTCATTATATATAATACACTCAGCCTCAGTGTGGACTTGACTTCCTGCTATTATGGTTCATTTACACTACTATAAATATATGTCTCTATGGGAATACCAAGCTGGTTTCCTGTCCTGTGTTGGCTTGTATTCTCTAGGCTGGGTTTGCCTGTGTGTGTGATCAGGTGATATGGTCCCAGTCGTTTGTTTTCTGACTCACTGGCTGATTTGACACACATGTACAGTGGGGCAAAAAAGTATTTAGTCAGCCACCAATTGTGCAAGTTCTCCAACTTAAAAAGATGAGAGAGGCCTGTAATTTTAATCATAGGTACACTTCAACTATGACAGACGAAATGAGAAAAAGAAATCCAGAAAATCACATTGTAGGATTTTTTATTTATTTATTTGCAAATTATGGTGGAAAATAAGTATTTGGTCAATAACAAAAGTTTATCTCAATACTTTGCTATATACCCTTTGTTGGCAATGACAGAGGTCAAACGTTTTCTGTAAGTCACAAGGTTTTCACACACTGTTGCTGGTATTTTGGCCCATTCCTCCATGCAGATCTCCTCTAGAGCAGTGATGTTTTGGGGCTGTCGCTGGGCAACACGGACTTTCAACTCCCTCCAAAGATTTTCTATGGGGTTGAGATCTGGAGACTGGCTAGGCCACTCCAGGACCTTGAAATGCTTCTTACGAAGCCACTCCTTCGTTGCCCGGGCGGTGTGTTTGGGATCATTGTCATGCTGAAAGACCCAGCCACGTTTCATCCTCAATGCCCTTGCTGATGGAAGGAGGTTTTCACTCAAAATCTCACGATACATGGCCCCATTCATTCTTTCCTTTACACAGATCAGTCGTCCTGGTCCCTTTGCAGAAAAACAGCCCCAAAGCATGATGTTTCCACCCCCATGCTTCACAGTAGGTATGGTGTTCTTTGGATGCAACTCAGCATTCTTTGTCCTCCAAACACGACGAGTTGAGTTTTTACCAAAAAGTTCTATTTTGGTTTCATCTGACATTCTCCCAATCCTCATCTGGATCATCCAAATGCTCTCTAGCAAACTTTAGACGGGCCTGAACATGTACTGGCTTAAGCAGGGGGACACGTCTGGCACTGCAGGATTTGAGTCCCTGGCGGCGTAGTGTGTTACTGATGGTAGGCTTTGTTACTTTGGTCCCAGCTCTCTGCAGGTCATTCACTAGGTCCCCGTGTGGTTCTGGGATTTTTGCTCACCGTTCTTGTGATAATTTTGACCCCACGGGTGAGATCTTGCGTGGAGCCCCAGATCGAGGAAGATTATCAGTGGTCTTGTATGTCTTCCATTTCCTAATAATTGCTCCCACAGTTGATTTCTTCAAACCAAGCTGCTTACCTATTGCAGATTCAGTCTTCCCAACCTGGTGCAGGTCTACAATTTTGTTTCTGGTGTCCTTTGACAGCTCTTTGGTCTTGGCCATAGTGGAGTTTGGAGTGTGACTGTTTGAGGTTGTGGACAGGTGTCTTTTATACTGATAACAAGTTCAAACAGGTGCCATTGATACAGGTAACGAGTGGAGGACAGAGGAGCCTCTTAAAGAAGAAGTTACAGGTCTGTGAGAGCCAGAAATCTTGCTTGTTTGTATGTGACCAAATACTTATTTTCCACCATAATTTGCAAATAAATTCATAAAAAAATCCTACAATGTGATTTTCTGGATTTTTTTTTCCTCATTTTGTCTGTCATAGTTGAAGTGTACCTATGATGAAAATTACAGGCCTCTCTCATCTTTTTAAGTGAGAGAACTTGCACAATTGGTGGCTGACTAAGTACTGTTTTGCCCCACTGTACACGCACACATAAACACACACGCACACTCCCGAGTGACGCAGTGGTCTAAGGCACTGCATCTCAGTGTAAGAGGAGTCACTACAGTCCCTGGTTCGAATCCAGGCTGTATCACATCTGGCCGTGATTGGGAGTACCATTGGGCGGCGCACGATTGGCCCAGCGTCATCTGGGTTTGGCCGGGGTAGGCCGTCATTGTAAATAAGAATTTGTTCTTAAGTGACTTGCCTAGTTAAAAAAAAAACATTCTGAATGGCTCTGACACAACACCCATCATTGTTGAGTATGAGTCAGGGTTGTTGTTGATGAGGCTTGAGTTGGTCTGACCAGCCCTGACACAGCCTCATAGGGAGGTGGACTTGTTGATTTGGATGTTTGATCGGATATGACTATAGCAACAGCTGTTGTGCCTGGTGTCCACTAAACAAAATACAAAACAACATAAGGTTATTGGCTCAGGAGATGTGGGGAGTGTCTCCTGGTCTGGTTTTGGTTTAACAGACGTTTGTGAACATGGTCAGGGTTATGGACAGACTCACTGACAGTCCTCTCTGCCTGACTCTTCATCTATAGATCTTAATTTGACCAATTTCTCTCAGCAGGAAAATAATCCTGCAGCAACAGGAAATTAAAGTTATTATGTGGATTGTCATTCATGGAATTCTTTTGTCGGGGTTGATACATTTTTTGTTATGGCAAATCAAGTTTGGCATTTTAAAGTGGAAATTACACAAACTTTAGAAGCCTTTTTAAACCTTGAATACACTACGATTTGCATTTTCTGCTGTGCAGAAAAATTTGCTGCGACAACAGAGTGATATTACATCTGTACATCACTCTCTCATCCTCTCCTTCTCTCCTCTCCTCTCTCCTTTCTCCTTCCCTCTCCTGTCACTCAAATCTCTTCAGAACAGAACAGTGCCTCCAGCCATGAAATGCTGTTCATCCTATAAATGATTGTTAATGGAACAGCACGAATTGTGATTTGATTTCATTATTTTATTCAGTTTATAATATGATTAAGGTTGCACTATTGAAAAAAAATATTAATGTAATTATATGAACATTTATGCTTGTTTTGTTATGTAATCATATTGTTAAGAGACATCTAAAACGTAAATATAGAATCTACACTGTATGGTTTTTCATTTTACTTAAAGCCCGTCCAACATACATGTTTGGAGCTATATTGACTTAATTCCCTAGAAACAGTGCAAACAGTCATATTGGAAAATCATCAGACTAGTCTGTGTGATAAAGTAAGCATTACGTTGTGGGTGTGGCTTTCCTTTCACTTGTGACAGCTTGTCCATAACGCACAGCAACGGAACGGGTTTGTGGGTAGTCCCTTCTCTCCACAGGTATTTCCTTATGGGGAGACCCGTGGTGTGTGTGTGCGTATGTGTGTGCGTTAGTAGATGCTGTGTGCGTGCTTGCCTGCATTTGTGTGTGTGCATGCGCCCGTGTTGGTGTGCTTGTGTTGGTATGTGTGTGTGTGTGTGTGTGTGTGTGTGTGTGTGTGTGTGTGTGTGTGTGCATGGGGAAATGTGGTTTACAGCCTTTTGTTTTCACTCTGTGCAGCGTGTTATTTTATACACTTTATACATATTCTGGATAATAACTTTTTCTCTGGGCAGGCAGACAGAGTTGTAAGCTGAGAGGAGGGAGAGAGGAAGTAGGGATGGTATTATTTATGTTCCAAGGCTGACCAGCTCTCTGTGGGGACTGTATTGTGTCCCATGTCACCCCCTCATCACGAGTAGTTCATGCATGGCCAGTGTTCCAACGGCTAACCATCCATATCCTTTCTCTCCCTCTCGTCGTCTCCCCCCCCCTCTCCCAGGCCAGCCAACCTGCTCCTGGACAGGAGTAGTTCAGAGGTGGTTCAGTCTTTGGGAACAATGGGGGATTGGCTGGACAGCGTGAGGACTCTGCCCTGTAAGGAGGCCTTCTCTGGGGTCAGCTACAGCTCCTGTGACACCCTGCCCAAGACCTCCGCAGAGTAAGACTGCTTCTTATGCCGCTCTGTAGGAACACTCAGACTCACACTTACAGGACTCACTGAACACTTGCTGACCAACCAATGGTCAATTTGAATTGCAGTTTTTTGGCTTGTCCAACCAGAAAACAAAATGTAAGTTGTTGTATTACATGATTTAAGTTTGTGTGTGAATGTGATATAATATCTGACGAGATATGGGAATGCCTAGACATTTTTGTGTCTGAGTGCAACAGGCTTAAAACATGACTTTTCCCTGAGAAAGTCTCTCATGCCACAGCAACCTAGATTTAATACACCTCATACACACCCCACCCCCACTGAGACGCCATCATGTTTACAATCTGCTCCCATTACTTGGAGGCACCGCTGTGGGTCTAATCTGTTAACCACGGACGGCAGCATTTGATTGTAATCTGTAATGACAGAGCTTTAGCCACGCTCACTGGTACACACACACACACACACACACACACACACACACACACACACACACACACACACACACACACACACACACACACACACACACACACACACACACACACACACACACACACACAGAGAGAGAGAGAGAGAGAGAGAGAGAGAGAGAGAGAGAGAGAGAGAGAGAGAGAGAGAGAGAAAGACTCTAAGCTCCAGTTCTGACAGGATCTACAGCCTGTGAACAGCTTTAGTAGAGTGGATCTGGCAGAATCTACGACCACAACCCCCATGCACCCCCGTGCAACTCATAGCAACCTCTCTCTCTAATAATAAACCTCCATTTGGGCTCCCGGAGCCTCCATGTTGCTCATATGGGCTTCATGGGAAATGCAGTGATTTGGCCCGCTAGAGGCTTTCTCTCCGTCCCTTTCTTTCTCTCTCATTTTCCTCTCTTTCTTTCCCTCCCTCTTTCTTTCTCTCCTTCCCTCCCACTCTCTCAGCAGAGGATATGGCCTTTGCGGACCTGCTGTTGTGTTAATTGATGAGGTATTTGACAAAGTAAATAATTTGACAGTCATAATCAGGCTGATCAAAGCGGAGGTCTCTGTCTCCCTAACCCTCTGTCTCCCTAACCCTCTGGACTCGACAGTGACTACAAAGCCTAACAAAAGGCCCAGGCAGTAATTACCACGTTGCCTTTTGTTCTGATGTCAATATAAATAATGAAATGCAAATAGCGTATGAAATTCCCTCCTCACCATGGCCTAGTTTAATTGCCTGAGAGAGAGCCTGATCTGTCCAACAGAACAATGCCTTATAAGGAGAGAGGACTCAAATGACTTTATCTGTTATTTTCTCTCTCTCTCTCTCTCTCTCTCTCTCTCTCTCTCTCTCTCTCTCTCTCTCTCTCATGCTCTCTCTCTCTCTCTCTCTCTCTCTCTCTCTCTCTCTCTCTCTCTCTCTCTCTCTCTCTCTCTCTCTCTCTCTCTCTCTCTCTCTCTCTCTCTCTCTCTCTCTCTCTCTCTCTCTCTCTCTCTCTCTCTCTCTCTCTCTCTCTCTCTCTCTCTCTCTCTCTCTCTCTCTCTCTCTCTCTCTCTCTCTCTCTCTCTCTCATGCTCTCTCTCTCTCTCTCGTGCTCTCTCTCTCTCTTGCATTTTTCTCCAAACATTTAATCAATTAATTAATGTCATCAATGAAGGAATCCTTTTAACCAATCACCACAGGCACAAAAAGGCTTGCTTTGCAGACTCAGTAGAAAACCATGTACAGTATTGATGGAAAACATCACAGATGGACTGTACAGCCTACACATGGTTTCTGATAACAGGATAATTCTACAGCATCTCTGATCCACCTCTTTTGGATCATAACTGGATAAAACCTTTAATAGGATCATATGTTTGTTTCAATCCTCTGAGGGTATAGCCCTGACACACAGACAGACCAGTCCTGGATCGGAGGATACATCAGTCTATTGATTAGTAGTGTCTTAATCCAGTAATTTATATTCAGCAGGAAACTACCCACCCACGCTCTGACTCTGACCTCTGTTTGTCTGCCAGACTAATCAAACCCTCATACCGCTCCTCAATCCACTGACACATCATGCTTATATACACTCTTAGAAAAAAGGGTTCCAAAAGGGTTCTTTGGCTGTCTTCCTCTGTTGATAGGGTTCTACATCGAACCCAAAATGGTTCTACCTGGAACCAAAAGGGTTCTACCTGGAACCAAAAAAGGGATCTTCAAAGGGTTATCCTACGGGGACAGCCGAAATCCCCTTTAGGTTCTAGATTAAAAAAAAAATTCTAAGATCAAATCAAATCAAACTTTATTTGTCACATGCACTGAATACAACAAGTGTAGACTTTACCGTGAAATGCTTACTTACAAGCCCTTAACCAACAGTGCAGTTCAAGAAGAGTTAAGAAAATATTTACCAAATAAACTAAAGCAAAAAATTATAAAAAGTAACACAATAAAATAACGACAACGAGGCTATATACAGGGGGTACCGTTGCCGAGGGGTACAGGTTAGTTGAGTGTAGCTGCTGATGAATTGACAAAGATGTGGGTTTAAAATTGAGGTTGTGGTAGTTCTGAGGCTGGGTGGTCCAGCCTGAGACATCAGACTTCCTCCCCCTCTTCCATGTCCTTTACTGCCTCACTTCTAGTGACACACAGCAGCAGGAATTAAGCCTCTGTGTGCTCTCACAGTGAAGAGCCTCTTCAGAGTTCTAGAGGAGACAGTCCTTTCTGTCTGACTGGCAGGAAGCTGCTCACTCTAAACACTTCCAACATATCCATTATGGTACTCATTGGTCATGTGGAATATAGCGGTCAGGAGTTTGGGCCCTGGTCTACTTAAACCTGATAGATGACGAGCTCCACTTTAAAACACTTCAAAATGGAAGGGACAAAACGCAGTCATTTCTTTTGATCCATTTTATTGTATGAGTCATTCACTGCCTAGACAGTTTTTTTTATTTATGTCATACTTTATGTGTTCATGTTTTATGCAGTTTATTTACTTTATTTATGTTTTGATTTGTAACATGTTGTTCATGGTGTTAATGCTGTGTACCCATACTCCTTTTTGAGAAACTGTTGCCAGTATGGCTGTGTGAACTTATATTCACATTCCCTGGCCCTGCTTCCTGCATGTGTGTACTGTAGAATCTGCCTGACGGAGGTCCAGCACCACGTCACAGCAGCCACCTGCCCAGAGTGGGAGCCTTCAATGGGGATCACCACCCTCTAACCCCCTCCTCCTCCCTTCAAACTCCAGAGACAACGGATGGTGGGTGGACTGCAGTACATTGTCTGGCTGCCCTCCAAACTAGAACCCCCTGCTTGCATCCAAATAACCTTATACGGACTTTTCATGTATTATTTCATGTGCACCCTACAGACTAGCAGAGAAGCCTGTTGCACTAAAACTGAAGCTCAATGTGAAACCAAAGCTACATTATGTTAACTGAGTGGGTTTGAGCTGTGCTGTTTCTAACTCAGATCTGCTTCACTAATATGCTTCTATAACAACAGTCACCTACAGAAGCAGAGATGAAGATGTCTTGTCCACTGCTGGACCTAATATCACCATGCTGCTACATACAGTCCACTAGATGAAACATAATACACTCTTTTAAGTTGTGTGTCTTTATAAAATGATGTGTGTAACCCATACTGTGTGCCGATGTTGTGACAAAGCTTGCCTTAACCATTTGTTTTGTTATGCATTTGTTATCCACCTATTTGTACCAGTGCTGGTCCCTTCCAAAGACGCATACACACACACGCACGCACGCACGCACACACACACACACACACACACACACACACACACACACACACACACACACACACACACACACACACACACACACACACACACACACACACACACACGCACTAGACACACACACACCACTTCAGACTAAGCAATATACCAAAAAACTGCTCAAGGCCAGCAGCTGACTAGAGACTCTGGCAGCCCATCGGACTTCTGGGAAATGTGGTCCTGTGTGATTGACAGGCCAGCGGAAGGGGGAGGGGATGGGCATCACTGACGGCATGCCATTAATATCACTGTCTTACACTGAAGCACTTACTCTTTCTTTCTCTCTCTCTCTTTCTTGCTTGTTCTCTCTCTCTCCCCCTCCTCTCTCTTTCTACAGGGACCTAAAGAAGGTTGGTGTGACTATCGTCGGCCCCCAGAAGAACATTGTGAGCAGCATCAAAGCACTAGAGAGCCACAGTAAGAACGCCCCTGTCCCAGTGTAACTCGACCGAGCCACTAGAGTCTGGCTGTCTGGCTGGCTGACTGGCTGACTGGCTGCCCTCTGGGCCCCGTTCCATTCTGAATGAAGCCCCTCTGGGCCCCGTTCCAATATGATTTAAAGCGTCTCCCCTTCAGTTCCTCCCTCCACTCCAGTGAGACCTCTGTGAACGTTTCAATGACGTTCCTTCCACAAGGGAGGCTTCCCCTTGCGAGGGGTAGTGATGGGGAGAGGAGGGGCTCATTGGATTAGAACAGCCCTCTGATCTCTCTAACATACAGGAAGGAAGTCCCAAACTAAAGGAGGAAGTAGACGTTAGAAAAGGGGTGCAGCGGAGGGCAACTGCCCTGGAGATCGACGCTCCACACAATGCTGAGATGCCTTACTGAGAACAGGAGAGGAGGGGAGAGAACCTGGCCTTGGACCTTGGGGGCATGGCGATAAAGGGCTGGTTCTGGGATTGGATAACATGGGACAGCAGGGCCCTTTGTGTGACCTATAGTGGAAATGGGCTTGTTTAGAACAGTTCCAATCGTGATCCTGTGGATTTGACTGACAGCTCTTTAACTCCGGAGAGGGGGACATTAAATGCCTTGAGTAGAATAATGCAGTCAGCAGCAGCAATCCACTCACATCAACCTGGAGCAGACAGAAGCAGACCTGGAGATTCATTCATGAACTCTGAGACGCTGGACTCCCACCACTGAAGACCCCGCTCTCTCTCACAGAGAAGGACTGATACCACTCTGTGTGTCTGTGTGTCTGTGAGTGTGTGCTCCTGTGTTACTCAAGAGAAAGTCAGCTTGAGAAAGAAGCCAAACCATTGGATGGGCACCCAGACTACAATAAGCCATGTATCCCCTAGCTATAGCCTAAAGTCTGAAAACAGTTGATGTCAAACAGAAAGCAATAATCACAACAATCAGTTATCAGTTTGATCAACCAGAACCAATGAGTCTCACACAGTTTTCTCTGATGGTTCACAGGACATATCAGACCACATACAGAACTGTAATTAACTGCCACAAGTCTGCTTATTATACAGTAGGTGAGGATACATCACTCCGAGCTTCATAGTTCCATCCCCTAGTGTGAAATCGCAGTATGTGTTATTCATTCAAACTAAAGCAGGATAGAGAGAAAGGAGAGATCGAGAGAGAGGTAGAAGTAGAGAGAGATGTAGAGGGAGAGAGGAATAGAGAAGGAAATGCAGAGAGAGACAGACAGAGAGAGACAGACAGAGAGAGACAGACAGAGAGAGACAGACAGACAGACAGACAGACAGACAGACAGAGAGACAGACAGACAGACAGACAGAGAGAGACAGACAGAGAGAGACAGACAGAGAGAGACAGACCTTGCACCCGACTACTCCAGAGCATATTCTGCTCTGTAAGGTAGATAGATGACACTCAATGACACTCTCCCCGAGCCTTCTTCCAGCAGCGGTGGAGATCTCACAACTCTCTGGAAACAACGAGTGTGTGAGTGTAATACATCTCTGGAGCAGACAATGATTCTCTCTGATCTGAACAATGGTGCGTGTGGATGCGTGATAGCACCCCTGTCTGTCCCCTGCCCGCCTGTTGCCCTTAGCTGCTGTTGCGTGTTCTATTAGCATGTACATATGTAAACAACCATGTAACTATAGCTACTAGCAGTACAGTCCCCTTCCATAGCCATCCCTTTGTACAAATGTTTCTATGTATAAAAGAATGAACAAAAATATCTGTGCAACATTTTAAAAAGGCAAAAATTATTTGTATTATATTTGATGTTATTTTGTATTATATTTGTTTTTTACATTAAAAAAAGCAATTATAATAACCTATTATTTATTTGTTAACATATACAGTGCATAAGTGTAGTGTTTTGTTTGTAGCATACAGTAGGTTATAACACGGTTCTGTGACAGCGTCGTCAATGTTTTCTGTTTTCTTTATAATCATGAACATTTGGAAGAGCAATACGGTTAACCACCCCCTCCCTACTCTTTTAGCTTTCTTTAGATTGACGTGTGTGCGTGTGAATGTGTGTGCATGCAAGCGTGTGTGTGTGTCTGTGTGCGTGCGTGTGTAAATGTGTGTGTGTGTGTGCTTGTACAAATGTAAAAGGCCTTGTCTACTAATGTTAAATGATTTGTAGTGGAAACATTTATATTTTTATAATAAACATTCTTAAAATATTTTTGAAAAAATGAATGCCGATAAACTTGCCCCTATGATTCTTTCTGGTATTTTACAGCTTTGGGACAACATAACAAGGCACCAACTTAGCCCTCTCCTGTCTCTACCAGACATCTGGTCTCCAGCTCTCCTCTCTACTCCCCACAGAGCTTCTGTTGTCAATCCCTGTTCTTCTGCTCTGAATCAGAATCCATGTTCAGGGCCACTTCCAATAAGGTCTTTCATATAGAGTAGAGCAGGCCTGGCGTAGTTAGCAGCTAGATTTATTGTGTGATTTTAATGCAGCTGATCTTACAGGGTTCCAGAGCGGGGCAGCGTCTGGGGGCTGACTGATCGTGTGTGTGTGTGTGTGTGTGTGTGTGTGTGTGTGTGTGTGTGTGTGTGTGTGTGTGTGTGTGTGTGTGTGTATGATGGTGACTGATGGTCTCTCTGCTCTCTCCTGAAAGCCTGACACTCTCCAGATGTGAGGAGCAAGGGAGAGATGGAGAAGAGGAGTGAGGGGAAAGGGATAAAGGAGAGGAAAGGAGGTGAGCTGGACATTGCCCCCTAGTCAGGGAACGATGAACACAATATGTTACACATTGTTGTTCCAATTTGTTCTTTACTGTGATCTAAAACCCCTGAGCTCCTGGGAACAAGAACTGGCTGGGGGAAGATGGAGGGGAGAAGACTGGAGAGAGAGGGAGATGAACTAGCAGCTGCAGGAGGACAGGAGACAGACAGGTGGTGAGAGGTAAAGAGATAGACGGAGAAAGACTAAGGGTGAGCGAGAGAGACTAGGCAGTAGGCAGGAGAACAGGACAGGAGGTGTCTGCATCAGTCCCGTTGTATAGGTGAGAGCCCAGTAGAACACAGTGTTAAACTAACACAGCCAGGCAGGGAGGTTAACAGGGCCCATTTATCACCTGCTGTCTAACTCTGCTCACCTGGCAGCAGCAGGCCCAGAAAGCATTTCTCCACTTGGGGAACAGGGATGAGGATAATGTTTTTTAAACAATTTATTTAACCTTTATTTAACTAGGTAAGTCAGTTATTTTACAATGACAGCCTACCCCGGCCAAACCCTCCCATAACCCAGATGACGCTGGGCCAATTGTGCACCGACCTATGGGAGTCCTAATCACAGTTGGTTGTGATACAGCCCGGGATCAAACCAGGGTCTGTAGTGACGCCTCTAGCACTGAGATGCAGTGCCTTAGGCCTTAGAAAGCATGTTTCTGCTTTGTAAATGTCTTTTCTGAGTACAGCACTGTAATGTCTGTATCATATTTTGAATTGTAAACCCCAAACCCTCTCTTTTCAGAATCTTACTAACCCGTCCACCATAATCTCTTCCCCCTACACCCAACCCCCTGCCATACCCACTCCTCCCAACCTTGGACCCTATCCCCTCTACCCTGTGGAGCAAACCCTATCTTCCCCTCTCCTCCAACCCTTCTGCCATGGACCCCTTCAATCCCCTTTACTTCATGACATGGACTCAACCCTTTTCTTGTTTCTTCCCTCTCTCCATCCCCCTGGCTCTAGCTGTCACAGTAAAAAGTCTCCAGCTGTGTGCAGCTGCAGTGCAGGGCGTGACACCAGCTTGGAAAGACATTGACTCTGTCTTGTGTACTTGGCCAAGGATGCTGCTCCATGCTGGGAGGATGTCATCCATATACACATGGCACATAGAAACACTTTCACAAAGGTGCATTTCTACACACACACACAGTAACATACACTACTTGTCCAAAAGTATGTGAACACCTGATCGTCGAACATCTAATTCTAAAATCATGGGCTTTAATATGAAGTTGGTCCCCCTTTGCTGCTATCACAGCCTCCACTCTTCTGGGAAGGCTTTCCACTAGATGTTGGAACATTGCTGCAGGGTCTTGCTTCCATTCAGCTACAAGAGCATTAGTGAGGTCGGGTACAGATGTTGGGCGATTAGGCCTGGCTCTCAGTCGGCGTTCCAATTCATCCCAAAGGTGTTCCATGGGTTTGAGGTCAGGGCTCTGTGCAGGCCAGTCAACCTTTTCTGTATGGACCTCGCTTTGTGCACAGGGGCATTGTCATGCTGAAACAGGAAAGGGCCTTCCCAAAACTCCTGAATCTCCTGACGAACAGTTATTTTGCTGACATTGCTTCCAGAGGCAGTTTGGAACTTGGTAGTGAGTGTTGCAACCGAGGACAGACGATTTTTATACGCTACGTGCTTCAGCACTCGGCGGGCCGTTCTGTGAGTTTGTGTGGCCTACCACTTCGCGGCTCCTAAATGTCTCCACTTCACAATAACAGCACTTACAGTTGTGTACATGTGTGTATAGTGTGTATGTTAACGTGCATGTGTCTGTGCCTGTGTTTGTCTCTTAACAGTCCCTGCTGTTCCATAAGGTATATTTTTCAGTTTTTTTTATCTAATTTTACTGCTTGCATGAGTTACTTGATGTGGAATAGGGTTTCATGTAGTCATGGCTCTATGTAGTACTGTGCGCCTCCCCTAGACTGTTTTGGACTTTGGGACTGTGAAGAGTCCTCTGGTGACATGTCTTGTGGGGTATGCATGGGTGTCCAAGTTGTATGCCAGAAGTGCTGTTAAGAAGACAGAGCAGTGGACAGACTTCTCCCCATCGTAGCGACGGTTGTATCAACGTTTTGACCATGACCGTTTACAATCCAGGGTTACTCCGAGGAGCTTAGTCACCTCAATTTCCAAATCATTCATTTTGTTGAGGTTTAGGGTTTGGTGAATGATTTGTCCCAAATTCAATGCTTTTAGTTTTTTAAATATTTAAGACTAACTTATTCCTTGCCACCCTTTTTGAAACTAACTGGAGCACTTTGTTAAGTGTTGCAGTGATTTCAGTCGCTGTAGTAGCTGGCGTGTATAGTGTTGAGTTACGGTGTAACCCTATCGATCAATTTGTTTACTGCAAAATAGCATTGTATCTGGTCAAACATCATTTTTTTCTAAACTTTACTAAGGTTTTGTAACAGGCTGGTTGATCGGCTATTTGAGCCAGTAAAGGGGGCTTTACTATTCTTAGGCAGCGGAATGACTTTTGCTTCCCTCCAGGACTGAGGGCACACACTTTCTAGTAAGCTTAAATTGAAGATATGGCAAATAGGAGTGGAAATATAGTCCGCTAATATCCTCAGTAATTTTCCTTCCAGGTTGTCAGACCCCCATTAGTTATGTATCTCTCGGTTTGCTCAACAGTTTATATCATTCCCTATCAATAATATTCATAAGGATATGCTGAGAAAAGTCTGTATTTGCACCCTTCACCCAATTGACTGTGAATGAGAGCAGGATAGACGGACCACAACAGGGACAGACTGGCTGTAGACTGACGGATGTGGCCAAACGGCAAACAGAGAGCTGTCACACACACACACTCACGTGTGCACACACAGTGTGGCAGGATGGATGATACCTGTAGCCTACTTGCTGGCTCTGGTCTCCACAGAGCCTTTTCTCTGACAGACTCGTCGATCTCCTGGCTTCCGGGGAAAAGTGTGTGTGTCAACAGGGCCCAGTGCCTGCTCTCCTTAGCTATCTCCGTAACAAATGATGTGCTTCAGACTGGAGTGAAATGATCATCACAAATGCTCCACCATGATACCTCTACTCCACTGGTGGTAACAATGAGACACATCAATACTGCTGGCTTTTTACTTTCTCAGTTCTGCTCTTAGTCTATCGTTCTCTGCCTGGGTCCATTACTGCAATACTACATGGCGTTGAGCTGTGATGGTGTAACCCATCTAGTCATTACGGTGTAACCCTACGCTAAATCACAACAAAAGATCACCAAGTGGCTGTTGTAATCTGGCTAGGACTGAGGGGACATGTAATGGTGTTTGTCTGGACTGGAGAGAGATGACTGTAACAGTTACACTGCCGTCTGATCGCTAATGAACACACACACACACACACACACACACACACAGCTGTCTCTCTGTTTATCGATAACACTGCTCTCTCTCTCTTTCCCTCTTTCACACTCCCTCATTCACCCTGATAATTGATTTTAAATAAAGGAGGAGTGATGTCACCATCCTCTCTTCTCTCTCTGTGGGGTTGGTTTCAGGCCCACAGAGAAGCATTCCAACTCCAAATTCATTCCAGTTCTAATTATACATTCCAAATCCAATCAGATCTACAAGAAGTGTTCAGTTGTCATGTTGTAAGAAAACACCAACACGTTTTTCTATTAAAATTTGGTTCCTGTAATTTGTTGGTGGTTGCTGCTTTCGACACCTCATCTCCCCGCCTCTTCTCTCTCATTTTCTGTTTCCACGTTGTCCAGACATGACCAGTCCTTTCCGGCTCTCCCCAGTGGAACCTGTTCCAACCTCCACCACACCAATACCACAGCTAGCCACACTGTAATACCACTGTAACTACACAGGAATGCTCCCCATTGGACAGCAGTCAAGGCTGCTCAGGCCATTCATCATGGGGGAGGTCATTTTAAGTAGTTGCAGAAGACAGAGGAAAGACTCAGTCATGTGGTCATATCCCAGACAGATTATTTATTCAATAGAAAATCATCCATATTTGATCCATACCGTCTATATCCTTTGTATATAATGTATGCACGTACAGTGCAAAAACAGGTGTATGATGGGATACTCAGTTACTCGCTCTCTCGCTGTCTCACACACACACACCGTCAGGATTAAGAGCTGTCACAC